>CANUEP010039873.1:0-347664 GCA_947857235.1 Jatropha podagrica | reverse complement strand
CATACTGTGTTATTGAGACAGAATTAAATATTTTTAGATATATATATATATATATATATATATATATATATATATATATATATATATATATATATATATATATATATAATGAATATATTACAAAGGGTTCATTTTATTTTCAAATATACTATTTGAATCGAATGCGTTGAGATTCAATTTGAATAATTTTAACCGAAAGTACATATATTATACATTTAGCTTGGATCTAAATTAAGTTTTATTACCGAAAAACTAACAATATGACAAATAATGTGAATAAAAAATTAGCACCATAAGGACTTAGGAGATCTTTCATGTGAAGCAAGGCTGGCAATGAAAGGATTCTGCACCACATTAGGGAGGGTTTTTGTCATATTTGTAGTTGCTATTGTTGTTTTTTGGTTTTTTGAATGTCAAGATTTGACAATTTGGCACTCCCGTGAACACCTTTTGGAACGGTTTTTGTGATTCTATGGGCGCTAATGGTTACTACTAAATAGTAACTAGGAAGTATATTTTTTGCCAACATCCATTCTTTTTGCCAGTCTCTTGGAAAATACGTTTGTCCATTTGTTGGAAACATTTCCATGGAAAACCATTTTTTTGCTTGTTTTTCTATCATACGAGACATCGTGCCTATGTCGGGTGAATGAGATAATCGTACGCTAAACCTATTTAACAAAAAAAAAAAAATTATTATTTCATTTTTTTTCAGTAATCCAGAAATATAGTTTGAAAACAAAAAGTATTTTTACTTGATTTTGATGTACATTTATACACGGAATATAAATAAGTCATTCTCATTCTTGTACTAGTTTGTTATTTGCTATTATCTATTTATCCTCATTTATATCATTTGTTTTGTTTATTATTTACGTTATTATTCAGCATAAACACCCATATAGTCGTAACCACACATGAAAATCATTTCAATATTGTTGAAAAAAGATAACATAAATAGAACTGAAGTAAAAAAAAAAAAAAATACATACTTTAATTTGATTGGATTTGATTTTTAACTTTTAACCAAATAATTTGGTGAATGGGCTCCAGAAGTCCAAAATTTTCTGGAAGTAAAATGAAACCAATCCACATTCTTTAAGACTAGATGGGCCGACAGGTTTGGTTAATAGCCCAATTTATATCCGGCATATTTCAGTTACCATGTTCATTTACTTTAGTACCCACGTCGTTCTATCATCTCCAAAGCACAGATCCTTTTTTTGTGGGGGGGTCGTTAATTAAGGGGACTACCCGTTCTGTCGTTTTCAGTAGAGATGGTCACTTTACTTGGGCTGAGGCATGATAATGCCAGGAGGGGGTCGTCATTCCAATTGTTGCGTGTCGTATATATAGGATTTCAAAGTTGACGGAAGCCGTAATATTTGATCAATTATTTATTAAGGGTTGATTTAGGTCGGCACTTCCAGAAGAAAGGAAATTAAAGTCATAACTCGTAAGTCTTTTACATTTTTTTTTTTTTTAAATTGTAATCTTTCTTACTATTAATCATGCATATAAATTCAACCATATCAGCTTGATTCTTAAACAGTAAATATTTCAATTTATAAAATTATATTATAATGTATAAATTATGAATGCACCAATTTGTAAAATTATAGATGGATATACAAAAAATTAATATTTTACGTGTAAAAATTAAATTTATAACTTTAGAGAAATGAAAGGTGCTCGAAAAATTTGAGATATCACAGAACTTTTGGGGAAAGTAAATGAATAATTTTATGTATTTAGGGATTCAAACTTTGCAACTTGTTTAGCGGCTGAAAAAAGTGTAGTAAACGAAAAAGATATTTTGGACAGAAAATTTCCCACTATTGGAAAAATTGAATAAATTAATTAAGGAAATCTATTTGTAGATTTTCCTTAGATCAAGGAGAAAATGATTTAAGAAGAATAGGCAGTAGGATAATAACAGCTATTCGACCAGAACGGTCTTAATTTTAATTTCAAGAATTGTTTATTTTGCTTATCCTCAAAGAGGAAAAAAAGAAATTATTAGTTTCCTTAAATTATTAATTTTTTATTCACTGCTCTGAATTACTATCTTATAATTTTTGAAATAGTAAAAAAAATTCCAATTTCCTCAATTTGCTTGAATTTTGGCAACAAGAATTAATTTCTCAAAGTTGGCGAATTGGACGGTATAAATTATTAGCGGTTGGGTAAGGAATGGTCCATTTCCGTTGGAAGAATGTTTCGATATAGTGAACAAAAGAGATAATTAGGTGTAAGAGAGAAATTATGAGCCCACATTTTTAGTGGAAAACAGAGGAATCTATAAGGCCCCATTTGTCTGCTGGCTGCTGCCAAAACCCTTTGCTTGTTTCGGTGTGCCCATTTCTTCATTTCGGTAATCAGATCAATAATGTACCCAACGTTTGCTTACTATCAACCCCAATGTATTTCTTATTACGATTTCTTTTTTTTGGGTTATAAGAAAGGAAAAAAAAAATAACATTTAATGAAGATGAACAACACCGGTTAAACTGTGAGAAAGCCATGGTAAAATATTTACCGGTGAATACCAAGACCGAAAAGGAGAAAATTTCCAGTTTGACTTTTTGTGGGACAGGAGTAAAAAATTTTCTATCTTGCTGTTAGTAGTTTATGCAAAATGATATGCATTTTATGTCTGTTTGTTTCTACCGCGTCGTTAAGCCAGCGCCCGGCCTACCTACCGGCAACAAGTATATGTCAGACATAACATCAAATCCAAAATACTAAATTGATAGACAAAGAGTTCAAACATTTTCCCACTTACACGTGCTGTCAAAAATTACACATGTTGAACCATTTTTCTAACTTCCAAAATTTACTGTCTTTATGCTACTAGGGTTTCACTCATTGGAGAATCCAGCTCTTAGTATCATGTTTTGATTGATGCGTGATTCTTGCGATATAACTCTTATCTCCATTGACGATATATTTATTTGAAAAATTAGTTAATCATTTTGAAATTATCAATAAACTCGATTTGTCAAATCAATATATTGATTTAGGACATCAATGAAACTCTGAATTCATTAATTTGACAAAACAATAAGATGAATCTTTAAACGAAAAAGTAGTTCATTATGGATTTTGAGTGTCTAACACAAACACTTTTTTTGGATAATCAATATCATGATATCGGTTTGATTGAATTGAGAGATCAAATTGAGCATTGCGTCTCATGACTGGATGTTGACTTAATTAAGCTATCTATGGTTAATTCCAAGTAGAAGAAAAGATGGCTCCACAAGGTGTGAATATAAGGAAATTTAACAAATCATGACAAAGGGTTTAAGTTGTTTTTTTTTTTTAATTTATGTTATTTAGCTCTAAATGCATAATCTAATTTCAATTCAGAGTGGAGCCCAAGGTAGGGTCTAGGTTAGCCCGTGACATTTCCATTCAAATAAAGCAAGCAACTCCTACCAAAATGAATAGGCCACGATTGCATGTCTACTCAGCACCCTTAAACAGGGACAAACCCGGTTTTATTATTATAATTAATTAATTACATATCTTTAGGATCTGCACATTCTGCTCAAATTTAAATCGGTTTTGGTTTTAATTCGGTTTGAGCTCGCACATACATTAAACTAATTTGCTGAAGATATATAGGATAAACGAAAGTATTGGTAAACTAAAAATAAATAAAACTAAGAAATTCCTTAATGGTAAAATTTTTAGATATAATAGTTTATTATTAATTTAGTGTATGGATGGGTGAACCTATAAATATAGGTAACTCTTATCCATTTTCTTGATATGGGTTGTTCCTTGCTTAAATAAGAAATTAATAATTAACCTCTAGAATTGCTTTTAACACTTAAATCACAGCCATTTGAAGGGAAAAAAGACATCAACACATGGAAAAGATTACTAGGCCAAATGCAATTTATCCATGGGTAGCTATCAAAGTAAAGATGAGGTGCAAATATTTTTTGTGAGCACTAGAAAAAGGGGATTCAAACCCAAATTAATTGTCAGACCGTGTATGTACTTATCACTAGGTTACGTCTTAGTATGCAAGGTATAAATATTGATTAACCTTTACAGAGCGAAAAAAAAAAAGCAGTCGTAAAAAGAAAAAACCTTGAAGGGTCACAATCTGGATACAATTTAAAGCATTTAAGCCTTTTCTCTTTGGTAATTATCTATGTTTTGAATTTGGAAGGAACCATATGACATGACAAATTGATATTAATAAACGAGAGGATTTAATTAGACTGGTGTTTTCACGAATCATCCAAGTAATAATGTAAAGACTAGACCTAATTGGTTCATTAAATCAGCAATTTCGGTTAAATGAATTAGTGGTTTGAATCGATGAGGTTTCGGACCAATTTCGGCTTGTAGGTTTCCAGTGAAGTCACTTCCCATCAAATTGTTAAATTTTTTTTTCAAGCTTTTTTCTTTACTCGTCAGGAATTCGCTGGAACAAATAATTTTATGCTGATTTGACTGAGACACTTGATAAATAGGAATCAGTAATCAAGTTCGGTCTTACAGTTCTGATTTGATTTGAAATTGATACTCTCAACTCTCGGTAGATTCTAGTCCAGTCTTTTACCAGACCGATTTGGATTCAATTATAGTCCGAACTAGGTTTGCCAAAATTGGTTGAGCATGAGTAAAATTTTTTTGGAAAGATGATTAAAAAAAATTAAAAGAGGTAGCCAAACACTAATTACAATGATTACTGGAAATTGCATGTTAATCTTAACAAGGCCAGTGGTACCAATACGGTAAAAGCCAAAATTTTGCAAGCTAGGCAGACCAAAATGACTGATCTTGCTATCCAGGGGAAAAGAATATAGCCCCACCTCAAAAAAAATCCAAAAATGTTATCAAGAAACAATACATGTACTGCCAGCTAAAATCCCAATGAGTGTACACATGGGCTGCGTGACTTTATTCTGCTATTTTCTCTGATAATTCATTTTAACATCTCAAGACCTCTATATAAACCCACCCCCTCACTCCATATCTTTCCACCCCATCACAATACACTCTCTCTTATACCTAAATATATAGGTAGAGTTTTCAGAAATATGGCTACGAAGAACACATCAACACTTGCTCTCTTTCTTGTATTTAACCTTTTGTTCTTTACCCTAGCCAATGCATGTGGTGGGGGCTGCCCTATTCCTAGGCCACCAAGACCAAACCCAAACCCAACTCCAAAGCCAACACCAACTCCGTCACCTTCAGGCGGAAAGTGTCCTAGAGATGCACTTAAACTAGGCGTATGTGCTAAGGTGCTCGGTTCATTGCTTAATATCACCGTTGGCGATCCTCCTGTAAAACCTTGCTGCTCTCTTCTAGAGGGTCTTGTTGATCTTGAAGCTGCTGTTTGCCTTTGCACTGCCATTAAAGCTAATATTTTGGGCATCAACCTCAATCTTCCACTTTCTTTGAGTTTGCTTCTCAATGTTTGTAGCAAAAAGGTTCCTTCTGATTTCCAATGCGCCTAAATATTTATAGACATTTAACTATATATCTATATATGGGTTTTAAGTTTTACGAGTTGTTCGATCAAGTTTAGGAGTTCGCTAAACTTACGTTTGTATTTTAAGGTTGTAATCGTTTGTTTTGTTTAATAGCTTGTTAAAGTGATTGTAATTTCTGTTTATTGGGGGGTTAATCGGAACAAATAAGTGTTGTATTAGTAATGTTTAATTAATCTATTTCTTTAATAAAATTATTACAGACATTAAACACCCTTCTTCCTTGAAAATTCTTTAAACAATTTAATTAAGGCTTATGGATTTAATCAGCAGTTTCTTGTGAAATTCTATATAAATATTGTTATTGTGATCGTATCCGTGTACGTGTACTTGGGAATTATATATCCTCGTCTCTGTTTTTCCTGTGTATGCACACTCGTAACAGTGTAACTATATAAAAAGTGGTCAGCAATCGGAAAGCTATATCATTAAAAATAATATAGTGAAAAAGCAGCAACTATTGGATAAGTAGTTCGGTTTGAAAATTTAATTTTTATGGATAGAGTAAATGTATGTCGAGAATACTTTATTCTAGAAAGAGTAGAATTTAATCTAATCCAGTGAACTGAGAATAGTGATGCTTAAATAAATAAAAAATGATAATTAAGTGTTTATTCTTATATAATTTCATATAGCAATGATGGACAATAATTATTAAATAGAATAAGAGCATTATTGTCAATATAAAAACTAATTATGAGTATATTTTATATTTTATTATGTTAATGGATCATGATAAATTATGACGAATATCTATCTATATTCCAATTCATTTGTCACATGTTATTTTCACGTGGTATATTCAGAACTCAGAAGCAGCAATAATTCAGAACTCTAAGGCATATTCAGTGACTTATAGTATTAATTAATTGATTAACTATTAGTGCCCCTACTTCTTGGCCATGCAAATTAATCTGTTATCTGCATGCAGAATACGCATATAAATTTTATTTCTAATCAATGTGAGAGTAAAGTTGAAGTTCTAACTGAGGAAAAGATGATAAATAATATTTGTATTTTGAATTCGACACTTTTCTCTTTTATACGAGATTAAAGATTGAATTGAATTGATGCGAGTTGACAAATAATAATAACTATAGATAATACCAAAACAATGCAGTAATTTAATTTGAAAGTCAATTTCATTCGGTATATTAAATAATCTTCCTAAGAAAAGAATTCTGAAATTCAGTCGATGCTTCTCGAATAGGAGCAATATAGGGTATTGGAACTTGAAAATTATCTTTTTCGTAGAAAATGGCTAAAATCCGGAGGTACTCAATGATTTTCCAATGTACAGCAAACTCGGGAATTGAAAACTATAATATATTTCGGTTGCAAACGAGTTAAATCTGTGTCGTTTAACCGAAGAACAAAACAAAACTGCAGGTGTATATTACGTACGCCATTGATATTTTGCAAACGCCAAAACCAAATTCCACTCGGTGGACCTTCAATTAATACCGTTGAAAACTAGAAAGTTATACCATTTTTCAAAGAAAAGCCTAGGTTTGAAACTTTGAACTATTAATGATGATGAGGTCAGGCAGAGCGAATGGTGAGATAGTAACTGCAAGTCTCCATCAATCTAAAATGTCGTTTGTTCCTGGAATTTCAGAAGTAGTGATATATATATTTGTGTGGGTCAAACTTTAACAATAATAAATCAATTTTTTTGTTAGTTTAATGGGGGCCAAAGTATTTTTCGTAAGTTAACCGCCACCCTTGTCTAAGTCCGTGACTCAAAACTAAAATATATATATTTTTTTTTAAAAAAAAATGAGACTGAAAATACTCGTACTCGAATTAAGTAGTTTTAATGGTTGATTAATAATTTTCAATCTATTCTTCTCAAAAAAAAAAAAAAAAAAAAAAAAAAAAATTCAATCTATCAACGTTCTAATTGTTCAAGAAAGCAATCATGGTCTGCAACCACCAACCTACCATCCATACCCTTTTTGGACAAGACAACAATGAGGATTAATATAACTAATTAAGTATTGCCAAATTGCTATACACATAATATCACAAATACAAATTAATTCAATAAGAATATATATTAATTTAAGAAAAACATATGTTAACTAACTTTGGATGGATGTTTAATTTAGTGAGTAAAGTTAGATACATTGTCATTGTCAAGCGACTAACCACCACTCCCGTGAACGATTAATCTTTTTTTTTTTTTTGCTTTACATATGTATTAACCATAACTACAAATTAATCTCTATTATATTCAGATAAGCATTCCTTAATTTGGTTCGAGAGTACCCTAAAAAAGAATCATCCAATCCATTCAACTTTCTTATACATATAGATAGATTGATGACATAATTAATTAAGATTCTATGCAAAGATAAATTCACGTAATGCCAGATTCTCTTTGAGATGCCAGACCCTATCTATATATACGACAGCAGAGAAAGTCATGTGAATTTTTTGTTCTTTTGTGTAAAATTTCTTACATGCGGCTTAAAAGATTGCTAATTGTATTATACCTTTGTCATGAAGCGATAATATCACATGGCTTTCGAAGATTATTATATCACTTCCCTTTGGCCTCTATATATGACTATATGCACATTGACTTCAAAATTTGAGTTTTACGTGAACCGCTTAACGGAGAAAAAAAAAAAAAAAAAACCAAAAATAAAGAAAAGATACGATTTAATTGTCTTTAATATAATTAATGATGAATCAGAAAAAAATTCGCTAATCGAAATTCTAACCCTAGCTAATAGGTCTCCTTCTCAAATTACGAGAGGCATAATCCCTTCGTATCTGGTATTTGACAATGATATTGATATTATAATTTTGTCCAAATCAAAACATGGGAGCAATGATTTTAAGAATTAATAACTTATCATAAGTGTATAATTAATAAGAAAATGACCAAAGCATTACCAGTTGTTTTCATGAACATTGAAAAGAAAACACGTGAAGTAATTAGTAAACATCAAACATGAAAAAATAAAATTAATTATTTAATTAATTTATGTGGTGTGAATTTGATGGAAAGCAATTAGAGAAGGAAAATTGCCGGTGAGGCGTATTTAATTGACAATGGACGACAACGATATTTTCGATTCCTTGATTAAACATAATAGTGGTGTTGATTGCAATTCAATTTTCTTTTTGTTCACGCAAAATTTTGTCTGGTAGTGATTGCAAATTGGGCAAGTAGAGGTGTCCATGTCTGCAAACTTAAGCCACCGTTGCCATGTGAATTGAATAAATTTCCTATATTTATTTTTATTATTTTTTTACATTACGTTCGTGCAGACAGAAGATTCAAAGCTGCATAACGCCAAAGCAAACGTTTAAAGAATTTAGACTTTGTAATAGTAAAATTACTTATTTTTGAAAAATATTTTATAAAGAAAATGTTTTCTTTAAAAAAAAAAAAATAGTAACCGATTAGTCACTGAATAACACAAGAAATTAATAAATTTAGTACCATATTTAGTAATAAAAATAAATAACAATGGATTTAGCGAAAAATTATACACGAATAAGCAATGAATTGATAGTAAAGCGGATATTATATCATTTAGCAACGATACATCCATTTCTAAGTTATTAGCGACAGTGATAAAATATTTAGAAAGTGATGAAATCGGTTTCTAAATTCAGTTTAGCAAAGGATTTCCTTCATGAACTGTATATATATAGCAAAGGATTTAAAGCTATATAAAGCCAAGAAATCGGAAAATAACTTTGAAATTATTTTTCAAGGAAAATTTTTTCATTAAAAATATTTTCAAATAATTTATTTTCCTTAGCACCCTAAACATAAAAAAAATTTGGAAGAAATTTTCCAGTTAAGTTATTTTTTTTTAAAAAAAACGAACAAAACCTAAGGATCAAGTGAAAGAAAATTTATATTGATCTATAAATATGATTTTCTTACACATCGAGTAATTTTAGAAAATTATTATTTGGTGTAGGCGAAGGTATTAATAATTAATTGAGAAAAAAAATGATAAATTAGTAAAAAATTTATATTAAAATTGCACATAAAGACATAATCTAATGATAAATATATATACAACTTCATGTTCGAAGCATTTTCAAATGCTCTAAACAAAGAATGCTGAAGTTTTCATATACGAACAATGAACTATTCTCTTGTAACAAAATTTTTCCGTGCTAATGGCTATGGTTTCATTAATTGGCATTTGACAAGTGGGTCTGCCTCACTTGTTTTTCAATAATTTAATTTAATTTTTTTTAACATTAAGCGGGGGCGATTTCAAGTTAATTTATTGACTTATTATTATATTATATTTAAGTCTATATCATTGAATATTATAATTGAAATACTATTTTTGAATTGTTTATTTCAACATAAATAGTCTTTGATCCAATCAAGGTGATGATTCATGTAATTGGTTAATTCACGATATTACTAATTCAATAGCAATACAAAGGGAAAAAAAAAGAAAAAAACTGAATACATATATGAATAACTTTTTTAGTAAAATTATATAATATTTGAAATTCATTGGTCCGATTAATATAAATATATGAATATTGATATATGTAAAATGTTAAATGGACATCTTAGGCTGTCAATAGCTATATATATGGAATAATTTTTTTTGTGGTTTTATTGGAGTATTGTAGCAATTAGGTTTTGAGATTTTTACTGAAAAAGAGCTGTATGGCATTTAAACAAAATAATAAAATGCAAGTTTCTCAATAAATAATAAGAAAAAGGGCAAATCTCTGAGGGAGAGATCTCAACTTCTAAAACATCATACAACACTTGACTTAATAATTACCCCCTCAAGTATAACCCTAGAATGGAATTTAATTCACTGTTTGGCACTGCGAATCAAACCATAAATGATCAACTCACAGACACTAACACTAACCAAAAAGAAAGAAACTAACACAAAAACTAAGGACAAATGAATTCACCCCATAAGACTAACCTTATCAGTTGAGTAGTACAATGTTTCAAAGAGGAGGACACACAAAACCAGGAGGTGGATTCTTTCCACAAGTTATTAAAACTTGAAGAGCAAGAGGAATGAAAATGTTGAGATTGAGAAGCTTAAGCCTTAAAGTTGTGCATAAACAAACTGCTGCTTCAAGCTCTAGCAATCCTTTAATTACTGGGCAGCAAACATTCTCAACTGGATTCCCTAACCCAACATGCACTAATCCTCCTAATACATCAACACAAGCCCCAAGCTTAAGGGCGTTGATTGGACAAGTAGGTTGAGTAGTAGGTGGAGGATTGAGCCCCGGAACACCACCACCACCTCCTCCTCCCCCACCGCCTCCGCCACCGCCGCCGCCGCCGCCACCGCCAGATGGAGGGCTAGGCGTGTATGGTGGGTAACCTGAAGAAGGCGGCGGTGTTATTACAGGAGGAGGTGTTATTATTACAGGAGGGTTTACTACAGGAGGAGGATTAACGACTATTGGTGGCAAAACCACTGGTGGGTTTTTTGTTGAAGGTGGTTTTGGGTGGCCGCCGTGGTGTGGTGGGTGCTTGGTGGTTGGTGGGTTAGGATGAGGAACTTTTGGGTGGGTTGGACGGTGGCCTGGTGGATGTGGCTGAGTACAAGGTGCACAAGCATAAATTGGTGGTAGTGATATTGCCATGAAAATCATAAAAATGAATAACAAAGCTTCAAGTTTAGAACCCATGACTTTTAGGGTTCTCTTGAAATTTGCTAAACTAATATTCTTGTTCTTGTGTATTTTGATTGGTTTTGGTCCTATGATTATATAGCTGAATTCTACAAGCAACCCGTGAACTAGATAGTTTTCCGAGTACGTGGAAGCTAAAACAAGTATTCTTAACACCATTTTGTACAGAAACAGGCAATCTTAAACTGGAAATTTGGATTTTTGCCAGTCAATTTCAAACTCCAATGCATATCCGTGACTCCTTTTCAGTTTCTGCAGAGACATATTATTTTTTCTTTATTGTTTTGTATTTGCATGTCTCTTGATTTTCTTTTTGGGATGCCAATATCATTTCTTTCTTGCTTTAAATGGGTTATTGCAGTTATTTACTTATTTATTTTGCAAAAAATATATAGCATGAAATAAGCTATGGTCTTGAAGTTACAGGCAGATGGAGTCTTGTACTTGGGGTCTACATACAGTACTCTATTATTTCTGTTGGCGGTTTTGATGATAATGGTGGGTGCTGGATCTATTGTAGAAGATGGAGGTTTTAGGGTTTTGCATTTTGCAGTACAGGCATGCATTATATTATTGAGTTCATTTCACGAAGTAAACATGTGAACGTTTCTGTGTGGTTTTGTTTTCTTGCATTTTAAAACGTTATCAGCAGTAGAAAACTTCTATACATGTGTTTTTCTGTATATGTTACTTATGCCATGGTGTAAAGTGTTTTGATCCACATTGCGAAACTTGTCCTAATCCATAATTAGCCAAGACATTAAAATCGTACATATTCATTTTCTGTCAATTACACATTACTCATGTGAATTTTGTGTTCATAGCAGAAACAAATTTATTTGATTTATGCGCAAATCCTTGATTATTATTGTTATATTATTAAACACAAATTCTTTACGTCGATATTTAACTAACTATATGTAGATGTATTCTCCGAAGAAAGATAGGACATTACACATAAGAAATATAAAAATAGTTCTAAAGAAGAAAATCCCCAATAGTACTGTACATTGATTTGTTATGAGTTGTTTGTGGAAACACCATACAGTTGTTACTTAGTTAGCAAAGTGTAACTTAATTGAAAGGCTTCTATTTTTAAGTAGCACAAATTGTAACTTCTCATTTAATTCGTCCAATTTTTGTCAAGCAAGGACCAGCAAAGGTAAGCGCCCACAAGAGTATTAAGTCAAATTGCTTTGGCATTCACACAGAGGCAACTGAAAAAAAAATTTCTTATTCCATTTCATTAACTAATTGCAAATAAAACAATACAGAAAATGACATAGAAGAAGGCGAGATGCCTTTCTTGCCTTGAAAACGATAAAAAATTATTTTGATCACCAGAAACAAAAGATATTAACCTGCAAGAATGAAATGAGAAAAAATAACTTGAAAATAATAATAATGATGATGGATTAAATTTATGTGCACTTGAATCCTTCAGGAACCTTCTTTCCACAGTAGTTTAGCAACAAGCTCAGGTCAATTGGAAGATTTAGGTTAATACCCAAAAGACTAGCCTTAATGGTAGTGCAAAGGCAGACAGCGGCTTCAAGATCCACAAGATTGCCAAGGAGGCTACAGCAAGGGGTCTTTGGTGGCTTACCAACTGTAACATTCAACAAACCCTTCAAAACATCAACACATACACCCAGTTTCAGGGTATCTCTAGGGCAAGCACCAGTTGATGGGTTAGGCGATGGCTTAGGCTTAGGTTTCGGTGGTGGTGGGCAATTGGCAGAGCTCACTAAAGTGAAGAATAGAAGGTTCAAGGAGAGAAGAAGGGCAGTGGAGACTAGAGTTCTTGAAGCCATTTCTCAAGAATTAATTAATTCTTTGGATATATGGTTCTTAATTTGTTAGCTTCAAGAAACTGCTGAAAATGGAGGAATGGATTAAGGAATTTATAGATGGAGTTTAAGCACTGTTAAAGCTTAAAAAATCATAATAATATGACCCATGTGAGAGTACATTGTTGGAAACAACCTGTCGTTGCAGCTTGAACTTGGAATATATATAGTTTTATATATGTAGTAATGATTCCTCTTTGAAAATTCCTAATATTAAGTTTGTCTGCGTGTAGGCACATTCCATTCCATACAAACCGATTGTTGAATGATCTACGACCATCCATAGCTGGCCATATATTCCTTTTCCATGAATCACACATCACTGATGCGGATTATTAAATTGCATAGCTGATCTCTTTGATCTTCACCCATTATGTAAACCGTCCTTAATTAAAGGGAATTTATTATGGATAGAAAATAATAACATTCTTTTTTTACCAAAGAGCAGAACAAAACTTAACCTCTCTTATAGGACTATTTTTTTTTTTTTTTGAAAAAAAAAAACAAATCAATGTAATTTTTCTATATCATACTAAAACCATCTTCCTAATTATGTGATCGTATGCGGATTATAGAGGATTCACAAAACAAAATAATATAGGGTTAGCCTTAGAAATCAAACTCCATTCAACATAATATTGACACTAGCCTTGGGTTTTTTACCGTTTACAGAAATTATTATTTTCTGCTTGCAAAAAATTAGCTTAATTTTAATAATTAAGCCATGTCCCATCAGGTTTTACTTAGCATTTTTGAGTTATATTGGCTGCATCTGGGGACATGATACTTCCGGTTTAAAAGTTTGAAAATACTAAATTTTTATATATTGCTGATAAAAAAAAAAAAAAAAAAAAAAAAAACCATGTCCGCGTCCTTATTAACTTCTAAAACAGGCATTTACGTTGAAAGTAAAAAAAAAAAAAAAAAAAACATTTGCGTTGAATTTACTGTGGGATCAGTAAATTTCAGCTAATTGCATTACTAAAATTATTCATGCAGATCCATGTGCTTCAAACATTTGTTTTTCATATAGGTAATTTTATTATTTTATTAATTTTTATAAAATCAGAAAAAATTTAATATTTTCAGGTGTCTAAACTCGAGCCAATAAGTTCATCCCAAACAAATCAACCTAATATGAATATGTTAAGTAAAAAGGCCAATAACCTAAACAATATAAAGTTCACAAGGGACAAACTGTTCATAGCAAAGCAAAAAAATACCCTGCGCACAAACTCCTTTTTTGGCCAACACATCTGCAAAATTAATCTTGCTTCTTTTAACATGACAAAAAGCAATGTGTACTAAAGATGAGATCAGACAATCCAACCTATTAAATTTTTTCCACCAATGTCAAGATCTGTTGTTTGTGTTCAACATCCAACCAATCGTATTCTATTGATCAGACTCAACTATTAAAAGGAAAGAATTCAAAATGCGAGGAAGAGAAGGTGGATCATCCATTGAAAAACCAGGTCTTGCAGGAATTTGTGGTGTTTTTAAAAACTCTTTTTGTCAAGCGTTATGTATTTTCTACAAATCAGTGGGTGTTGCAAACTCAAATGAAGCACAATTCTTTGGAATCCTATATGCATATGCTTCGAACTAATTATATATATTCACATTTTAATCATTCATTCAATTAATCATTACCTATACAAAAATATATATTTATTAGAAATTCAAACAACAAACTAAAATTATTTGAATTTTTTTCGAACATATTATTTCATTATATTAAAAAACAATACAGATGCATGAGGAAGAAGGCAAGAAAACCTTCTTGCCAAATCGATTACAACAGCAAGATATTATTTGGACTGAGCTTCAATGGCATATATGCCAAGAAAACATCTCGAGAATAAAGTAATACCGAACGAATGAACTTATTTAAATTAATTTGGAATAAATAGAATGCATAACAAATTTATGCGCATTTAAATCCTTCAGGGACCTTCTTGCCACAGTAGTTAAGCAACAAGCTCAAGTCAATTGGAAGATTTAGGTTAATGCCCAAAAGACTAGCCTTAATGGTAGTGCAAAGGCAGACAGCAGCTTCAAGGTCAACAAGATCGCCAAGGAGGCTACAGCAAGGGGTCTTTGGTGGGGTACCAATTGTTACGCTCAACAAATCCTTCAAAAGATCAACACATACACCCAGTTTTAGGGTATCCCTTGGGCAAGCTCCATTGGATGGGCTTGGTGTTGGGTTATTGGGCCTAGGCGATGGGTTTCTGGGGCTTGGACTTGGGTTCCTGGGCGTAGGGGATGGGTTTCTGGGGTTGGGTGTTGGGTTGCTAGGGTTTGGTGTCGGGTTATTGGGCGTAGGTGAAGGGTTGCTGGGGCTTGGGGTCGGGTTATTGGGCCTAGGTGATGGATTGCCCGGGTTTGGTGTCGGGTTATTGGGCGTAGGTGATGGGTTTCTGGGGCTTGGTGTTGGGTTGCTAGGGTTTGGTGTAGGATTATTGGGCGTAGGTGATGGATTGCTGGGGCTTGGTGTTGGGTTATTGGGCTTAGGTGATGGGTTACTGGGGCTTGGTGTGGGGTTTTTCGGTGTTGGTGATGGGTTACTGGGGTTAGGAGAAGGGGTTTTGGGTTTGGGTGATGGTGTATGAGGTGGGCAAGAGCAAGAGGTGACCAGAGTGAAGAAAAGAAGATTGAGGGAGAGAAGAAGGGCAGTGGAGGCTGAAGTTCTTGAAGCCATATTTCTCTGTGTTTTGTTTAGTTTACTAAAAGTAAGTATGAAGTGATGAGAAATGATGGAGAGGGCGTAGGGTTTTTATAGAAGGGCACTACTTAAGCATAAAATTATAAAATTAAAATAATGCGATGCATATGGATACATATATTTTTGCATGGTTAATAAATATTATGAGACACGAGCTGTCACTTCGCAGCTAGCCTTTGAAAATCATCATCTTTCAAAAATCTTCAACACAATTAGCAACTACGTGCGGGCACATTCCATAGAATAAAAAAAAGAAATTTAATTTATTTATTTGCTTTAAATGGGTTGTTTTGTTGACTTTATAACTACCTAATCCCTAGTGCTGTTTTCCGCCAATCTCATAATTACATTTGTAGAATATTTACTGTTTGTAGACAGACAAAATCCCTAAAGTTGGGGAAGTATTTTTTTTAGTTTTAATTATGTTAAAAAGCTTAGCTTTTTTTAATGAACAGCGATCGCCTATGATTACATTGGACCGTTCTTTCAATGTATTCAAAGTTTAATGAAATCTCAGCAAAGTTCTAAGTCCTCTTTGCCATGATAGTTTGTTCCTTCCAATTTTTTAACAGATTCCACACTTCCATGTGGTATTATTTTATTGATTTTTTTTTTTCCAAACAGCTATTTTTCACGTATGATTTTCAGAATAAGAGTTTTATCCTCTTTGTATTTGATTTGTTTGCGATGTGAATAATAAATGAAAATTCTTACAATTCAAGAGTTCCCAACCAATGAGGTGATTCCAGTCTCTGGCTTCTCAAATCAATGTGTATGCTTTTGATCTTACTTTCAGGATTGTGGCTAAAAAATTTTTAATAATAATAAAAAAAATTAAAAATATATAAGTAGAGTTATAAATCAATCCAACTTGACTCAATGTTAAAAAAAATTGTTTTAAATCAGTTTGTTAATAAAAATAAATTGAACATTTGTCATTTACAGACTGTATTCAAAGACCTATAAACAATTTTTAAAAAATAATTTATATGCTGATATTATAAGAATAATAATTTTCTTTATATTTTATAAAAAATGATTACAAACTAATTTGGTTTAATTCAAAATCAAATATTAAAATAATCTCTATAAAACCAAAAATGCCCTCTTAAGGCGTTGTACTTCATTCTGTCATGTTTGTATAAAGCGGATATGTATTGACAAATTATTGATAAAAGATTAGAATAAGGTAAGATAAATTTGCCTTTGAGATTGAAAATATGGAGAAATTACAGTTCGCCAAGAAATTAATAATAATAACTCAACATTTCTCAAAAATAAATAAATAAATGTTGAATTTATTTTCACTAGAATCCAGTACAACGTACAAAGGCAGATGTGGATGAAAGCAATCAAGAAGCTTTCAGCACATAAAAATTAAAAAAGAAAAAAAAATCCAAAACCTGAAAACACAACAACAAAAAAAGAAAACAAAATCATAAATGTGCATATTTACGCACATTTAAATCCTTCTGGAACCTTCTTGCCACAGTAGTTAAGTAACAAGCTCAAGTTAACAGGAAGGTTTAGTTTAAGTCCCAACACGTTAGCTTTAATAGTAGTGCAAAGGCAAACGGCAGCTTCAAGATCAACAAGATCACTGACAAGGCTGCAACAAGGTGTCTTTGGTGGGGAACCAACTGTAACACTCAGCAAATCTTTCAATAGATCAACACATACACCTAGCTTTACAGTGTCCTTAGGACAAGAACCTTTATTCCCTTTTGGCTTTGGTGATGGTGATGATGGTGTTGGTGGGCAATTGGTAGAGCTCACCAAAGTGAAGAAAAGAAGATTTAGGGAGAGGAGAAGGGCAGTGGAGGCTATATTTCTTGAACCCATTTTTCACCTAAAATAGTTTCTTGGATAGTTTATTTTAGAGATATGAGCTTTGCTATAGCTAAAGTTTCAAGAGATGGGTAACAATGGTGAAGTCAGTTGAGGGTTTTTATAGATGATGATTGGAGTTTATAATAATTTCCATTATACTTATTGAATTTTAAAAAGCTCCAACATGTCAAATGATGGTCGGTAAGGTGCTCATATTTCAATCTTGTTAGCAATTCTCCGTTTTATTTATTTTCTCGTCTATTGTAATTGCAATCCGAATGCAATATTTCAAATATATGAAAGCTGATTCAAATGATTTGTTGCTGAAAAAAGAATATACTTAATTACCTGTGGGCACATTGGACTCATGTAAGAAGCACAACCTGGCAATGTTGCAGGTTGCAGGATAACATGTTTTGTGATTATAGAGTTTGGAGTGTTCTTATTTGTTAGTTGGCAATACTCTCTCTGCACATGCCAGTTATGTAATATTGCATTTTATTACTAATTCTTCATATATACGTATGTACTTGTTTTGTTCACATCTGCAGATTCTGATCTGCAAGTTGAATTTCCAGCTAACTTTAAACATTATTGATGGCTAAAAATCGTATTAATTGAAATAAAATTAATAATTTACTGCAAAATTATGAAAGATCATAATGAAGATTGTTTTTATGGGTAATTAAGTAACCAAATCATTATAAACTTATATAGCAAATTCCAAAACCTAAAGTCTAATCAGAGACTTGCATTGCATAATCCACATGGAAAATCGAGAAAGCATAGTGATAGAGTACGTAGAGGACACTGTAGCTCTGGTAATGACTGTGGGAAGATAGTAAGTAAGGTGGCCATTGAAATGAAGGACGCATTGAAATGAGAATATAATTTTTCTATCTTATTTCTGTTTCTTTTTTTTTTTTTTTCCACAAATAGTAATAAGGATTGTATTTCTGCAAATTCCGAATTAACAAAATGGTACTAAAGAGTTCAATCTTAAGGATAACTTCTACGTTTTCGTCCCTATTAGCAAATGATAAGAAACTTCATAATGTTCCCAATGATAAATTTTCAACTGTTAGAAATATCAGAAGTCAATTTTCAGCCTATTAGATATAATTTGCATGGTCTTTTCATTTTTTTAAGACTTTAAGGAGCAACAAATCTTATATTGGATTGTTTTCAACCATAAAATGTTAATTAATTTTGCAAGGGTTATTGAAGCTCCAATATATTTAATAGCCTGTAAGTTAAGTGATAATATGAAAAATGAAAAGTTCAAACATTAGAATATTTCATTTTCTTTAGACACCATATTTCTAACTAGTCTTTACCTGAAAAAGAATCATTTCTTCCAGTTTAAGTTGCAGAAGATTTGGAACTTAATGCCACTGCCCAATGGTTACCGCATCAAGTGTAACACTTGAAATTACAAATATATATGCCAAGAAAAACAACACAACCATGCATACTCTTTGCAAACATCATATTATTACTTGAAATTTCTAATTAAAATGATAACAATAATTTGCCAAAAGAATACAGATTACAATGAAAAATGAAGTCAATAAAAGTTTCTCTGCAACGACTATGTAACTGCAAGAAATTATTGATTTACACAAGAAAAATCCCAAATTAAGCAAAAACACACACCATTAAGTAGGAGGAGAAAGAAACTGAATGAAATAATGCAGTATTAATCTATGGACATTTGAATCCTTTGGGAACCTTCTTCCCGCATCTGTTGAGGTACAAGCTCAAGTCAAGTGGAACATTTAGGTTTAGGCCCAAAACATTAGCTTTAATGGCAGTGCAAAGGCAAGCACCAGCTTCAAGAGCAACAAGATTACCAAGAAGGCTACAGCACTGTTGATTTGGTGGGATTTTAATTATCCCCAACACATCGGCACATACCTTCAGCTTTAGGGCATCAATAGGGCAAGTGGCAGCGCTCGTCATATTGAAGAAAAGAAGGTTAAGGGAAAGAAGCAAGGCAATTGAAGCTACAGCTCTTGAAGCCATCTTGGGATTTTTTTTTTTTTTTTTTTCTGAGGATAAAAATGAGCTTTTGTTTTGAGGCTGATGAGAAATGGTGACGAGGTTTAAGGGTTTTTATAGAGGGAGATTAAGCGTAAGTTAATGTTAAGCAAATCAAGAATGCGATCCATGTAGGCATTATTGAGCAAAAATAGCTGGCTTGCGCAGTGAAGCATATAAGTTATGTCTTATAATCAACATATGGGTGCACGTCGATTAATCGTGTAAGCTGTGGTTGCACCGAATAATCCCATGATCTTCAACTTCAGGGATTAGTTTTTAATTAATGTTAGTAGCTCGTGGAATTATTCATAATTATTCTTTATGTGAAAATAGAGTTTTAAACTTGCTCCTACTTTCACATTTTATTTGTTTGAAAGATAAACAATGAACCGATTATTTGCAACTATATAGAACGGGAAGTAGCATTTTCAATTTCATAATTTTTTTCGTATTCATGAAAAACTTCAACCATCATGCTATGGAGTCTATACTCAAGTTTTTCCTCTCTTAGTGAACTCTCTTTTTAAAGTTAAAGGTGGATGAGAGATTAAAAATTATGAAAGATAACGACAAAGTTTATTTTTCTGGGCAAGAAAGCAAATCGTTATCAACTTATATAGCAAATCTCAGAACCGAAAGTCGAATCAGAGACTTGCGTTGCAAAATCCACATGGACGAGGAAGGATAGTGACAAAGAAGAGAATACTGTAGCTGTGTTAATGGCAGTGGAGAAGATACTAGGTAAGGTCACCGTTGAAATGAAGGACGCATTTAAATGAGTTTTAACTTTGAGAGATAGAATGATTAAATAGTTAAGGTTAATTCAGAAGAAAAAGTGATTTGCCAACTTTACCCTTTTATTTAGATAGCCAAAATATAAATGAATATGCACCCCTCCTTCAATATTTATACGTTTTTCTGCAGACAGTTTTATAAAGTGGTTTCCGATAGTTTTCAAATATTGCCTGTGTATTGGCAGGAATCGAGACATTTACCGCTGCCCTGATCAATCACGGATTAGACTTATCTAGGCTTCGTCAATGGTTCTTATGGCTCTATTTATAAGTGTATCCATAGACAATTTAATCCCATCAATAATACTCTTTGCTATTTTCTCTCTTTAAATTCTCATCCTTTTCAATCTTATCTCTGTTTCTTTTCTTTTTCCAACCTAAAACAAACTTCTAATTAACAAAATAGTTTAATCTTAGGGGATAAATTTTACGTTTTCTTCCCTATTTGCAAATGATAGGAAACCTAAAACTGATTATCCAACACAATGCACCTAATGACAAATCTTCCACTGTTGGAAATACTTTTTTTGTTTATCAGCCAATAAAACTTTCATTTTATTAAATAAATATATCCAAAAAAAAAATTAGCAAAATCAAAATTATTAAGTGAAAAAACCTGAAGAATCTTAAAAATAAAACACAAGTTTTTCTCTGAAGATAAGAATAAATCAAATCAAAGTACTATGAAAGTCAAAAAATCTACTTATGATCCGACCCTCATATATCAAAACTGAAGAACCATTTGCTCTTATCCTCTTACAGCCACCTATCCAAAACATAATTATAATCATGTCAAGAAAAGTTCTGCAGCAAATTACTCTTTTTTTAGTTAGTCTATCTGTAAAATAATTTCTTTCTCTATTAATATATTTGAATCGAAAAAAAAGACAAGATCAAATCTATTAAAATTGAATTACCATCTCCAAGGACAATGATTGTGTTAAGATACCAATTGAAAACTATTTTAGAATCCATCTCAAAAGTAATTGAAATTTTAACAAATTCTGAATGAGCATAAATCTCAACAGCTTTTATGTTCAATTCTTTTGAATCAATGGATTCATAAAAACACATAAAACAAACCCTTGCAAATTCTTTCATACACCTCCAATACCCAATACCCACTGGGCCAAGCTTTCGTAAGGCGCATCCATCTTTCAAAGACGATGTTATAGATCTATTTGGGCATTGTCCATTTTCAAATTTGTCCCCTTTTTCGGCAACAGAAATTTCGTTGCAATAGCCAATCAAATATTTCAAGCTACACCCACTTTCATATAATCTTAATTTTCACCTCGTCCGTATAAACTATAAAGAACCTTACAAAATTAGCCAATTTTGATATGGTGTTTTTTTTTTTTTTTTTTTTTTTTTTTTTTGTTTTTTGTAACAGTTCTGTTTTAAATCTAGCCTAGAAGGGGGTCATATTTTTTGTAGCCTTTCTGTATTATTTTGAATTTAATTATATCGAAATTCTAATATATTTAATAGTGGGTAAATAGTTAAGTGTTTGATTTTGATAATATAAAATGTGAAAAGTTCAAACATTAATGTTTCATTTTCTTTAAAAACCATATTTCTAACCAGTCTTTACCTGGAAAAAAATTATTTCTTGCAGTTTAGGTGGCAAAACGAAGAGATACGCAATGTAAGGTCGAAGATTTGGAACCTAATGCCCAATGGTTACAGCATCAAGTGTAACACTTGAATGTGAAATTCAACGATAGGAAATTACAAATTTAATATATGCCACAAAAAACAACAGAACCATGCATATTCTCTTAGAACATCATATTATTACTTGAAAATTTCCATTAAAACAATAACCATAATTTGTCAAAAGAATACACATTACAATGAAAAATGAAGTCAATAAAACTTTCTCTGCAACGAGTACGTAACTGCAAGAAATTATTGATTTACCCAAGAAAAATCCCAAAACAAGCAAAAACACAAGCCGTAATTAGGAGGAGAAAGAAACTGAATGAAATAGTAGTGGAGTACCAATCTATGGACACTTGAATCCTTGTGGAACCTTCTTCCCGCATTTGTTGAGGTACAAGCTCAAGTCAAGTGGAACATTTAGGTTTAAGCCCAACACGTTAGCTTTAATGGCAGTGCAAAGGCAAGCACCAGCTTCAAGAGCGACAAGATTACCAAGCAGGCTACAGCACTGTTGATTTGGAGGGATTTTAATAATCCCCAACACATCGGCACATACCTTCAGCTTTAGGGCGTCAATAGGGCAAGTGGCAGCGCTCACCATGTTGAAGAAAAGAAGGTTAAGGGAAAGAAGCAAGGCAATTGAAGCTACAGCCCTCGAAGCCATCTTGGATTTTTTTTTTTTTTTCTTTTTCCTTTTTTATTTTTGGAGATGTAAATGAGCTTTTGTTTTGAGGCTGATGAGAAACGGAGATGGTGTTTAAGGGTTTTTATAGAGGGAGATTAAGCCTAAGTTAACGTTAATTAAACAAATCAAGAATGTGAGCCATGTGGGCATTATTGAACAAAAATAGCTGGCATGCGCAGTGAGGCATAAAATTTATGTCTTATAATCAACATATGGGTGCACGTAGATTAATATTGTCATCTGTGGGTGCACAGAATAATCCCATGATCTTCAACTTAGGGGATTAGTTTTTTAATTATTGTTACTAGCTCGTGGAGTTATTGATATAAATTATCGTTTACGTGAAAATAGAGTTCTGAGCTCGGTCTTGACAATCGTATTTTCACATTTTAGTTTGAAAGATAAACTATCAACCAATTACTGCTGGAGACTACATATAGAACGGGAAGTAGCATTTTCAATTTCACAGTTCTTTTTGTATTCGTGAAAAGCTTCTATCATGGTGGTTATGGAGTTTAAACTCAAGTTTTTCCTCTCCATAATCTATTTTTTAAGTTAAAAGTGGGTGAGAGATTAAATATATATAGTTGAAGAAACAAATTAGCTAGGTATAAAAATTGACGATATAAAGGATTGTAATTAAAAGATATTTTTTCTTGGATGGATTAATCTTACAATAATAAAAGCTTATGTGTCTGTAACATGCAAGATTATGATTAGATGTCACTTTCTACTTTTTGCATTAACACCCTTTTTGATTAAAATTGCCCGGAATGCTATTTTGCATGGAGGCAAGGTTGATTGTACTTGGTTCCGTTCTTCATATGTGTACTTTTCTATGGACTTAAACAATCAACCTTATAGGTTTTCTGTAGACTTTTCTATACAAATTACTGAATTTAAAGAGATGGAGTATCCAACTTAAACATGTCTTACCTTTTAAATCATTTTATAGGTAAGTATTGTGATATTCTACATATTAATAATACTTGGCTATATATATTCTATTTCAATTTTTTTTTTGTTAGTGTATACTATCGGTATCCAGATTATATTATTAGGAATCGTCTAATCCGGCTCGGAGCTAAGTTATAGCTAAAGCTTTTCGCCCCTTCTTACAGATGTGTTTAATGAAAATTCGACAACTCTTCACACATATCCAAACTCTGAGTCACAGCTCTAGAGCTATTTGAAATTCTTTCATTTGTTGCAAATTAATTTATAGATACTGTGTAGGCTTAGACATAGGCCCTGGGGTAAAGTTTACTATTTCCTTCTTTCGTTCTTTTCTTTTTCTATTTTTCTGAAAGGTCCTATTTCCTTCTTTTTAATATTGGAGAAAGATATTATTGGTAATATTCAAACTCTAATTAACATTAACACTAAGCCATTATTTGATTTCTGAAAGAAAATAATTTATTTTATGAAATGAAAATACCTAATCTTTACAAAAATTTTGTATCTAAATTTGAAAAAAAAAAAACTGATTATGTATATAAATAAAATATTATATATTTAAAAATTTGCTAATTCAAATTTCAACCAAAATTAAAATTAAGTGTAGCTTGTCTATTTGTTTTCTAGCTTGACATGCTATTTGAGCGAACCGAATGTAACTTGAACAATTCAGATTTTAGTGAAATTTCCTTTATGTGAAGCTCACACGGTGTTCTATCCTAAATGCTTGGAAAACAAGTGTTTCTCAAAAGGCAGCGCAACCATTGCATATTCTTTTCAAAACATCTTATTATTACTTTAAACTCAGTAACAGTAATAACAGTAATTTGCCAAAAGAATACAGATTACAATGGATAAAGAATACAAGAAACCTTCTCTGCAGTACATAGCACCCAGAAAATTATTGATTTACGCAAAGAATATCCCAAATTAACAAGCAAAAACCCACACCATTAATTAGGAAAAGATAGAAACTGAAAGAAATAATGGAGTACTATAATTTAAGGGCACTTGAATCCTTTTGGAACCTTCTTCCCACAGTTGTTGAGGTACAAGCTCAAGTCAAGTGGAACATTTAGGTTTAGTCCCAAAACGTTAGCTTTAATGGCAGTGCAAAGGCAAGCAGCAGCTTCAAGAGCAACAAGATTACCAAGAAGGCTACAGCAAGGTTGATTTGGTGGGATTTGAATAATCCCCAACACATTGGCACATACCTTCAGTTTTAGGGCATCAATAGGGCAAGTGCCAGAGGCAGCGCTTACCATACTGAAGAAGAGAAGGTTAAGGGAAAGAAGTAACGCAATGGAAGCTGTAGCTCTTGAAGCCATTTTGAAAAAAATTAGCAATTTCTTTGTTTTTTTTTTTTTTTTCTCGCTTTGAGATATAGAAAAGCTTTTTGTTTTGTTTTGAGGGTGATGAGAAATGGTGAAGGGGCTTAAGGGTTTTATAGATGGACATTAAGACTAGGTAATTAAGAATTAAGCAAAACAAGGGTGTGATCCATGTGGGCATTATTGAGCAAAATAGCTGGCGTTTGGATGGATAGTGAAGAATATAATCTTCATCTGGATGCACGTTGATTAATCGTGTAGTCCATGAAGCCACTGACTTGAATAATCCCATATGACCAGACCTTCAAATTGAGGATTAGTTTTTAATTATTATTAGTTGCTCGTGGAATTAGTATTAAACTAGAGTTTTGAAATGGAAATAATGAACTAAGTGTTATAGGCTATATAGAATTAACCGAAACTACCATTTTCATTTTCATAAGGTTTTTCTTGTTCATGATAGCTTCTACGGTGTTGGTGGTTAATGGAATAAGCTAGCTATTAATGGTGGGTGAGAGATTAAAAATAGTTGAGGAAATCAGTTCAACATTGAAGAAACCAATTAACTAGTATTTTAATTAAATTCGAAGGCTTTTTTTTTCAACAGATTAGGAATTAGTTATTGAAATTGAAAAACACTTTATATAATTTTGTATTATTTTTATATCTAATCCATATACAATTTTTCACACTTAGACCTCCAACGACATATTTTCAACCACCAATTGCATAGAAGTATTAAAATCACGCATAAGTATTAATTAATTATAATGAATATTAACTTTGGTTATCAGTTTTCAATTGATTATTGGACCAATGCATAAATTTAATTATATATTTTTTGTAATTATACTTTTCGCTAAAATAAAATATCTTTATAAGGAGTCGATTATTGCTCTATGTTTTTACATTTTTTTTAACGAAAGATATAATTATTATTGAAATGTGAAAGTATATAATTATAATTAAATCCGTATAAAATTTAAATCGACTATTCTCGTTCAAAATTTTATCTATTATTTACGAAGTTATGTTATGTCATCGAAATTCAATGGAAATGTTATGAGTGTACGTACTATTACTCTATTCAGGAGCAGAGTCAGCAATTAAAATTTAGGGTTTAAAAATTTTTGAGAGTTAAAGGGGCAAAGTTGAAAAAAATATATATTTTAGAGGATAAAAAAAAAAAAAAAAAAAAAAAAAACATAACTGCTTGCATGAATCTGCGCAATTGTTTGTTAGCTGACAACACAGCCATTGCCATTGATATTTTCAAAAATATCTTATAATTACTTCAAATTCAGTAAAAGTACTAACAATAATTTGCCAAAAGAATACATATTACAATAAAAGAAGAAGGCACGAGAAACATCCTTCTACAATGAGGACATAGCACCCGGACATTATTGATTTTCCCAAAAGATATCCCAAACTAATAAGCAAAAACACAAACCATTAATTAGGAGAAGATAGAAACTGAAAGAAATAATGGAGTAGTATAATTTAAGGGCACTGGAATCCTTTTGGAACCTTCTTCCCACAGTTGTTGAGGTACAAGCTCAAGTCAAGAGGAACATTTAGGTTTAGGCCCAACACGTTAGCTTTAATGGCAGTGCAGAGGCAAGCAGCAGCTTCAAGAGCAACAAGATTACCGAGAAGGCTACAGCAAGGTTGATTCGGTGGAATTTGAATAATCCCCAACACATTGGCACATACCTTCAGTTTTAGGGCATCAACAGGGCAAGTGGTCGCGCTTACCATATTGAAGAAGAGAAGGTTAAGGGAAAGAAGCAAGGCAATGGAAGCTACACTTCTTGAAGCCATGTCGGGATGCGTTTTTTTTTTTTTTTCTGAATTTGTTTGGTTTTTGGGGTGATGAGAAACGGTGAAGGGGTTAAGGGGTTTTTATAGCGGGAGATTAAGAGTAAGTTGATATTAAACAAATCCCATGTGGACATTATTGAGCAAAACAGCTGGCATTTGCGGTGAAAAATATAAATGATAGTGCTTTTTTTATTAAAATTTTTCAATAATTAATCAATCACGGGTGCACCTTGATTAAGTTTGTAGTCTATGGAGGCACGCAATATTTTTAATTATGTATTTTTTAATTATTATTAGGAGCTTGTGGAATTATTAGTGATAATTATTTTATTACCTCTTCACTATACGTTTTTACATGTTATTTATGAAATGAAAATTAACATTTTCAAATTTATAATACTTTTTTTGCAATAATAAACTCCATTATTATTATTATTATGAGATTTTCATTCATCAATTTAATAAAAGTTATAAAACAAAAGACTATATTTTACTATGTAACTTTTTCCATTTTATTTTTCTGTGAAGAGAAAAGAATTAAAGTATAATTTATTAAAAAATGAATATGGAAGTATTGGAAACATGTGAGCTAACCCATGATCGTCGCGGCAAAGTATCTGGGAAGATACAATTGAAAATTAAAAAATAAAAAAAAAAATTCCTTCTATAAGAAAATTCTACAACCATGTTATATTATATAATACCGTGTTCATTTAAATCATATAGTGTATTATTTAAAATATGACTACCCTATTGGACTAATTCAAAATTAACAGCTAAATCTTCATAAGATTTGTCATCAATTAAAATAATATTGTGATATTAATCAATGGTTAGCTATTTATTATTATATATTAAGAATGATACTGTCAGCATTTGAACGAAATAGTTTTGTGAATTGTGAATGAGCCTTGCAGTGTGATTGGGTTATCAGTTTGTGGGCTTATACATGAGCTAAAGACTTTAACATATATATATATATATATATATATATATATATATATATATATATATATGTATATATAATATCATTCCAAGGATAACTGAGCTTATGGATGAATAGCGAGTTGCTTAACCAGTCTTTGCAAATAAGAGATCAATTGTAATTGATGAATCAAAAAAGTTGTTTATTCCAATGCCATGAGACAGTTTACAATTTATTTAGATGCCTTGGTTGAAACATAAGCAGGCAGCACAAATTGACATGCTCTTTGAAAATTGATTGAGAATCTATGAAAAAAATTAGTTGCCTCCAAGAATGCCATTCTTGTGATAAACTGAAGAACCTTCAAACTTCGGTCTTTTCTGAGTGTTGGTCATGGAGTACGGAGAAGAATAAGTTGCTCCTGGAAGTATATTATATACGACTAATGGACTTCTGACCACATAAGTTCCATCCTTCCATATTATTGCACCTGAACTGATTGGCTGTTGGGAGATCTTTGGTCCATACATCTTAACTGTAAATGTTTTGGTCTCTCCAATGGCAGAGAATGACAGGACAGATGGCTCTACCGTAACACCGACAGAGTTTGGCACATACACGCTCACAATGTAGGTTGAATTTGGTTTTCCAACATTTGTAACTGTTCTTGTAAACAATCCCTGAATTGGTTGCCCATCTTCAATTGCAAGTGCCAAAGTTGGGTAGTTAAGATCCCAAGCTCTTCCAGGCTTTATGCTGTTGCAAACGCTACTGTTATCGCCTGTGATTAGTCTTAGAGTTGTAGTGTTATAACCTTGTTTACAGAGGAAGTTAATGTAATCTGCTTCAGTTGCATCGTAAACAAGTCCAGGGTCTGTCGCTTCCAATGGATTGATGTGGCCAGATCCGTAAGCAAATTCCAAGTCTGGGTGCTTTCTTGCGTCCATGATAGTTGCTATTCAATATGAAATGGTATAAATTGATAAGTTTTCAAACAATCATAATTAGTTAAAGGCTTCTAATCAAGTTCATAATTATAGATATGTCTATTTTCTTTAAAGACTTCTCTTTATGACCTGTTGTCATGAGGGCAGATTTAACGGCAGCAGGAGACCAATCAGGATGCGCAGCCTTGACATAAGCAGCAGCAGCACTAGCGTGCGGGCAAGACATGGAAGTTCCTGAAATTATGTTGAAGTTTACACTCCTGCTGTCGCCCCAGGAGATAGATGGTGGTGATACAGGAGACCAAGCAGCAAGAATGTCCACACCAGGGGCAGTCAGATCAGGCTGTGTATCCATAATCGGCCATGTAAAATGTCAATAAAATTCCTCAAATGAATATACTTTTAGTTGTGCTATATATTAATGGTCACCTTGAGAATATCACGGCTGATAGGGTTGGGTCCTCTGGAAGAGAATGATACAACAGAAGGTGCCATCACATCCTTCCAAGTCTCACTAACCAAAATAGTTGCAAATGGATACCTGGAAAAAAGAAAAGGTGTATATATATATAGTTTCGTTAAATTAGTGAAATTGGTAAGAAATAGTGCATGAGATCAAATAAATAAAACAACATATAATTTTACTCTGTGGATTTGATGTAATCCAAAATTTGTTGGCCAGCTTCTGTGGTGATTACTGTTGCTGGTAAAGCATAACTAAAGGCAAAATCTTTGCTATATTCAGAATCGGCCATAATAGCACCCACTCCATTAGCCAATAAAATACCAGAACCATCCCAAATTGTTTCACAGAAAACAATCTTTCCTGATACAATGTAAGAATTCAAGGCACCAGTGACGCAATATCTTGCTATGTCAGGATCAGCCCCTGCAGAATAATTTGCTGCATCTCCTCCCCAAATCAATGGATATGTCCCGTTGAGCACAAAACTGTTAATGGAGAGCCCCTAATTTTAAAGTTACGGAAGAATGAATTAGTTACTAAAAACTAAATAATAACAACTGAAAGAAATGCCACTAATAAATATAAACTGACATTAAAGACTTGTCCATTTCCAAGCACAACTTGTGCAACAAATTTCCTATCGATAGTACTAGCAGCAACAGTCAAAGTCCAGGGAGCAAAATTGGAGACAGAATAAGGACCGGGACCAGAATTTCCCGCTGAATTAGATGTTAGTATGCCATATCTCATTGCGTGGAAGGAACCAATAGCAATTGGGTCTTCCACATATGGGAGAGGCCAAGGGGCACCGAGAGATACTGATAAAATGTCAACACCATCAGCTATGGCATCATCAAATGCTGCAAGAATATCTGCAGTAGCACATCCAAATGACCAACAAACTTTGTAGACTGCAATTCTTGCAAATGGAACTCCACCTCTCGCTACTCCTTCAGCCAACCCAAAGTAGCTTGCCCCTTCGATCTTCCGACCTGCTGCAGTTGAAGCTGTATGCGTTCCATGACCTTCAGAATCTCTCGGAGATTTGAAGTCAGTTTCAAAATACCAATTCTCGCTGTTGTAGTACCTTGCTCCAATAATCTTGCTGCAATAGTTATTTATATTTTTAATTATTTTCATCAATTTTGAAGCTGAGGTGAGATTTATGTGAGGAAAGCTCACTTGTTACAAGTGAAGTTGCCATTTCCTTGGCAAATTCCTTTCCATTTGGATGGTGCGGGACCCATTCCTGTATCGCTGAAGCTCTCAGATTCTGGCCATACTCCTGGATTTACGTAGAAAACGTTCAAATTAGAATACTCCTAATCATGATATGAGAAATTATAATTAATTTCTTTTAAAACTTAAAAAGAAAAAATAAAACCTGTATCAAGAAAACCGATAATGACATTCCCTTGTTGAGCGCCAGAAAGTTTGCTTTTGGAGAAACCCATGAAGTCCCATGACCTTGTTGTGTGAATCTTTAATATGTGATTTGGTATCACTGATATGACACCATCCATTTCTGCAACCAATTTTTTAATTTTTTTATATTTAGTTAGTTATAATATATAAAATTAATTAAGGTATTACAGGCTTAATTAATTTTATGCTTTGTCCTTAATTAAATACTTATTTAATAATAAAATCCAACCTGAGAGTCTTTCCACTTCTTCATCAGATAATTTAGCAGCAAATCCATTGAAACTCCTCCCATAACTATAGATTAATGATTCCTTGGCTGATGAAGTACTGCCAATGCAACAAAAACAATTAGTAACTAGTTTAAGCTCACGTATATTTTTCATAAACTAAATATATATTAACCTTCGAAGCACACTTTCGAGCATGGAATGATGAGTGGATTGAGCAGCAAAATCTCCTTGAGGCAGGTTTCCCATGTATACAATGTGAACCTTCCTGTCATTGCCATGACACTGCATAAAAAATGCAGCTAGCAGCGGTAATAGGTAGAGAAGAGAAACCAGTTGCCCTGGCTTAGCCATCAAAACCAAATTTAATTTGCTTTAATGGATTAATTGATGGTTTGAAGTTGATTGCGGGATAATGGTATTTATTTAACTAAATTTGTGACTTGTTATTAACGCACAATGATTTTCTTGATCGGCAGAAGCAGGCCAGGGCTTGTTGTGAACTTGTGATTAACAACATTAATTCCATCAAATTGTCGTTGTTGTGGCCATTTATTGTCGTATTGCATTTGTTTCTTTTGCTTTTCTTTTCTTTTGAATTTTTTTAATCCGAATATTACTCATTTTCCTAAGGCATCTCTAATTCAACTTTTACATATCAAAGACATTTTGACTCCTACTTCAAAATCCCATTTTTCCCTCTTATATATGAAAGACATTTCAATTTTTTGCAAGTGTAATTCCCCGCTAGAACTTCATATTCTCATTACATGATGGAAATAATTTGCTTTTGCTCGATCATGTCAACTTTTCCATGACCTTTAACTTCTCCTTTTATTTTATTAATATGATCAATTTCTTGATTAGAATAAATTTGATACAAGCATATTAGCAACAAACATAAAGAAAAATTTTTTGGAGAATTCCAAAGAAAGGAGAAAAAAACGCATAATAGCTACTGGATGGATTAGGAGGGGATTAGTTTTGTCTGAAAGAAAAAGATTGCTCTCTATGTAACAATACCTATTCTCAAAATATCTTAATTTTTAACATGCTTTGTTTCCACAATTTCTCATTTAATTTTTTATTGAAGGCGACGTCTAATATTAATATAAGGATACAGAAAAAAATGTAAAATTTGCTAATTTTGCTGCTGACAGGCTTGCTAACTTAGGTGGCCAATTTTGTTTTTCATTGCATGTTGGAAAATCTGGTGTCGGCGAGTGGTTTTCTCTTATGAGCACTCTTAGTTGGAAGACTTGGTGACGAGGATAAAGGTTTATTCCGCTGAAGTAGTCAGAACGAAGATGACTGTACCAGGTTCTTCGAACTAATGCTGTTCCTAGAATTACTAGGTGGGTAGCTTGGTTCTGTCCTCCGCAGGATGTCTTTAAGCTGAATACAGATGGAGCGGTTAAAGGTTCTCTAGCTACAGCAGGGGGTATTATTCGAGATAGCAATGGTTCTTGGGTGAGTGGTTTTGTGGTTAACGTTGGGACGTGTACGGTCCCTTGCGCTGAATTATGGGCTTTATATGAAGGCTTGCAGTTGGCATGGAGTTTGGGGATTAGGAGGCTGGAAGTGGAGTGCGACAATTCCCCTGTGGTTTCTATGGTTCAGGCCTCGATTCGCCCTAGGAGTGGTCTTCGTTCCCTGGTGTTGGGTATTAAAGCTTTATTGGTTCAACATTGGAGTTGTGTCCTTTCGCACATATATCGAGAAGCTAACTTTGCTGTAGACAGGCTTGCTAAGTTAGGTGGTTCCTTTCCTCCAGGGTGTCATATTCTTGATATTCCTCCTAGTAGCATGGTGGAGTGGTTGATTCATAATGTTACAGGTGTGCCTTATCCTAGGAATGTTTGTGGTTAGTTTTCTTTCTTGAGCTTTTGCTCGTCATTTTTTACCAAAAAAAAATTACTTTTTTTCAATCAATTTGACAGTAGAAACTAGTTTGTCTTTGTGGAACAAATGGAATGATTAATATCATAAGCTTTCGTTCTAAGGATTTTTTTTTTTTTTTTTAAAAAAAAGAAAGTCCCTAAACATTAAGGCATTCAATTATTGTTCAATAATGGTTCAATGCATCTCCTTTGACAGCAAATTCGACCTTCTACTTAAGATGAAAATGATCAAATCTCATAATTTTAAAAGATTTATTATTTTTTAATAAAAAGGTTTGGGTTTAATCACGTAGTGGATGATAAAAGATTAGTATACAGTAGAGAACTTTGTACTGAGACATTTGAATCAATTTAATAATGTGCATGTAGCTAGTAACAAATTATTATTTACAGAACTTGGTTGAAATGAAGTACTGCGCATGGAAATTGGAAGCCAATAACACAAGATGCTATATATATAAAATATAACCTGGTCGTATGCGTGCATGAAATACAGGAAAGGAAAGGAAGAAAGAACGAAAAAAAGCACTGAAGGATTATTAATTGAACATTTACTGGCAGACGTATCCAGATGGACGAGTTCTGTGGCAGGAGGAGAGCAAGTCAGTCAAAGTAGCATCAACAGAAACTTTGATGGAGAATTGACCAGCTTTGATGGCAAGGCAAAGGCACATAGCAGCGTCAATGTCAGCAAGACAGGAAAGAAGGCCACAGTAATCAACACTTGCCGACAGTTGTGTGTGATTGATGGGACAAGTGTCAGTTGCACTCACCATACTGAAGAAGAGGAGTTTAAGGCAGAGGAGAAGGGCAGTGCAGGATTTAGCTGTGCAGAATTAAACAGTTACTTCCTCTTTTTTTCACTTATTACTCTGCACTCTGTAGAAAAGACAAGAACTAATGAACAAGGAATCAATTTCTTTAATTTTTGTGGAAACATAACTTACAACGAATATATAATGTTAAAACTTATCCAAATGAGTTTACTTGTTCAGTCATTTATTTCGTGTTTTTAACCCTTATTTTGAATTTCATTGTCCACGTTATACATTAGGGATGTATAAATCAGGATGGAACGACAATTACATTATTTTCAATTCTGTCTCAAGATGTCAAAACATAAAAAATGATTCTCAAATCCAGAATCTGAGTTGAGAATATTTCAGGATTTTTATTGAATTAAAGATAAATTATTAAAACCAAATAATTTGAATTATTAATCTGCTATTAAACTCATAATGGAAGATATGGTAGTTGTTATCTATTGCTCGGTAAATTTTCAGGATGGGACGATACGGATTGATTTTAGTCAAGACCAAATCCGTCTCAGAATTACCTTTAAATTGGAATTTGGGACCATGTTATTTGAAGTCTAATATTCTTTAAAAAAAAAATGAAAACAAAACACCATGACCAATTAACCATATGGTCCATATCTTATGGAGCATGAAATTATTTAGCACATCTTGGTTTTTCCTGGACCTGTGGATCCATCAGCATAGAATAATCCTGCTTGTGCAATTCCATTTTAATGGAATTCTGCCATAAGTTCCAGCATAAATTGTTTTTGGACGTTTAGGATTTAGTTTTAGGGCTCGCTGAAAAATACAAGAATTGAGTAAAAAATAAAGAAATGTACACATGGACTTTCACTTTACCCGTGAAAAAGCATTTTACAACCCGAAAGGGAGTACTGCATTTTCAACAAAACCACTATCAAGCTATTTGTTGCAAGTTAATGTCAGCTCCAATCATTATTTCTTTAGCTGTTTGATATTCCAAAAGCACGCATATGAAAAAAAAGGAGGAAACACAAGTGAAAACAACGTAACCATACAATTCCTTGTGCAGGCCAACCTAAGGTTCTCCACCAAGCTCCACCCGCAGATTGTCATATGGATACACTTTTGGCGTCTGGACAACAAAGTCAGAGAACGTTAGAATCTTGTTCAGCACTGAAGACAACATTCTCAATTTCTATCAAGGAAAACCATCTCTAACATAATATGAAGATCATTAGAAAAGGAATTAGCAGGCAATTATTATAATTAATATGTTTAAATTATTATTATTATTATTATTTGAACTATCATTTGAACCATGAACCATGTTGAAATTAATTCAACTTTGATAGAATTTCTTTCCTCAAATATGAACAATGTTTACACAAAATCTCACAACTGAAATGTTCAAAAGAAGTTCTTGCCACAAAGAACAAGTTAATAATTCCATTTGTGAAAGCAATAACAATTCGCATGTGAATTAAAGTTAAAATTATTCAATTACTATACTTGCTCCCAAAGATTTCTTACATGTCACACAAGACTTATTGAGTGGGTAATTAAAAGCCCAAGCCAATCTAGTCCAACAAAGAGAAAACTCCCATGATTCGAATCAACATTCTTAAACGATTGAATGCTTCAAATTGTAACATTTAAAATGTTTGGGACTTAATTGTACTAGAGTTTGACTACTTATTGTAGGGTTTTTTTTAATTGACCTGAAAGCAACCGAAAACAAAGAAAAACAAAATGAAATATCCAAAGCAGATGCTTTTGACACATAAAGCGGACCTAGGTAATTGCAGTATGCTTTAATAAGCCTTAGTAGGATAGCCATTATACAAACTGGTTTATCTTCCTATGGTGATGCTTCAGTGACATTTCCTGCCACAACCGGGTGATGAATATATTGTTTAGTCATGCCATATCCCTGTTCGGATCAGCTTTTTATGAAGAGACACAACTCGAAAATGAATAATAATATCATGCATCATGGTCAAAGCCCATTATATGGAATGGCAATCAATAAAAGCAAGTATCACTCAATCAACATATTCAATATTATTGAGGTCTAATTGTAGTCAGTATCACCAAAGACTATCTGAAGGAGGAACATTAAGTCTCTCAGAGCTTCTGAAGCCAGTGGCAGCAATCAATCCAAATTAAACAGGTGGGTTGCCTAGTAAGAAGAAGAGCACAATCATTGATCATTTGGAGAATTAGAATAGATAGAGGACAAAATGTTCTGTAAGCTCCCTGAACAATCAATGCTCTCAAGATATATAGTTCTCACAGGATCATTAATGCCAGCATATCATGCTGCTGTAGGGAAAAACTCTTGCAAACATAAAACTGCAGCATGTGCAACAACAAATTTGTAGATGCAAGTACATCAATATGATGGTTAATCAATTGTGTACCATCAAGACGAAAGGCACAGAAGATGGGAGTTTTCTGCCAAAGGACAGACTCCAGATTTGCAACATGGTAATCACTTAGTCTTTAAATCTATTTCTTTATAGGAATCTTACACGCAATAGGAATCTAAACATCATCAGTTTGTATGATGATCAAACGAAAGCCAAACGAACTGTATTATATTACCACAGCACTGTTTGGATCCTAATTCCTAAGTACAATAATTGTCATGATTGATGCAACTTAATCAAAATTCACTTCCAGAAATATCAAGGCCTAGTGAAATTTTACAGCCTTTTGCACTGAACTGAAGTAATGATATGTGAAACCTAAACTAGTCATTGAGTCAGTGCAATCTTGAGCATGATTTAACCAATCAGCATACAAATATGAACATAAACTGTTAATCTCATTGTACCCATTCTGATATAACAAGAAAAATGGAAATGCATATTGAAAAAACAAGAAAAAGAAAACACACTTTCCCCTACTCTGTAATGAAAACAATGTTCAGAAAACAAATTATTTGGAAAATTTGGTGAGAAGAAATCAAACAAGCAATGAGTTGCAAACATTTCATCCAGCATTCAAGATGCACCAAGGCCAAAATTCAAGGGTTGAAAAAAAAAAAGGATCGATTTTTAGTGTCCATGTAATAAGAACAGAAAATAATGAAGCAACCCAGCCTCAACAGTTCAGGCAATCAGATTAAAACTGTGATGAAGTAGAGTTCAGTATACAATGATTAACAACTTGAACCATATTCAGTTTCAGCAACTGATATCAAAATGCAGGAAACACCACTTCCCCGCTATTCTTTATAAAAATGAAACTTCACATTTCAATTCACATCCAAACAATACCCATAACATTTTCTTTATAACAAAAGAAAAATACACTTCAATGCACAAAATAAAAACAATAAAAAAACAGTTTTTTGACTTACATATGGTATCTTAGATGCTTTATCATTCCACACAGCCAACAGTCCCAGAGACGCAAAAAACCCTAAACCGCCACACAGCCAAGCCAACGCCTCATACTGTTAAGACCAACAAAAGAATTTACACCTTATATTCCAACATATCAGATAATCAAAATTTTTTTTTTTTTTTTGGAATGGAGATAATCAAAAGAATTAGATCTGCACAAATTGACAATTATCACCTTTCCAATGGTATCTGCAATACGATCGATACATGGTTCAGGAAACGGAGTCCCGTTGTCCCAAACCAGTTCTTCATTTACGGGAAGCTGAAGACAAAAAAGACAAATGCAGTGTTTTTAGGGATTTAATATTTTTATTTTCAATGCTATCAAAAATTTGGAAAAAGAAGATTGTAATAGACAAGGGGTTTTATGGATTTGAGTATGTAGATACTGACAGGTTTGTCAGGGACGATATGCTTGCCGACAGGGAGGCCCATGCCGGAGCGAAGGCGAAGAGAGGAGGAGACGGAGCGGCCGACGATGCCGTTTCCTCCCATGATCCGTGACGCCACGTTACTCAATCTCCCTGCCATTCTCTTTCCTTCCTCGGGTTTTGCTCAAATCTTCCACTTTTTCTCTACAACCAAACACTGATTTTCTCGCCGGTGATTTCTGGAGTCAAGATGGGTGAGAGAGCTACCGTGAAAGGATGATTAGGGCCATCAACTGCTTCATACATGGGTCCAGCCCAAAATCAAGCCCAAGTCTAAGCTCAGGAGAGCTTTAATCTCTATGCTTTTCAGTCACGGGCCAAGGCTGATAACACCGAAAATGAGTTAATTGGATTATTCTCTTGCTCCTTTTCATGGTTTTTAATTAATTAGATTCTCAAGAGATTCAATCTTATTTTTTTTAAGCAAGAGATTCCAAGTTGTAATTAGCCTCACAATTTGAAGAATAATTTTATTACCAATCAAGTTTTATTATTTTTTCCATAATGTTACACGCAATGAGATATTGTCATAATTAATTTTGCATGTTTGGTCAAAGAAAATTATAAAAAAATTAAGGACCTGACCAAAATTTTTCAGAGTAAAATATAATTGAATCCCTAAATGATTGTAGCGTTCTTAATTTATGTTTCTCTTCGATTCCGGAAAAACAAAAAAGAAAGAATTCTTGTACTGGTATCATGGGTATCGAAATCAATATTTATTCAAGTATGGAGATTCTGGCCATGCCTTTAGGATGTATTTCCAAGTCATAGTATTTATTTTTCAAACCAGAAGCTACAAAGTTTCTAAAGCAAATACGTAATATCCATATGCCTATAATTAGGATCCATCTTAATATAGGACCAGCCCGGAGGCTAGGCAGAAAATGCAATATAGGTACGCGTACGTGTAGTCTAGCCCATTGATCTTCATATTCCCAATTGGCTTTGCACTTCCAGGAGAGTCTTAGCCGATTCTCTAAGTCGCTGAGCCTCTTCCTCCGTCAAATGCACATTAGTAACTCCCAAAACTCCGCCTCTACCAAGCTGTGCTGGCAAACTCAAGAACACTTCCCCACCGTCAATGCCATAGAAACCTTTTGCAAGAACTGAAACAGGGTGAATTTTCCTCTGGTCTCTAAGCAAAGATCGAGCCAAGTTAGCTGCGGAGTACCCAATTGCCCAAGATGTGTAGCCTTTGAGATTGATCACCTCATAAGCACTGTCGATAACTGCTTTGTGAATGTTCTCTAGCATCTCCTTCTCGTACGCGATTTGCTGCTTCTCTAAAAAGCTCAGTATTGGCACTCCACCCACACTTATGCTAGACCATAAAGCCACTGAGCTATCACCATGCTCACCAACAATGAATGCCTGTAAAAGTTTATGCACATTGAGTAACCCAATTTGCTCATAAAAAATTAATTAAAACGTATCCTCTTATCAATTTCAAAAATGACTTGTGGTCTTACCTGCACGTCCTGAGCATTGACGTCCAGATGATCCGCGATCAAGAACCGAAACCTTGAACTGTCTAAGTTTGTGCCCGACCCGATAACCCGATTCGACGGGAATCCGGAGAGTTTCCACGCAATGTAAGTCAAAACGTCCACCGGATTAGAAACAATCATCAAAATGGATTCGGGAGAGTAGTTGGCAAGCGGAGGTACGATCTTCTCAAACAGGGCCACGTTCCTCTGCAGCAGGTTCAGCCTAGACTCGCCTGGAATCTGGCGAGCACCGGCAGTGACAATACAGAGATCAGATCCAACGGTGACGGAATAATCAGTAGAAGCGATGATTTTCGTGCGGGGAAGGAAGGCGGCAGCGTGCTGGAGATCAAGCATCTCACCCCGAAGCTTGTCGGGCTTGGCGTCGACGAGAACGAGCTCGTCTGCTAAGTCTTGGGTGAGGATGGTTTGAGCTATGGCCATCCCCACATTTCCGGTGCCAATAACGGATATTTTGGTGTGGCGTTTGGTCGGGGATGGTGGAGCAGTGTTTTGGATGGGCTTGAAGAAGGCCTGGGTCAGGTCTAGGCCGCCTGGACCCAATGTGGAAGCTGAAGAACTCTTCTGCATTATTAAATCTAGAAAGAACTGCAATTTCTGTTCGTTTGGTTTGTTTTCTGAAGAAGGTGAAGACGATTGTAGCGTTTATAGAGAAAGGGGAAGAAGACGAGAAGGGAAAGTTGGAGACTTGGAGCAACTGGATTGGGGAAAACGGAAAGGAACCAAGGAAGAAAGGATGTTTTGGGGTTTTCAACGGTCTAACGTTCTGGAAGTACTCTTGAGTCTATAACAAATATTCTCCACTCTCAAGAAACTGCTCGTAAAAGCAACGCGCCTTGGACTCGAGAATTTTTTTTCCCCCTCTTTTATTATGAGGATACGAGAGATCAAATAAAATGAAGGAATTCAATTCACATGAGCTACTGATTAAAGCAATAATAAATAATTAAATAATCTAATGGACTATTACATTTGGCTAATTACAGTTTGGATAATTTGCTTTGTGTTGAAAGAATCCAGTTAAAATGAAGGTTATTAATTTAATCAAACTATTTTTTTTTACATAGAAATAAATTCAGCAAGCTGTCAGAAATTTGTCCTAATATACATTTTGATCTGCAATATTTTAAATTAATATTTTTACGTTTAAATATTTCAATAATTGTAATTTTTTATAAATACCGGTATCTAACCCTGTTAAGAGGGACGATCTAATCCGATTCGAAACTTAATTATAATTAAAATTTTTCGTCTCTCTTTGCAAAAGCTTGAGTGCTTGAGTTTTTCTTTTTATAGTGTTATATTTAGGTTATGTACGGCGTCAGCGTTTTGAATAGTTTTCAGAGTTTTGAGATTAAAATATTAAATATTATTTTAAAAATTATTCAATAATATAAAAGTGGTATTAATTTTAGGAGATTAAAGTAATATTTTATAAAAAATTAACTCATAAAATTTTTAATTTTTAATTTTTTATAAAACGCTAAAACAGATATCAAAATAATTAATTTTATCAGAAAGATCTTTAATAATAAAATTTTACTATTTAAAAAAAATTATCCATATATTTATTGAACAACTAGATAAAATAAAAGGATAATTAGATAAAAATAAAGTATTTTATTGCAAGCAAAAATGAGTAATTCATTTAAAAAATCCTAATCTATGTATTTTCTATCAATTGTAACTCATTTTAACGTTAACCTTCTGAATCTCTCTAATTTTTATTTGTATCCTAATTTAAAATCACCCTTTATAAAAATAATAAACAATTAATTTATGGGACCCACAAGGGTTAACTAACCGACCATTAACCCATCCTCTAATTTATATATTTCTACTCTGTGACTACTATCTGTCCCCCGTTCATGATTTCTTGGGCTTTGAGGTAATATGTTCTTCTTCATCTGTAATGCATTGTTTGTTGTAAATGAGAATGTAAGCTTGTATGAAGCTACACACAGAACTGCAAGGCCATTTCTTCAAACTGAATGCAAACATTGAAGATGGAAATCTCGTTAGCGTTATCGGGTTTGAAGATGGTAAACATTGAAAATTACGAAGTAAATGTGCCATTTAGAGCACTACAAAGTTCAGATGTGAAAGTTAATGCAGTTTGCCTGAGCAAGAAGAAGGGAGAGAATTGTGTCACTGCGATCCACGACGATGGGGGAGCTCAAATTTGCAGTGAAAAGCGGGGCCATAAAAAGCATTTTAGCCTTTTGATTGAATGAAGGTTAAAGGAAAGGGGAGAGTATTGTTTTCAAAACGGGGCGTTTAGAGGATGGTTAATGTGTTGGTTAATTAATTCTTGTGGATCCCAAAAATAAATTGTTTAGTTTTTTAAAACTTCATTTTAAATTAGAATAAGAATGCAATTATAATTGCTCTTTTAAATTGGGATGTCGAGAAATGAAGGTGAAAATGGGATGTGATGGATCAGGACTTTTTAAATGAATTATTCAAGTAAAAACGGCGAAACGTGTAGCATCACGCGCCTCAGGCGCGCTCAGGTGTTTTTGAAATATTAAACGTGCAGATATTATATTGTGCGCGACGGTCCAGAAGCAGAAATGGGTAAACCTACTGTATGACCTTACATTTTCATCTAATCACAGCTTGCCTTGTGTACTAAACGATCACCGTCCATTATACTGCCGCTTTTCAACATCTCAGTGATGCTGCACAGAAGTCACGTGAGTGATGGATATATGTGATCCAGGCTCCACGCGATAGGGGTCCGTACTTTTTCTATCGGAAATGGTACAAGAAAAACTTTTCATGTTTCTTTTTCTTTTTTGGACTTGGTTCACGTAATCAAATCTATGGGTGGGCAGTGGTTTCCGTTATTTTGCAAATTGATGGACTTTCCGGACCTTCAATCGTAATTTAACCAACTTTTTAAAATTAAAAAAAATAATAAGAAAGGCAGAATTTAATAAAGCAAATCAAAAGCTATAATAGCTTATACACGTTGAGGGATTTTATCCCAAGTACGTAATGTTGTTTATTTGGTGTTATTTAATTAATGACTAATGGCGCACTATCTTCTAATTTTATTCTAAATATTCAATCCAATCCGTCTAGAGTTTTAGCCTAAACGGCCAGGATTAATCAATTAAAATTAATTGTAATATATATTTGTTCATTTGAAAATAGTTATAAGTGAATAGATTTATGTTTATCAAGAGTATATTGAAATAAGTGAATAGACGATTTAGACATATTAGATAAAAAAAAATTCAAGAGAGGAAAAACAAATATAAGAGGTGATAAATGCAATTCTAGAGGATATTTTGAATGAGTAAATAATCTCTTTTTTTTCTGTTTCATTCTCTATTTATAATACAACCTTGATTGTAATTGTCAGAACTAGGATTTAGTTATAAATATTAGACTGTAATCTTATTTTTTAATAATATTTAATAATTATTTTTTACCAAACATGATTGAGTATTACAAAGTTTAAACATCTTTCAGACATTCGAGTTTTTTATATTATTCGAAACTTGATATTCTTATTTATCTTTGGCCTCTTGACGAGATCAAGAGTTTGTTTAGTAAATGACCGAATTTCTTTATTATCAAGAGGGACAATGGAAAAAACAAAAATTTAAGGATTGAAAATATAAAATGACACAAGATGACTTTAATACACAATGCAATTCCATTTATTTATATTGTTATTACTGTGCTCTAATATTGTTGAACTAATGCCATATTAAATAAATTTCAATTTGATTCATGAACAAGTTCAGATTTGACGTTTTAGATCAATTTAACCCTTAAATTTATATAAAATGATTAAAAAATATATGATTTTACTTTTAAGTTAATTTAACCCTTGAACGTATTTAAAATGATTAAAAAAAAATCTTATTTGACATTTTGAGTAAATTTAATCTCTTATTTTTCATTGTATTTACAATATAAATCATTATATAGACATTAATTAAAACTATAATTGAGATTGAATTGATTAATTTATTAAAAAATTAATTAATTATAAAATATAGAAAACTCATATATTAAGTATATTATATCTCTCTTTAGTTTGATTAATGAGTTTAAGTTTATAAATATGTATTAATTTTAACATTTTAAATTAATCTCCTCTATTACTTAGTAATTACTTGTGAAATTTATGCATTTTTCATATTGAATAAATTAAAATTATAATGCATGTTTTATAAATTTATTATATTACAAGAAATGATGTTTTATGAATTTTAAATTTATATTCATTAGTGCTGAAAAAAATGATGTGATTATTCTTAGTGTAAAACAAAAAATAATAAAAAGTCAATTATATTAAATGAAAATTAATTTTTATTGTTAAAAATCAAAATAAATTCAGGAGTTAAATAGATATAAAAAGTGAAATCAAATTTTATTAATCATTTTATATAAATTTAAAGCCTAAATTGACCCAAAAGGGTAAATTTAACTTTTTTTTAACCTTACTAAACAAATTTAGAGACCAAATCAAGATTTATTCTTATAAATTACATACTAATATTCTCCGGACATAGTATCTAATGTAAAAAAAAAATAATAATAATCTAGAGGTTCAAGTGGTCAAAATGATACTTCTTCCATTCGATTAAATTGAACAATTTTTTTTTATTTTTTTATTTAAATGATGTTTTAAAAAAGTTAAAATAGCATTAGTTATTTTATTTTAACATTATCATTGTTTATATTTTAAAAAAAAATATATGTAACATTGTCCAGATACCGAATAATACTTTTTGTTAATTAAATGATCATTAATTAAAAGAAAATTTAGGTTTTTTTTTTTTTTTTTTATAGAATTGAAGTGATTAATTATTTTTTTAATTCTTATGAAAAAATTTAAAATTGTCAATTTTAACTGAATGAACTGAATAATATATAGGTAAAAGAGTATTTAGATTTTAAATTTTGTTATGATATAATTCACCTTTATTGATCAAATCGATTTTTTTTTTAAATTTATTAGAGATTTTGATAAGTCGGATTACATAATAAGAATAGCGTTCCTTTTCAAATTGGTGAACATAAATGCAGTAAAAAAGACTAAAATTTAAGACCTCACGCTCTTTACACAAATGAAAAAATCAATTAAATTACCACTTGATTAACTGATCAAATTATTATTAATTATTACTATTTTTATTTTATTAATTATTGTTATATATGACCCATTTTAATCTGTTCAAATTCATGGGGTTTGAAAATATATAGATTGGATTGCACAATTTATTTTAATAATTCAAAGTATTGAATTGAGTTATGAGTTCACTAAATAACATGCTAGTTTAGTATTATATATGCATATAAATTATTCTAATTAATTTAATTTAGTTTATAATTTTAAATATTTAATAGCCTTATTTTTAAAATTAATTTCTTTAGTATAAATTTATTTTCAAATTTATATAAAAAATATTTTACAAAGTAAAAAACCAGTAGAGATAATTAAGATTAACTTTTAGTGAAGTCAATAATTTAAATAAATTTAAAACATATACTTGGGGAACTCAAAATTGGATTTACAACTATATCGTAAATATATTTATTATTAAATTATGTTTTACTTATATCAATAATAATATGTTTGAAATGGATATTAATGATAAATTTTTAAATAGATATAGATATAAATATTTTTTTAATGAATATTTAAATAGATTTAATCATTTAAACACGTGAGAGTCGTAAAAAATAAAAATTCGCGGTACGTGTCCCACTTTTATAACCATGTGAAACCCACCAGAACCATAGTATTACGTATCAAGCATATAGAAGATTAAAGCTCAATACACAACAGAATTGGGCTGCGAGTCTGCGAGGGTGGGAACGAGGGACGCAAAATGGAAGCAGCACTAGCAGAGCTGGAGCGAGTCCAAATCCTAACCCTCCAACGGATAGCGAATATTGAGCATTCTTTACTTCTTCAAAACAGCAGCGTATCTGCTCTTACATACGTTTCCTCTCCCGACACAAATTATTGCCAGACCTCCGCCTGTGACACCGAAGCTCGTCTCTCCTCCATTCTCCGATCAAATGGCGTAAATGACTTCGCATTCAAAACTGTTCCTCCAAATTACTATGACTGGTCTCTCGAGGCCCGACGAGACATTCTCGGTGCCGCCTCTATCGATCACCTATGCAAAAGCATCGTTTTGGTAAGGTCTTTTTGATATTGGGAATTGTAAATTAATACATTGATTTGATTTTTCTGCTTTTAGAATATTAGATTTGATCGAGAATGAATGCTGAGATTGTTACACAAGATTCACTGAGGACATTGACATTGGTGTAGTATTGTAAACTCAATGTGCTGAATTAGGTGATTCTAGTCCACAATTATCACACGTCCAAATTTGACTTTATACCTAGATAATTAAGATGCAATTTTGGTTTTTGTGCAAATTGTAAGGAGAAGAGACTTTTTTGAGATTTTTATTTATTCAGAACTGAAGAACTCCTTACGACAGGGAGATGACTGTTCTTCTCTTATTCAATAACATATTCTGATTCTTTCCATTCCACTTTTGGGTTCAGATAGAATTTAATTATTATATTTCTATTGTTTTTAATCTACGCTTTATGGACCATCTTCAAAAATCTTTTCTCTGGCCATCCCCATGTGGAAAGACAAGGACTTTGCTCCGCATTCATGAATTTTTTTTTTCTTTACCTGTGATTTTGTTTGAGAGTAGTACTTCCGGTAATCTGTTGGTATGTGGATGATTCATTTGAGAGATTTTGGGGAAGAACGGGGAAATATTCTTTTACTATAAGTTGATGTTTGTGGTAAACTTGGTGTTTTTGATTGGAGAGAAATGCAAGGATATTTTAGTAACTAGTTTATCTTTCAGTAACTCAAAGATAGGATAGTTCTTTTAAAACGCTATCGTGCTCAGCTTCTGAAATTTTTAAAATAGTTTCTTTAGCTAATGCATTATTGTGGTATTGTAAAATATTCTGTTTCATATGTTATGCAATGTCTTGTATGCAATATAAAGAAGAAGACATCAGCACCTGTTTTTTTTTTTTTTTTTTTTTTAAATTTTATTTTATTTTTAATGGAAATAGCAAGTTGGAGATGTGGATAGGGCTTGAAGACTTGTGGATGTTCAAAACTAGAAAAAATTTGACTCGATGTTGGATTTAGTGATTTAGTAATGTATCTCAAGTGTAGTTATCTAGGTACTTCATTTTTGCAATGTGTGAACTCTAGGATACAGCTCAGATAGGTCAAATATTTGTTCTGGATGAGTAGATAAATTGTGTTGAACTAGTATTAGGACGCATTAAGCAATTTACCTGAAATTTTCAGAGCTGCCTCTCTCATTGTAAGTGAAATGAGGAATGCCAAATTTGAAGCTCACTTTCAAAATTAATGAAAATAGAGCAGTCCATAACTCCATATAATCAAACTTGAAGAACATTAAGACTTAGATAAACAAAGCGTAACTCCAAATTAAGCATGCTCGATCCAAATTAAGCATGCAGCCTTCAGGTCAATGAGAAGGGGTAGAAGAGCTCAAAGTTAAAAAGGAAAAATTATAGGAAGAAAAAAAAGAGAAGAATGATTGTTTTAAATGCAAAAGTTTTGGGTGGTGGGAGTGACAGTGTAACATTAAAACAAACAGGCAGTAACGAGAAGAGGTAGAGGAGAAAACTATTACTAATGACAGGATCATCGGCAACATGCTTTGATGGATGTGACAAAGTCGAAAGAAATGTGTGAAAAAAGCCTCTATTGTGCTGCTTTTGAAGAAAGCCCCCTCTCTTTAATGTAGGAGTGAAACCCGGCAAGATCTGCTCCTTAATAGTCTTGCTCCAGCAGCAGTGTTACATTCACTATGCAATTCCAATCTAAACTCATTTGGTGGCCAAAACTGACAGACGTCAGAAATGGAACTACAGAAAAGATAAACAAAAAATAAATTGATTTAAACTGTTCTTTCTGAATTTCACTTGCTATGCCTGAATATTTCAAACCTGTTCAAGTATCGTGAGATGTTGACACATTAGCTAAAGTGCCGAGTTCAAGGCATCACATTAAAATTGAAAGGAAACTGCAAAAGAAGTCGTAAAGTTTGATATGCTTTTTTACACGAAGAATATGTTACCTTCCTTTTTGGATCTGAATCTGAAATTAAGGAAGAAAGGAGTCATATTCTGCTGAAAGCTTCAAGTCTATTACCACCCTAATTATATATATAATGGTAGTACTACGAGTTCTATAAATCATAGTATGTCGGGGCTTGCAGAAACATGTTATCTAGTGGTTGCTGATCTAGAAGTTTGTAACCAAGGGGATGTTATTCTTTTATTTATTGTCTATTTTTAACCAAACCATTAAAGTGTTACATGGTTAGAATATTAACTAAATAGGATAAGACATTCTAGCATTTGACAATCATGCATCTTAGAAACATAGCATTGATCTTTCAAAGTATTATAAAACTGCTGTACATAAGAGTAACATGTAATTTGTATAGCTTGATTATTTGTATAGTGGCAATAGTGGAACAAAATGTTTCAGGACTTTTCTGATACTTTTAGATTCAATCTCAAATCTAATCCTTTTGTGTTGCACCATGACATAAAGATTCTCTTTTTTTTTTTTTTTTTTTTTAAATTTCGAATGTTATGCTAATGTTCTTTTATTTGCTGCAGGTTAATACACAGGCTCCTTCAAATATTATTGATTGTAGTGATCACAATAATTCAAAGTATTACATTGTTGTAGTTCAGGTACCTTATTTCTAGTTGACAATTTGCCATCCAATATGATGTCTGAGCAACTTACATGTGGACATCTGCTTTGTTGCAGTATACTGCTCGGTTTAATGCTGAAACTGTTAAAAACTATCTGTATGCACTCAATGATGGCAAGATAGCTAAAAAGAAATTCAACTGTAAGTTGTTATCCTCTTTATGATCAAATATTTCATATTAAAGTTTGCTTGAGACTTAACTATGTAAGTTGTATTTTCAAAAGTACTTCTAACCTCTTTATACTTTTGTGTTTTCATCTTCATTTGGAAGATTTAGGGCCTTATCATGCAGAACATGAATGAGGAAAAACGTGGAAATCAATTGCCAAACTTTAAAATTTCTGCTCAAAACCTTCATATCGTCCAATTTAGGTTCATGTTACATTAGAGTTTAGAATGTTGTGGGAGAATTAATTGCAGGAAATTTGATTTCCTTGTGGGTCTTGCTCTTGCATCCAGGAAAAATGACTTGGAGTTGCACACGACAATCACATAAAATTCTTTTTGCTTTGTTGATTCACAAGAACATTGTTCATTTCCATATGAACAAAGCAGTATTTATCTCTTGTCAGTTATGATGAGAGCATGTGTACATTATTTTGCAATCAAGGCAAGTGTCAGTGTGCCAGGACACTAAAAATGATTGCTTCCTTAGCCTATTCAAAAGGCAATGGAGTTTCAATTGGGAACACATACACACACACCAAGAATTTTCATCTGGTCGCTATGAATATTTGACAAGTATGAGAAAGTTTATGAACTGCTCGAGAAAAAGTCATGTGGAAGCTGAACTGAACAATGTAAATCATCAATTTTCCAGAATCTTAAACTTGTATCTCAACAGGCATGCATGTTTGCATTTCAAACCAAATAAACCACAAATGAAGCATTATAAGTTAGCTGCATTATTTTTTTTCCTGTTTTTCTTTTTCCGTTGTCAGGCTTGAAATAATAAAGGTAAGAGTCTTTGAACATTCTTTAATTGTTACTTGAGAAGTAACTAATATCTTTGCCAATGCAGTAAGGCTTGCTCCTGAGGAGACTTCTGTAAAGTTGACTGGATACGAGCACAATGGAGTGACATGTATTGGCATGAAAACGGACATTCCAGTAAGTACACCCGCAATTATTTGGGAATTATCTACATTATAAAATTAAATTATCCTAGCTTCATAATTGGCTGCATGTTTTTCATGTTATTCTAATGTAAATGCACCCAATTACTTGTTGGACTTTTATAATTGCATCTTCTCAAAGGTCCGTAGTCTCGTATTAATTTGTTGGTAATCCATCAGAGGAAGAATAACGGTTATGCTGTAACATAATGCAATTTAGAGAACAGAAAATTTTGGAAGGAGCTTCTATCTAGAAACACTGGTTCATCTGCTATTCTAAACATACGACTTTTGTAAGGTACTCATATTTATCACTTACAAGGTCTTTGTGCTGTGCACATGCACTCGAGCCTTATTTTCCAGACAGTACAGCTACAGTGTCCTGTCTTGCTTTAAGTAGCATGGTCGAGTTGGCCCAAGTAGGTTTAAATGCTTAGGCAGATACCGATGCCTGTCTTTGCTTATGGCTAGTGTGGCTGGTTTATAGACACGGATACTGATGAATGAGATTCTAGTGAACTTTAATAGAAAAAGAAGCCCTAATGTTTATTTGCATGATAAATTATTATACGGAATTTTCTTTCTTTTTTTTCCCTTTTGATTAATCAAATTACCAACTGCAATGCCAGCTATAAAGTGGTCCACTGCTTAAACTATTTTATCTGTCAAATTGAAATTTTAATATTTTGTGGTCCACATTAATGATCAAGATCAATGGTTCTCTGCCAGTCTGCCACTTGAAAAATTTATTGGGTTGCTCACTTAGAGCTAGCAACATGTTTCTTCACCGAAAAGTTTGTTTGATGTGTGTATTTGTCGCTTTGTGATTTTGCCTGTGCATTTGTATAGGAGACATAATAGAAGGTGACTGCAAAGGGATAAATGATTCTTGAAAATGTTTTTAACGTTGCAAAAAGGCTTCTCCTTTTGCGAAAAAAAAAAAAAAAAAAAAGAGAGATCTATTCTGAACTATTGAGAAAGCTGAAAATGCAAAAACTAGGTCTGACTAAGTTGAAGACGTAATGCACACACAAACAGACATAAATGCGATACATTCATGCACGAGTCTACACATCACATACGCAGGCAACTTGCAGATTATGTAGAAAATGAGATACAGAGGATTACTTGTTTTATTGAACCACTGTTGTTGTTTATTATTATTATTACTATTATTATTATTCAACTGTTATTGTTAAATGAACTGTGGATGTTTTGATCCCAGGTTATTTTGGATGAAGCAATTGTGAGGCTGAATCCTAGTTTCTTCTGGTTGGGTGGTGGGGAGATTGACCTGAAGCTTGGGATTAGGACCTCAGAATTTATCAGTTATATTAAACCTTTCATTGTCAATTGCAGTGGCACGTGATTAACTCAAATGAATCTTTTTTTGGACTAAATGGAAAAAAAATTGTTCCACCGCATATTTTTCTACTGTTCGTATTTTTTCATAGCTTTGAATTTCAATTGAAGGATCTGTATTGGATATCCATATACTTTATTGTAGCTGATGATATGGCAGCGAAAGTTAACAGTAATCTATCAATTCATTTGGCAATATATATACATATACATAAACTATAACTGAAAAACTGTTTGATATCTGTTGATTTGAAATGGATTTTTCGTATGTTTGCCGCCATGAGAACTTTGAAGGTTCTCACCACAAATTTACTGGTATTTACAAAAAGAAAAAATTCATGTTTTTACTTACTTATAAATACAATATTGAAACATCAACCAAAAACAAACAAACAAATTGGCTAGTCCATTTTAGGAACAACATCCAACACATTTATAACCACAGGAACACATCCATGTCTGGTGTGTTCCTTATTGTTCACCATCTCATTAATATAGAAGTCTAAATACAACGAATTATGCTATTATTATCCATCTATTCAACATCTTCCAATGGACAACAGCGACCAAACATATTAATAAGGAAGAACATATTCTTGTTATGTTTCTAATACTTATATTTGCTTTGTATCCAGTTCATCCTTCCGAACCATGTCACATCCTGGATTTGATGAAATAGGATGAATTGATTAATTTTATTTAGCAACTCAGCTATTTGTTATAGCAATCCAAGAGATCAGCTCATTGTGATTTGCAGCGACTTCCTTCTTAAGAATATCATAGTTTGCTTTTCTAAAGCAAAACAACCATTAAAACCATCTTGTAGAGAAATTATATTTTTTATAATAATAATAATAATAGTAAGCTAAGACGAGAGTGCATTATTTGAACCTTATAGCATTTTTTCTTTTTGAGAACCTTGTAGCTAGTATAATAGTCTTAGAAAATATCATGTTCTAATTTGAGATATAGGGAAATACATAATTTTGCAAATATATAGGAAAAATATTGATCTAGGGTTTTTCATTGTGGATAGGTGGCTTCCTATGAGGTTGTGCATAATCTGTAACTACTACGCCTTCCGCAATGTCGTTTTCGTTGGATTCCACAGCTTCTTCTGTATCAGTTGATACTGATCCTAGCATGGACCATTGTCGCCTCTTCCATCCCTACACAAGAACAATACTTATATCAAATTACCATATGTAGATATTACATAAATGTATTTTCTTCATTTGTTTTTTAAGGAGAGCGTAACTGTTCAAAGGATATTTTTTTTTTAAATATTTTTTATGATAAAAAATATCGCAAATGTATTATATCGAGTTCCGTGCAAGAAGACTTTTCAATGAACATATATATATATATATATATATATATATATATATATATAAGCAAGTTTTCTTGCTTCTGCTCTTCATCCTCTAGGCACATCCTCATGGCCCTATACGATTGATGCATGCACACACCATCTGCTCTTGCTTACCTCATTATTTAGTAGGGAAGATGGGCCATGAATCTTGCTTACTACCACACCCCAGAATCGTAACTGTCTAACAACCATATATAGACATATATAAGCACCATTCTTATCTTTTTAAAATTATGGAATTTTATTTTATATTTACCTGAATTTTATCCTTGTCTTGCAAACCACCCTGCGAAAATACGATAAGCTCATTTCCTGGACAGCAGCACTAGCTATCGTTAGCACTATTTGCATTTGTTGTTTCTATCTTCTGTAATTTATAAATTGGAAAAATTATTAAACCTGTTTTTGTGCTTTTTTCTTCCTTAAAAGAAGCTATTTCTTTCTTCTGCTTCGTAGTAGTTGCACCAATATTTAGAGAATTCTCATGGATTCTCCTCCTATCTATCTCTCCAACTTCCTTCGAAACTGGAGAGATCATTTCAGCTGGAATTGAAATCTCAGGAATATTCATTTTATGTGGATCCTGCATCAAACCCTAAATTTGATTTCTCCCTAACATTGAATATATATACGTAAAACTGTAAACCTTGGAGCTAAGTAATTACTAAATAAATCATATGTACCTTGTCATTGAAGCCAAGAAAGCGAGCGTTGCATGCATGCAAAGAAAAGCTTATTAGAAGAAAAACAAGAAAAGGAGACATAGCGAGAATTACGTTGATCTTGAAAATGGAAGCTAATGAAGCCACAAATCGAGAGAGAGCGAGAAAGAGATAAGAGTTTGGTTTTGTTTGGTGAATTAAGAGTTAGCTAGGGTTGTAAGTATTTGTAGTGCTTGAAGAAACAAAAGCAATAAATGCAGGTTTTGGATGAAACAGAAAGACGTCCCTTAAGAGAACATCAACATGCATGTGTTTGGGCAATGAACCTTGAAAACGAATTTGAAGATATTCTTGGGGCCTTCTTTGTCCCTTCCTCTCTCTAATTTTATCAAACTATACTACAAATAAATTTTTAGATTATAAATTGTTTATATCACGATACAACTAGCATTTCTTGTATCCAATTATCGTAACTAGAACAATTTAAAATTAGTTATGGTTTTTGAATCGTTACATAAACACACTTAAACCTTTAATTTTAAGGAAATAAGGGAAAAAATGTGCAAATATGTTATAGGTCCTACCCATGTGTTTCTACAGAGGAGCTCCACTCTTTGTCCTTTGAATTTCTACTGCCTTGTGACCTATATTTTGTTCTTTGCAGACCTCACACGTCCTTAGATCTAGCTTATGATAAAAGACGGTGACTAGTCAAATTTCTTTTCCATTAATCCTATCCTTATTGGGTTAATTTATTTTTTCGTGGTGATAATATGGTTAATTTTGGAGATTAATTAATTTAATGCATGGGAGCATAATATAATTATGTTTTGTTTTAGATACGTTACACATTGCACCTACCATTTCGATAATACATTCCTCATCAAGCTTATCTTGCTAATCGCAAAAAGGCAAGCCATCTACTGCATAAATATGTGGAAATGAGTTATTCCATAGGAATCTATCTATACACCAAACCAATTATAAATAGAGTTTTGATTTAAATTAGAGTATTTTTAATCAAACATTAAAACGAAAAAGACGAAATAATAGCATCTTTTTTTTTTAAAAAATATTTATTGATTTGGCATATGAGAGCATCCACACACTAAGTATAAACAAGAAATTTCTATAAAAACTAAAATCGATGTGCTTATAAGAAAAGGAAAAAGTTAGGCGCCGGGACTCCCTTCACTGTATTTAAGTTACCATTTCTTCAAATATATATTGTTTAATAACAATACCTAGCCATTCAAATTTTTTATAGAAATTCGTGTGAAAATAATATAGTGTGATATTTAAATTTTAAAACATCATTTATTAATAATGAATAATTATCCTAAAAATGAATTAAAAATTAAATGCAGGAGAGATGTTCATCCTCTTTTCTCATCCAGTCATCGTAAGCTCAAGGCAGATTAATTTCCTGTTACGCACCTAACAATATAAGTAATATAATTCCAATAATATTAAATGACATCTAGTCTTATTATTTGAGACGAATTTTGCTTATAAAATTAATGTGTGCAAAAAAAAAAAAAAAATGGTACAAAGTTCTTTTATAACTAAGATACAAATTGCATATATTATATAGAATTTCGTTGAAGTGAAAATGGAAACAGAAATACATAGAAAGAAGCGGGGGAGTGGGGTTGGGGACAAGGGTACATGCCTAAAACCATCACTTGCACCTCTTCTTGGAAGCACAAGGGACCTAAAATCCCCCACCACCGTCCACTATAGGAATGCATTCCACGTCGCATCTCATCCATATGCTTTCCACATATTGATAGTAGCTTGCCACATCACCAGGAGGAGCCCAGCTGGTGTCTTGTAGGCCCGGGCAAGAAAATCAAGGTGTCTATATGGTCTCTTTGTCTTCTAGAGCTTCCCATTGCTAGTTTCTTGGTTTTTGCTCAGGCGCATCAAGTCTAAAACATGGTCCTACACATGCAACTCAGAGGGATGAAGTTATGTAGACATCTCATTCTGACTTAAATATAATTTCCGCTTCTTTATCATATTTGGCTGTTGATACAAATGGATCAGCAGATTCCAATCTCACATATCTATTGGCGAAACAAATTTTTGTGCTGATTAACTAGCTACATTTAGTAGTTCCTCGATGATTTATCCCTCTCCAGAATTATAGTATTTTGATATAACACAAATTAGAATGTGCCCCTCGTAATTTCATCCCTCTTTGTTCAATATATCTATACGTGTGTGTGTGTTCGAGTTGGATTGGACCACATCGCAAGCTTAGGACCCTGTTTCTCGATTTCCTAACAGTAAATTTGAGTAGCAGCCCAAAACTTTCTGGACTTCTCTTATAGCCCAAAAATTCTGAATCACAAATGGAGTATCTCCATCTATCAGCAGCTAAGACAGTGACAGTCCTGTAACAATGTACAAAAATGACCTTAAAATAAAGATGCTCATATTTATCACAATATGGCAATTCTTATGATGAAGAAGTGTAATGGAGTTTCTCTTCAAACTCTCAATTAACTACAACTGAAATGCCCAGCCCCATATGGCGGGTCATTTGGAGGGGATTGTAGAAGTGACTGCCTGGTCCAGCGAGAGAGGCCAGGTCTCATCCCAAAGATTAACCCACCGACAAGTGGGATTTCAATCCAATGTGGGATTTCTATTAACTTTGTGGTTTAACTAGTATCAAACAATTTAATTTAACAGAGAGAATGAAGCCCAATTTCTTATGAATGTAACTGTAAATAACAACGACGAAGAAACATCTAACATTGAAATTGAATGAATAAGTCGAGCTTATATACATGTAACTGTACATAAAGTCACTGGCAGGGTCTTTATATAATTACGCAGAATGATTAAACTATGGGCACCGGATGATGAAGACAATCCTTATGGAATTGAATGATGAAACCAGTAAAGAAACAATGCAATGCAAGCTTCCCAAATTAAGGCTGCAGTGGGATCTGTGATCCGAATGTGTTCTCTCCACTGTAGGTAACATAGAGAAATCCATCTTCATCTTTCTTCTCTTCATATATGGCCGACATAATGGCACCTAATAGACACAAGGAAAAAACAACAACAGGTATAATCAGAATTCCAAGAGAGCATACACGCATGAAATAAAACAAGCTCTGCAAAAATTTACCAGTGGGAGGAAGGACATTATCCACAAATATAAAAATTGCCTTTTCCGCACTTAATTTGATCCTCTTGCGGATAACATATACAAATTGTCCCACAGTCAGGTCAGCTGGGACAAGGTACCTGTAATTTTCACGTTATCATATGAACAAAATCATTGCTAAATGAGAAGAACCTATTTAGATAACCTAGACCACAATCTAGCACTAAAACATCTAAGCAAAGGACCATGTTCATGTGAACATAGACAACCTATTCCAGAATGGTCTGAGATAAAATTAAGAACAAGAAAAATGCAGCTTGTATATAGTTTTCTGGCAGAGGTATGGTACAGATTCAATCTCACCAATACTGACAATAAAAAGTAGGGGAAGATTAGAAGAGTCAAATACCAAGGTTATTTCACATACTATCAGGAAACAAACACAATATGTCATTAAAGAAGCTAATAAAAGTTATTTCACATACTATCGGGGAAAAAATAGAACACATCATTAAAGAAGTTAATAAAACAACCTACGATAGAGGTAAAAAAAATCACATCAGCTTTAATGTCATAATCAATACAAGTCTTTTACTTTCAAATTCCTTCTTTTTTTTTTTTTTTTTTCTTGCATGTTGGTCTCTCAATCTTAGGATATAATATGCTCATTTCCATGTGTCTCTCTCTCCAAGGGAGGTTCATGGATACATCCTGCTTAACTCACATCTGAAAATGGGAACATGACATTTATTTCTAGAGAGGCTCAACAATTTCAATTGAATTTCCATATATGTGAGTGTGAAGGCATCATATTTACATCTTTATTATTATTATTTTTTCCTTTTTCACTTCACATAAAAGAAAAGACACGAAGAAACAAAAGGCATCCTGAAGATAAATTATGCTTACTTTTTCTTATCTATGTTTGGTATATCACTTCTTTCTGCCTTCTCCACAATCACCTTAAAAAACAAACATACAAGTCAGCTTCAAAATCCAAGAAGAAGGAAGCTTTACGCTGTGTTTATAAATATCTAAAATTATTCATTTACTAAGATTATATCAATATACTTTCTCCACCAAGGAGCACATTTGAACTGACATATGTATCCTCAACCTACAAATCCTCACTCTTTAACTACCATCAGGAATCCTGAGAATGATAAAAGAAACTATGCAAGAATCTGCCATTCTAAAAAATTGTACAATGAAAACGACAGTTTAAGCATGAGTTTAAAATTGATTTTTGCAAAACTTAGTAACATAATCACGAAGATCCTCAAGGTTCTCATGTAAATGCACTTAAATCAGGTCACTCTAATTTCAACACAAACACTAGTTATCGTACTTTGATGGTGCAATACTTAAGTCCTCAACCCGTAATTGTTAAACTTCTATTATGCTTTATAGCCTTCAACTTCTAAAATTAGACCATTCTTCTGCCCCCAAATTTCAAAGTTTTTGTTAAACTTTATTCCTTCAGCTTCGATATTATAAAGCACGTTAACCAAACTCTCAAGTTTCATGTAGTCAGCATTCTGATTGTAAAGAATGAAGGTGCATTTTCCTAAAACAGATGAGTAAAAATTAAAAACCGTGTTCCGCATGAAAGTTGCATTTCAAATTTAAATCACTGGCAACTTTGTTATACAGTGAGAAAGGTATCCACATTGATCATAATTAACAATGAATAGTTGCAGTATAAAGTCAAAATTATATTCTCACTGGAATTCTATCTGGGTATTTCTCCCTGATCCTAGCAGCTTCTGCCCGTCTCTTTTCTGAAGATAAGAAGAGTTAATACAGTAAAAAAAATCTGATCTTTCCCAACTAATAATTAAAGAATATTTATATACTCTTCACCAATTCTGCATACCAAGATCATGCTCTTGCTTGAAGTAACTCTTTGCCATTTATTCCTAAAATACCACATAAAAATCAGTAAAATCACCGTATTTTTTTTAGTGAATAATAAAACCTGCTATCCATGAACACAAACCCAAAAAAACAACTAAAGATGATTCCTCAAAAATTTCAGTCCATGAAATATGAATTATCTCAATTCATAAAGTAATGAATTACGCGACAAGATAACCAAAGTACTCATAAAGCAAACCGCAAAATAAAGAATCCAAACCGACAGAAACCTAATAATTCCAGTGAAAACAAAAACCATCAACCCATAATTCAAAATAAAATCCCACCTTTCCATCTTCTTTTAAACCCAAAACACCAATCAATTATTGCCAAAGAAAAACCCCACAACTAAAAATATTTAATAAAAAAGAAATTGCAAGAACCTGATGCTAATCGATAAGAAGACCTTATCAGATAAAATTATCCATGGAAAGAAAATTTAAAATTAAGAACAGATTAGATAAAGTCAAGCAGCAAGCTTACAAAGATAAAAGGAAAAGAAGAAAGCTTTTGATCAAAAACTCTTGGAAAGCTCGTGTGCTGTTTGGTTACAGATAAAATAAATGTCGCCTTGCTTTGTTTATTGTCTTCAACAACTTCCGACTATTTATTTAAAACTCAGCTCCAAATTTATCTATTTTAATTGAGCAATTTTCGTGTGTGCTAACTCGTAAGCTCTTGCAGACCTGAAGTTCAGGCACTTAGATATTATCCAATGATGAAAGCTGGGTCCCATTTTCATTGTCGATGTGGCCTAAATTGATTGGATAGGATAAATATAATGACACTAATGAAATATACGAGATTGTTGCTTTTGGATTAACAAGAATATGCCTGGATCCGTCTTTTAAGCCCCGCTCGGCTTCTTTACACATCTTGACCATTTTGTCCCCGATCCGCCAACCTAAATATTTGGGCTTGATCACTATAGGCCCAATTCACTAATAAAAATGACCGAATCCTATGCGGGCCCACCAAATATTCATATGAGTTCAATTATGGTGCGGTTTGGGCTTCACGTTGATATAATATCAGCAATCCGATAATATTGGTAAATAATTATATCTTTGACGTGATTCAATTAAATTTGACAGCAAAAATTATAATACAAGATAGATATACTGACAATGTGAATTCTTTTTAATTATTTAAGATAAAAAATAAATAAAGAATTTAGAGATTATATAAATAGAGTATACAAAATAAAAAAAAAATATATATATATATATATCTTACTGCCTAATTAAAGCTGACAAAAGTTAAGTGAATTACAGTAAACGAGAAAAACAGATCTCCCAGCTGTACGGTTCAAATTAATTAAAGCTCATTACGCAATCCATGGGAATCAATTGAATGATGATGACGTTTGTTTAACTAATCATCCATCTCATTAAATCAACTAACCTGATTAGGATTCAGATATTACTTTTTATATGGAAGAAAATGGGCCCCTGATATTGTTGGGTTTGAACTTATAAAGCCTAAAATTATTGAGGCCCAAGTTTTAACCACTGGCCCAAAACTTCATTGAACAGTAAAAATGCGAAATTCAGCTCAATGTAGAATGGGATTCAATAAAAAAAAAAAATCCTTGGAACGAAGAAAATTACTGCTTTGAAACTTCATATTTTATGTTTAACATACCTGTTTTGTATTATTTTTACTACTAATAAATTTTAAAAAATAAGTTTTTCTTTATTTTTTTTTATAATATACCCTTGTATTGGTACTGCATTAATTAAAATAAAATAATTTATGTAAATTGTTATTGAAATTAAACAGATTAATAAGTTATAATTATTTATTTATTCAAATCAAGTTAATTGGCTAATGGGCAAATGAAAGATTAAATATTAATATTTTAAATTATTTATCTCAAGATTTAATTTGTTGAAATAAACTTACATGAACATGAGATAAGAGGATGTTTGGATTTTTGTTAACCAAATTGGAATATAGAAATAATGGAAATCAAGCAAATCAATTCCTCCCAAGTAGTGATTGGTTTGATGGTACATTTTTCTCATTTTTTCCATGCATTGAAAAGAGTCAATTTCCTATGATTTGATTGCAGTGAATGCTACGTACCAACCTAATCTTGACACTTTAATCTACCAATTTCAAAGCGAAGAAATCTCTTTTTGTTTGTTAATTTAAAAAACATGCACTAAATCAATATGACGGGCACTCGGAAATTAATATATATATATATATATATATTCCATTGCACTTGTCTATGTTACTGACTGTTACAGTGAATTGTTATATCATCTTTATTAACTAGTATTTGCTTTAATTTATGGTTTCTTGAGGGTGCAGGAAAGAACATGGAGTCCCATTCTTATGTAAACCGACAAAGCTAAATTGAAAATACATGTAAAGGAAACATTAGAGTCAAAGTCACGGTCCCGTAGATGAGCTTCTCCAATTGTCTCTTTCATTTCATTTACCATGCCATGTTTTTCTCTATCTTTCTCTTCAAGATAAAGAAAAAAACATAAAAATATATAATTGAATGGAGCAAATTTCAGGATAGAAGTTTAACCAAAATGATTTTTTAAATATATTGTAGAACAAAAATTAGGGTTATATATATACCTTAATTTTTACAGAGAAAATTTACTAAGATAAATTTTTTATTTTGTAAGGAAAGGAATTGGCGACAAAGAGGAATTGAGCTGTCACTTTCCACTTCATACAATGAAAGGGTTATTGCTAGGGATCACATGGGGCTAAAGATAATCTAAAAGCTTTGGTCCTGACATGTCCAAACAATAGTTGTTCTAAACATAAATATTAGATAGAGCAAAGCATGTTCATGTCCCCTTTCTCCTTCCCCTCCAAAAAATTTTGTTTGCTTTAATATTTATGAAGACAAGGGAACAACCCTTTTAGTTATATTAGGGCCTATAGCCCTTCAGTTTCTTATTATTGTTTATTCTCCTACTTTTTTTTTTTTTTTCATTGATAAAAGGATGAAAAGATAATAGATGTTTTCATACTTTGTTAAAGATGAAATACATTTTTAGGTTTGAGACCTCTTTCTATCTATTTCAACCTCTAATAAATTGAGAGAAAAAGAAAATATATATATATATATATTACTAAATAGCCATAATTATGGTGATTTGTTTATAGTAATTTGTTATTTGGGCAACTATATAAAAAGAAGTGCATATCCTCTTTTTAATAGAATAAAGAAATTTGAAGATTATTGAATCGATATTGTTGAAAGACTATAGAGTCGAACAATGGTTATGTAGTCATTAAGTGAAGTAACTTATCACCTATGACATGTGTATTATGCTTTGTCATTTCGATCAAATAATTTAAAATATTTAAAATTTAAGTAATTGATTTTTTTTTAAAAAAAAAGGAGTGAAATGATTGGATTTTAGACTAAAAATTGGGTATTTGCCTTAAAAATCACACAAATTTTTAATTGACAACAATAGCATTTAGTTAATGAATTACATAAAAGGAAAACCTAAAAATAAATGCAAAAACTTGGCTCTTGATGCTTAATTAAAGCCATTGAATGAAAAGGACCTTTTGAATAAGTTAGATGAAGATTTGAGGAAGGTGTAATTGGTCCATTGTGCATGGATTCAGTCAATCATACCCCACGAGTTATGGCCAGAAACACCAGCAAAAATATATATATTATACACCAGAAAATGATATTGATAGCAACATATATTATTGCATTAATTATTTAAAAAAAAAATCAAATATGAAGTTGAGCTTTGTATTATTTTATTTTAACTAGTTTTTTAGGACATAAGTTGCAAATTAGCCTGTTTTAATAAATAAATATTGAATATTAAATATACTTACTATGTATAAACTAAAATGATTAAAAATATATTTTTATTTTTTAAATAAAAATTATAATTATAAGCCAAAAAAATTTGATTGGTGAATTATTAATATTATTTTTTTGTGGGTTTACAACCAACATGAAACTAAATGGAAGCTTACATTAATCAACTCTTGCAATGTCTTTTTTTTTTTTTCTTTTTTTGAAGGATAAAGAGTTGTTTTAAAATATTATTATAAACAACAAAAGAATAATTCCCAGAAATGATTGATTTGTTTTAGTGCAAGAGGTGAAATGTTTTAAAATGCAAAGTCGATTTAGAGATTAGAAAAAAAATATAGTAATTACTGTAACTCAGGTGGCAGACGGTAAGAGATCTCAGAATTAAGAAAGGTTGGTGAAGATTCTTTAAATTGCTGTCACAAAACAATGAAAATTGTTTACTTTGTCGATTGATTATTGACTAATTTGATTATAATTCAAAAAAAGTACATATAATTTTGGAAATAATACGTCATTTATAGTAAAAATTGGATGAATTGTCATTTCAACACCCTCATTTGCTTTCCATTTGGATTAATTAAAACCATTAAGAGCTGGAGTAAATATCAGACAAGTGGCTCATCCGAGCCCTAGCTTAAACGCCATATGTTCAAGCTAGGGTAACTTAACCTTTCTTTTCCATAATCGTCTTCCATCTCCTCCATTTCTGGTTCATGCATTTTCAAATTTTTATTCATATAGAACATGGCCCCATGTCATTGGCGACCTCCATGCACTTTGTTCTCTGTATACACTCTGGCGTTATCTCATGGGAAAAAACAAAAGAGATAGTAACTCAACAAAATGCTAATATAATTAAGGAAAATGGAACGTTATGTAGAAATCACGACCACCTTTTTTGGATTTTTTGTTGGCTAAATATATTAAATATCTACTATTTTGCTGCTAATAATTTAGTGATTAATGCTCGGATAATTATAATTATAATTAGTGTTATCTCTGAGATTTTTATATATATAAAGAAAAAAAAAAGTTATTAGTATATTTTTATTTTGTTTGTAATGATCAGAGGGATTGTCATTTTGTTGATTGGATTACAGGGAAATGCAAATGTTGAATAATGGTCTTTTAGGATGGGGAGTGACTAGTCAAAACCCTCAAGCTCTGTGACCCATCAATGGAGCAATAACGCTTGCTCTTCTCTTTTTAAGTTCAGTCGAGGAAAGGAAAGCTATATATAATGGAGATTCCCTTTGCTTGAGCTGTTAACTTTTGATGCTTGCAATGGTTTTTATCACAGAGGAATCCAGTTTTTATCTCCCAGTCGGAGGAGCAAAGGTTAAAACCTAGAAAGGTCAGTGATGGCCATAAATCAATCATCTTTACCTCGCCGCCATTTGGAGCTAAAGAAAAAAGACGAAAAAGCGATGTATACCCAACCGCTGCTGGAAAGAGGTGTCCACGCGCTTCGACTGAAACGCAAAGATATGAAAGCTTCTATTTCGTGAGAATTGGACATGTTAACAATGGCGCGTTTAAGTGGGTCTGTGCTTGTTTTGGAAGTTAAACTTTCAATCTCGAACGCAGATTAATTAATCTTTTTACAATAATATTTTAATAGTTATTTATTATTTTAAATAAATTATTAAAACAGTAATTATATTTATACTTACTTTTTAAAGATTAATATAGTCAAATATGATAAAAATACAAATTAATTGAAGACTGAAAAATTTCAAAACATAGCTAATAAAATAATAGCTCATTAAAATCTTTAGCGAACCTATTTAGTTTTAAATGTTGGCCACAAACAGTTGCATTGAGGGCGTTCTTATAATTTATTTAACAGAAAAAGAAAATTTTTTTTTGCACATCGAAACATAAAAATAAAGTATGGATGATTAATTTTATATATGTACAAATGGTATTCACGAAAATAATAATGAAATTGCTTAGATCTCTCTTTAGAGGCAAACACAAAATTTTCCCTTTTTGGTCCATGTCAAATGATTATTTTTTAATTAAAAAGAAAATCCCATTTTTCAACCAAAGAGTAACTTAAACCTAACATATACAAAATAATTAGTTTTAAATTTACTATTTAATTATATTTATTGAATGTAATATTCTTCAAATCCAACAATATCTTAACCTAATGGTGTGATTATTCTCTCTAAAATCTAAACCTATTGGGATGATGATGGACATGGCCTTCTCTTTTAATTTTCATTCTCCTCCTACTTTTTGTCTTCTTGTTTTTTTTTTTTTAACACATATATCCACGTGGCAGGCACTGGGGTTAGTTGGTACCCAAATTCATGTTGACAAGCATTGAGAAAAGTAAAAAATTAACAACTTAATCTCCGGTTTGACCACTTGGACTAATTAATTGGTATATCAATTTGCTTTTTGCTTTTTTCACCAATTATAATATTCGGTTTTAAGTTTTAACTGTATAATTACATTGTTCTGTATCAAAGTTAATCGACATCCTGCAGCCTCAAACATATTATTGTCCGAACTCCTAAGTCCTAACAGATAGAGAGAGAGAGAGAGAGAGAGAGAGAGAGGGAAAGGGGCACTTTATTGCCTTTTTTATGATGCACGCATCCATGGCAGAACAGAGAGGGGGCACAGAGTACTGCTACGACACAAGAGTAGAAGAAGAGTAGAACAAAGATCAAACGCAACCACACCAACAAGCACAAGAAGGTTTAGGAAGAGAGAAGGAAAAACAAACAAAAAAAAGAAAGGAAAAAGAAAAAAGAGTGAGAGATGGAGCTACTGCAATGGAGTTGGAGAGAGGAGATATAGATATCATGGAGCTTAAGAAAAAGAGAAAAAACGGGGTGAAGGATAGTCTAAAGAGGTGTTTTGTTGAAATGGGTCCCTTCTTTCTTTGAGTAAAACAAGAGAGATTTCATGGCATGCAAAGAGCGATGGTGGGTTTAAAATCTCAGATAATAAAAGAAGAAAGTTCCTTTCTTTTCCAAATCTGAGCAAAACCCATTTGAGCTAACCCATTCCTTCACTTCACTTCACTTGCACAAATCTTGCTCTTTTCCTTTTGATTTCTTTAAAGATAAAACAAGAAGTTTCTGTATACATGAGTGGGATGCCCTTTCATTTTCAGGGGAAGGGGGGCTTAGATATTGATATAATTTCTGGTTTTGCTTCGATTTGCTCTCAACAAGAAGCTTGGAAACGAAAACAACAAGAAGTTAATAGCATTACAAGCACAGAGCCTACTTCAGTTCTTCATATGAGAAGAAGTCCAAGTCCACCTACATCGGCTTCGACTCTTTCCTCCTCCTTCAACGGCAGCGACGGTGGCGGGAACTCCACCGACAACACCACTACCAACACCACGACGGCCACTGAAAAAGTTATAAATCCTGTTAGCAACGAAAGAAAAGATGAATGGGCTACAGGGTTACAGCCAATCCCAACTGGACTAGAGATTGTCTCTACAGGAGAAAGATGTGGACTTGGCTTAGAAGATTGGGAGAACATGTTATCGGAGCCAAACCAAGAACACTCGTTGTTGAGGTGGATCGCTGGCGATGTGGATGAATCTTTTGGCTTAAGGCAGCTATTGCAAGGTGGAAACAGCAATCCTCAAGATTTTGAAGGCAATGGCGCTGGTGGGTTGGGGATTGTTGATCAAGGTCCTGGTTTTGAAGCCATGAGTGGTGGAATTGCAGGTGGGGTTTCAAGTATTGGTGCTAATTTAGCTGCATTTCCGGCTTCTGGATTTTCTTCCGCAAACAATAACAATAATGGGAATGGAAAAGTTGGGGCTGCTTTAGTTTCTCCTCCTTCTTCGTCTACTGGGTTGTCTAATTATAGAAGTGTTGGATTAGGAGGTAATAATTTTGGTTCTCCGGCTACTACTGTTTCTCTTCCAACTGCTTTGCCTCCTGGTATGCTTTATCACCATCAAATTGAAGCCCAAGAAGAGAAACCGCAGATTCTAAATCCACAAGCTTTAATGAACCAGCAACAATTGCAAAATCCGCACAATCAAAATCCGAACCTCTTCTTGCCATTATCATTTCCACAGCAAGAAAATCTCCTTCTTCAGCCCCAATCAAAACGGCATAACTCAGGTGGCATGGAGCCAATGTCTCACATGTTACCCAAGCCTCCATTCAATGATCCTGGGCATGAGTTATTGCTAAGGAAACATCAGCAGCAACAACAACAGCATCTGGGGTTTCCACAAGGGATGCAGTTTCTTCATCCACCATTTCAGCAGAAGCCATTGGTGGTAAAGAAGGAAGAAGTAGGAGCACAACAACAACAGGCACAGCAACAACATGCGTTGCTGGACCAGCTCTACAAGGCAGCTGAGCTGGTAGGGACTGGGAATTTCTCACACGCGCAAGGGATATTGGCGCGGCTCAATCAACAGCTCTCCCCGATAGGAAAGCCGCTCCATAGGGCAGTTTTCTACTTCAAGGAGGCTCTGCAACTGCTCCTTCTAATGAATAACAACCCAGTCACTGCCTTGCCACCTAGGAGCCCAACTCCTTTTGATGTTATCTTCAAAATGGGTGCTTACAAAGTCTTTTCTGAAGTTTCTCCACTTATCCAATTTGTTAACTTCACTTGCAATCAGGCCCTTCTTGAAGCCCTCAGCGATGCTGACAGAATCCACATAATTGACTTTGATATTGGTTTTGGTGCTCAATGGGCTTCTTTTATGCAGGAACTTCCAAGGAATAGAGGTCCCCCGTCATTGAAAATCACTGCTTTTGCCTCTCCTTCAACACACCATCCAGTTGAGATTCTACTGATGCGTGATAACTTGACGCAATTTGCTAATGAGATTGGTATAAGTTTTGAACTTGATGTGGTCAACTTTGATTCCTTGGAACAAAATTGTTATTCTCTTCCTATTTTTAGACCAAATGAAAATGAAGCCATTGCAGTGAATTTCCCAATTTGGTCTTCGTCCAATCAACCATCTGCATTACCCTCTCTGCTACGCTGTGTAAAGCAGCTTTCGCCGAAGATTGTTGTGTCTTTGGATCGAGGGTGTGATAGAACTGACCTTCCATTCCCACAACACATTCTCCATGCTCTTCAATCATATATACACCTATTGGAATCACTGGATGCTGTTAATGTAGCTTCTGATGCTGTGAACAAGATTGAGAAGTTTCTTCTCCAGCCAAAAATCGAGAATACAGTGTTGGGGCGTCTCCGAGCACCAGAAATAATGCCGAATTGGAAGACAATCTTCGCCTCTGCTGGGTTTTCACCTGTGACTTTCAGCAACTTTACTGAAACTCAAGCGGAATGTGTGGTAAAGAGGACTCCAGTGAGGGGATTTCATATGGAGAAGCGCCAAGCCTTGCTTGTGCTTTGCTGGCAGCGTCGAGAGCTCATTTCAGCTTCTGCATGGAGATGCTGAGAAGTGGCTATTTGGCTAGCAGAGGAGGCTGGTTTTCAATCAACTCACAGTTTATTAGAGGTTTTAACTTAATCTAATGTGGTGTTTATGTCAATAAAATTTTGAATTATTGTTGATGATGCCTCCTTTGAGACTTAATATGGATTGCCTAGGCTTTTGAGCTCCTCTGCTTGTTGTTTATCTAGTTCAAGTAGAACCAGCCATCTAACTGGGAAAGTCTAGTAGGGAGATATTTGTTTTGAAAATGAATATTACTGGTATGGTATGGTATTTTGATGTTATTTATGGTGACAATGTTCTTTTTGTTCTGGTTAAGGAAATCATAATTTGTTCTATACTTAACAACGAATTGCAACTAACTTACCAGAGTTCTAATCTGTGCACTAAATTTTTCTCACTGCCTTTTGATTTCTATTCTTTTTCCTTTATTGTTGTTATCTTTTGTTCTTGAGTTAACATTTAAGGTAGTACTAATAGATTTCAGAATACATAGAGTTTAAAGTGGAGATTGGTGAGGGAGGAGTGATAAACTGGGTCAGGACTGGGAAATTTTGACTACTCAGTAACGTAAAATCTTATTGTTTTAGATTCCCTTTCTTCTCTTCTTCGTCAAAAGGACTTGGCTATATGAATCGTTTAGCCAAAATCCGTTTCTCGTCTTGATCACTAGTTAAATTTTTGGTTGGTTAGGAGTTGGCTTTTGTTTCAATATTCTTAGTTTTGGAACATAATACTAATTTAATGATTAGGTTGTGACAATAGAAGGATTAAGTTAATGAAACAAGTCATGTAATAGCCTTGATCCTTCCAGCTATTGCCAAATCCCTAATTACCATAATGCTTGAGAAAAATAAGTTAATTTGCATGTAGAAAATAAGTGACCTCAATCTTCGAGAATTAAAGCTTCTTATTATACAAAAGAAAAAACCATTTATTAGCTGACTTTTCATATTTTGGAAAAGCATGATGATCTACGAGGTAGGAAGACAATAACTAGAAAAGACACCTAAGATTAGCATAATCTTGTATGTTCATCAACAATCATACCAGCTAAAAATAACATGCCTGTGTTGAATTTTTTGTCATGCATTTGTCTGAATTTTTTTTCCTTTCTCTGTATTGTGCATGTATTGCGCCCAACACGTAACGCGTCATCCTCGTTTTATATTTCTTTTTCTTGCTTTATATATATATATATATATATATATATATATAATTAATGTTAGAGTTTAGAGATTTAATTAAGTATTAGAGGGTTACAAATGCTTATATAATTAGTACAATGAATTCCCAATTTTTAAGATTAGTTATTGGGACATCTACTAATCAACTCACATGGGTCATGTTTGATTGAAACTCTACTTGCATTACTTTACTCTATTTTTTTTTAAATATTTCAGGTTTTTATTTTATTTTATTCCATTATTATTATTATTATTATTATTATTTTGCTTTTCTGTTGCTATGCGATTGAAATAAAATAAACTATTATTTTTATATATTCTTTATAAAATAATACCCATAAAAATATAAAATTGATGAGAACATGTGTAGCATGGACAGCGACAAAGATTAATCACAGCTTATATGGTTTTCCTATTTTTCACCCTTTAAAATAATAATTAATAATTAATAACGTCGGTTTCGTTGAAAACGAACTCCTATAAAAATCCCTCCAAACAACCTCGATAATGGTTGGGACTTGGGATATTTATTAAAGTAAAACTTCAGTAAATCTGACAATTATTAATTAATTAAACAGTTGAATTATTAAATTAAAGTATAATTAGAATATTAAAAAGAAGAGTGATGGGTCCTGTCTTTCCAGCAATAAAAATTGCATATAAGTATATAATAATATTAGGGGTAAGATTAGATTTTATGGTATGCTTAAGATCTGTTTAAGGAGAAGCCAAGATTAAGAGAAAGCCTTAATCAGACACAAAGGGGCTCGCTTTCAAATAAAAAAGCTGCCTCAATGCGCTGTCCTAATCTCCAATCGCTTTCTTGATAAAGATGTTTCAATTAGCTACTTGACCTATAACATAATATTATATTAATAATTCAATCTTAGCTTAGCTACCTATAATCGTAGTCTCAAGGGGATATAGAGAGATTCAAAAGAAAAAAATATATATATGGAAAGCTTAGAAGTTGAATTTCGAGAAAATAGTATAATATATGCAAATTTATTTTGTGAATTAAACAATTATTGCATATATTTAGACAGTAGGTTTTGACATTTGACTTATTAATTGTTGGTTTTGGGTGATTTAGTCAATTATTGCAATTTTAATACTAATAACTAAATACAACTCCTAAAATATGTGTTTAGTCAATAGTTGACAACAAAAGAAAAAAAAAAAAAAAAAAGAAATCCTTAATTCAAATTGAAGTTTCTTTTTGTCTTTTCAACTAATTAAGAGAGAATAATCTTATTTTAGATAATTCTTATCCATATTTTATTTTAAAAAAAAATTACTAAAAAGGTAATTATAATAACACTTTCTTTTTTTGAGGTATGGGAAGTTACAGTTCTTAAAAGGTATGGAAGCTCATAACTATTAGGCCCAATGTAAAAATGACATTTGTTTTGTGTTTTCAATTGCATGGGTGTGAGCCATTTAATATGCTTTAGGTGCGCAAGTGGTCCAGCCCAGCATTATAATTAATGTCCTAATTGGGCGAATTATATTTTTTAATTTTCCTTCTTACCCTCCGCCGTAAAAGGAGAGGCTTATGGCACGATGTCATGTCATTGATTAAGACATTAAAACAAAATTTAAAAAATTCATTAGACCAAACAAATTGTATTGTTTAATCTAAATAATAATTCATGTAATATTTCTTATTCACTATATTTACTTACGCCTTGTTTTTTTTTAAAAAAAAGGAAAGAAAATATATAAAAACCAAAATTTTGATAAAAAAAAAAGTTATGACTTATAATTTTTTCTACTCTCTCTGATTTATGAAAATATAATTTTTTTTTCTTTCTCTAATAAACTCGAATACTCACTAATCACTGGGTCAATCTGTTTTAGGGATATATAATTTCTTTTATTCTTTTGCAGTGACGTAATTGCCTAAACTAAAAAAGAGCTAAGGCTTTTACTCATCTCTAAATTCCAATTATGCCCCCTTCACATTTCACTAATGGAAACTCTCTCTGATCACGTGATTATGACTGCTCCCACATGTCTGTTGTACACTGCAGAATACAGAGAGTTGATTGTGACTAGAGATTTCTTTGGTCCCCCTTAAGTGGGACCCTGTTTAAAAATGAGTTAAAAAAAAAAAAGAATTCTAGGGTTCCAATTTTATTTTTTATAAATTTTTTAGTTTTGTAAAACAAGCTAAGTTATATTACTATCTTCCTTCGAGAATTTGAGACAGACGAAGAAAGAAAATAGAATATGAAGACACGTAAAGAGAGAGCAGAAAAACAAAAGACATCTACATATAAATACAAAGTACAACTATCAACGATGGTTGGTTGGTAGGAATTAGCTGAGACTTTTCTTTTTAACCAAAGCTTTTAAATTTGAATTTTGGATATGAGAATCGCGACGCTTGGAGGCCACCCTAATATGGATTTTGCAATACTTGAACTAAGTAGTATTGGTCTAGTATTCTCACCTTGCTTTTGTTTTTTTTTTTTCCGTGGCTTTGGAGATGCTTGAAACTCAAATCAGCAGTTGACTATAAGTTTCATTAGCATTAGTATAAAGTAATTAAATGAAGAGATAAGGAGACAAAAGAACTGTTGCAGCGAAAGCAAGGAATCTCCATTTCTTGAAACGAAAGAGAAGTGTTTTTATCCACAGACGTTCTTCTGGCACAAGAAGAAGAGAGCATCGAGCTAAGTTCTGTTTTCTGGCTTCATCTTGGTTTTAGATTTAGTTAGGTGAATATGATTCTTATCCATTAACAGAGAAAGAGGCCAAAATTTAGGTCAAAGACAATGTATTATTTGACGGAATTTTGTTTTTGGTGTATACTTGTCTTGCAAAAAGAATATAAATTTGGTTTCAAAACTCCATCAAGAATTCTGTTCTTCACGTCTGATGCTGCTTATAGTGAAATATACGATCATTCTGAGTTTCTAACCCTACGTACGTTTACAGTATAACTAAATGCATGAATTTATTCGACCTAGCAAGTATGTTTTTCAACCGTTTGTCCAAAAATGGGAGTTTCTTCATATTTATCATCAGGCTAATAAATTAATGATCTGGAAATTACAAGTGGAAACGTAATTTCAAATATCCATTTTTAATTTATGGCTGACGTTAAGTTTTAAATGGCACTTTGAACATAGATGTAACTAGTCATATTTATTTATATGTAAAAAGAAGAATATATTCACAGACAAAATCGCACTCGTAATTGCGCAGTTGTAAAATACGTATCTTGTACCAGTACGTATATACCACTGTGTTATGCACTTTGATAAATTGAAAATCTTTTAAAATTTTTAATTTAGATGAACCTTCCCCAGAATAACTCGAGCCTCCAACTTTTTTTCATCAACCTCTTAGAAAAATAAAAAAGAGTGAAATGTAAAAAAGTATAATCATAGATAGCTTTTCAAAATTTTTTAAAGTGGAGAAAGTGCTATGGTGCTTTTGTCATGTAGAAGACTCCTAGGAGTGAGGATATGGTTCGGACAAAATAGATGCACTCTATGAGTAAGTGGAAGACATAGCTCTCCGTTGATCATGTTGGCGCAAGCCAATGGAATGTGGGTCACCACTAACCCAACGTAATTTCTTAACCTGCCATCCCTCCACTTTCTTTTTATTTTTTATTTTTGGACCAGTTTAAACTTTTATTGCTGTCGGGTCCAAAAACTTTCTGTACTTTCTTTGTTTTTGTCTTTCTGTACATTTCATAGATGTACATAATAATTATTGGTTCTCAACACTCAACTACTATAATCATAGCTTAGATGGCCGAGGCTTATGCTTGAATTAAAAGCTCTCAGGTTCAAAACCATTTCCCACGTTTCATTTCTCGATTGTATTCAAATTCAGAATCTGATTCATCTCCAATATTGCATTTAAAACCTGAGAAAACTCTATTCAATAAGGGATGAATGTGAAGGTAATTATGAAATAAGTTAAGAATGGAGGTAAAGTTAAAGAATTTGAGGGAAATGATTAAAGTTCCAAAGGGAAAGAAGAAACAAGAGTAGTTCGATTTGAGTGCGTATGCAAGAAAAGTTAGAGTTGTCGTCACACAACATTTCGGTTGTCTTTTGTAGATGCTTTGCCACTATATCTTCTCAGTTTTCCTCCATTGTTTTTTGTGTCTTGGTATGCGTAGAAAAAACGCTTACCTTGATTTTCTTTTACATGAAAACCCAAAAGTAAGCACTAATGCAATCTCAAGGGCTGGCTATAGAAAGAAAGGTAGGCCCCCAACACCACCGATCGATCCTTATCTCTCCCTGTCTGTTTCACTTATATCATTTTCATAGCCATACTGGTCCTGTCTGTCATCTTTTTCTTTGGACCATACATCTTAGTGGAGCTTTGGTTCCACGTCCCTCTTACTTGGACAACTTCAATGGCCTCCAAATCAGGGGTTTTCTAATCTTTTTTTTATCTCCAGTCCTCTTCTATTGTTTTCTCATATTGTCTTAGCAGTTGTCTATATTTGATCTTATTATAGGTCAACCAACCAAGCATTCAAAACAGAAGTCCCTTTCAATGTGTTCTCTGTTCTTCTCTTCAAAAGACACCAATCTGAGACAACGGCTATTTAACTAGCTTTTTAGTATTTTGACAAATCAAAATTCTATCTGTATTAATTTCCATCATTATCCAGTTATATCATCCGTGAATTTAAATGCATACAGTTCCAATATAAACTATATATATGTAAGAATGATTCAATCCATTTTTATAAAGAAAGGGCCAAAAAAGACCTCTCCACTTGGTGTACCAATCACATCCATGATTATTGGTTAGTAATCTGGTCCTGTTGCAGAAAATTGAAAGATAGGCTTCCATATGATATCTTCTCTTTCGGTTTTGTGGATAAGAACAGGCCTTTTCTTCTGCACTCAAATTGTGAAGTTAAAGAATGACAGATTTGGTGTTTATAGGCAATCTGAACCACTTTCGGTTGATGATTAGCTATTTAAGATGTCTCTATCCGTTTCTCAGACAAACAAACTGTCATACATCCTCACTTCCACTGGATGGCTTTCACATGCTTCCAATATACAAATCGCTTTCAACTAATATAGCCACTGAGGTTAAAAAGTTACTGCCACCAGAATAAAAAGGAAGCACTGGAAAAAGCCACCAATGGCGCAAGCTCAGGTAATCATAAATAGCAATGACATAAGTTGTATTCAAAGGAACTGTACAAATGTTAAGGATTGAAATCCTAGAATTGTCAAATAAATTGTTCGATATCAATAGTTTTCCTGATTCATCCAAGGCAGCTCACTTCTAAGCCCACTAGTAAAGGGCTTTGTGGCCCAGCTAAATGGACAGTCTGCAAAAAATGGAAATGTTGAATAATATAGAATTCAACCAAATAGAATGTCTCTTGTACCCTTTAGGACTTGGAGCAGACAACACTCCGTAGAAAACCTATAAACTCTTACTATTGTTTTACTCTCGGCTTTCTGATGAAATGTTAAACAATACGTTACAAGCATCCAGATTTTGCACTTTATCCTGAGAAATGGGGACTTGCACCTTGTGCGAGGTACCCACTTCAGGGTTTCCACTGACAGTTCTTGCGATGGAGTCATAAAATGGCAGATAGAATTGCTTCAGAAAAGGAAAAGATAATACAGAAATGAAATCCTGTCTATCTCTGTATATCATATTAGTTATTCCAACTCATGACAAGATATCATCCATTAATAACGTATGGAACATTTGCTCAATTCCCAAGCCATAAGCAGCATTTTGGATTCCTATATGTAGAATAAGCAAAGTCTGAATTCTAGCAATGTTGTATAACCTATCTAGTTTAGAAGTAAACTGCCGAAGTTCAGTGCACAAACAGAAAACTTAAAACCTGAAGAAAACATAGGTGCAGAAACTAGGCTCAACTCAAAATAAAACCACATGTTTGCATAGCTTAAGACTTCCAACTTGCCTTATGCATAGCAGAAATCATCAAAGAGTTTGTAGGAAGCAAATACCAAGATTGTGTACAATTTAATGCTTCCTTACAATACAGGTTGCAAAACCTAGGATTCCATACTAAGAAGGCTCCAGATTTTTTATTGAGCCATCATCCACCATCAACTTCTTGTTTCTCCTATACTTGCTCTTTCAAGTCCCATCAGTTCCTGGTAAATAAGCTAGTGGCTTTTTTCCTATCGTTTTTTCATATCACAAGAACTACTGAAAATATTGTTGCCTACCCTTATCTTGACTAATGCTTAATTAATCTTGAGATATTCTGCTAAAAGAACTTCTCTACTTTCAACAACAATATCCAAATTCATTCCAGTCATGCAATACTAAATTTGAGTATTGAGAGATTGGAATCCATCTATCGTGTAGCCTACGTGTTGATGTGTTAAGACTTAATAATAGAGTTTTGGAATTAGCATATCAAAATTTCATCGGTCATTGCTCATGAGCAACTAATTAAAATAAGAGAAAATTATTTTCAGGTCCTTAAATTTTTATAAATACACGATTTCGTCCTTACTGTTTATATAAATTATTCTACAGTTTCTCGTGTATGATTCTGTTTAACTTTTTAGTCTTTCTGTTCAAAAAGTAATATTTTTCCATTAATTTTACCTAAAAAGACCCAAATAACCTTGTTATATGGGACCCACAAATTATTATCATTTTTAATTACCCATCTGTCTTCTTTCCTGGTGTGCCACTGCATCCTCTCACAGACCTCACCCCCCTCGTCACGCTGCAAAAAGCCATATTTACAAGCTAATTTCTTTTGGGCTTTGTCGATGGATTTTTCCTCTTTTGTAATAGCTAGATAGAAAAAATGTATGAAAAGATGGATTATTGTGATCCAAACTCCATGGTAGAAGAACTTTGTCACCGTACCATGAACAATCTACATCTAGAAGAGGAAGAAAAGGCTTTTGTTGTTACTGCTGCAAATCCAGCTTCTAGATCAACAAATGGGTTTAAATACCCATTTAATTCATGCACCAAATTATTTTGGCTTTTACATTATCTTCTTTAACAGATTCATCACAGACACTGACATTAGATCTGCTTAACCTTTTTTAATTACCCATATTTTCATTATTTCCAAATTCTTCAATTTCTTTCACAAACCCAAACCATACAACTCCATTAATTCTCAAACTGCAGCAGTAATAGTGCCAGAGTCAGTGCTTACATCAAGAACACGTCTCTCTCCTCTCTTTCTTTCTTATTCTCCTTGCCATTCCGCCAGAGTCACCGCCGCCAGAAGCTAAAGCCCATGTCGGAAATACTTGCTAAGGCGAAGTATGTCGTGGTGGAGCAAGCTGACTACAGCGAGGTGAGCTGCGTTAGCCGATCGTTGCGAGAGTCTCGATTGGATTGTGGCTCTATGCTAAGTGCTCTAGACAGAGATGAGTAAGAAGTAGGGACAAGGAAGAAGAGAGAGTAACTACTTTCCGGACTGAAAGATCAGTGATTTGGGGGTTAATTGTTCCTGTCATTTGGGAATACATGATTGATAAGAATCAAGGCAAATAATTGTTTCATTTGGGAGGTCGCTGTGTTGGTTTGTAGTCGGCTTAGTTTAGGCTAATGCAGAGCAGGCAGAGAGGAGAGAGTAGGGCAAGGAAAGAGAGGAGAGAGAGATTTGTGTAATTAAAAATATTAATATAACATTTGTGGGTATTCTAATAAGGCTATTTCTGTCTTTTTATATAAAATTAACGATAAAAATGGCACTTTTTAGACGGAAAGGTAAAAGAAATAGACAGAATCATAGGTAAGGGGCTACAGAATAATTTATATAAACAGTAATGATAAAGTCGTGTATTTTGTAAAATTTTAGGTATCCAAAAATAATTTTCCTTCAAATAATTTATGTGGCCAAGAACAGAACGGCAGACGTTTCACCTTGCCTAATTACCCACCCACAACGTCGTTTGCGTGAAGTTTCTGATCTTAAAGAAGGGACCCACGTAACCAGATTATGAATTGACTTATTGACCAATGGTTGGACGATGCTTGGAGGCCGAGTTAGCTTAGCGTTAGCAAGCAAACTTTGTGTTGCGCGGGTGCTTGGGCAAAGGGTCAGCGAGATCGTGAGCTAAACGAATCGCCATCTATATACTCACTCAAATCAGATCGAAACATGCCAGTCTTGGTAGTTTTGTGCGCTGTTTGAAATTAATTATTATTAATTTGACGATTTGAAAGCTTAAGGATGGGAATTATCAGAAGCGGGTTCTCGTTCATTACAGGAACGTTGTTTGGCGTCTACCTTGCTCAAAACTACAACGTCCCTAACTTAAAGAAGCTGGCCGACACCGGCCTTTTATTTGCCAAGCACATCGAGGAAACTTATAGGAAGCCTAAGAAGCGAAACGACGACGACGAATGATTTGATTTTGATTTTGGTTCATGGGCTGCCCTTTATATTCCAGGTTCTTGTGTTACACTTTTAGGGTTTATGGAGATCGGAGTTCTAGGCTCAATTTTGTCTTTTCCAGAAGATTACTGGTTTTATTTTTAATTTTCTCTTATTATTTTTTCTTTTTGGAGCCTATGGACTTCAATGCTGATTTGAGAAAGAAATTATAGTGATAATTGAAGAAATGGAATCAATTGTCTCCCTCCTCTCATTGTCTGCATGTTTATTTACATTTTTGTATTGAGTTTTATTCCTTAGAAATTGGAACTTCTTAATTAAAGTGAAACAATCAAATGTGGATGCTTTAAATTGCCAATATAGAACCGTACTGCTTGTTTTCTGTTTCACATTTTTTTGTCGCGTATTAAGACCAATTGTAGCTACCGATCGTGGCTTTTGTTATTGGTTATATGTTTATCAATTCAACAAGAAAGGCGGTTGCCAACTAATTAAAGTTCGTTTGAATTAGCATCATTTGATGAGGTGATGGTTAATCGGGATGTAATTCTTGCTCAAATATTAGGTGTGGCAGGAGGATTTTGTCACCCTGTAATGTATATCATCGTGTGCTGAATGTCCAGTGTTTCATTGTCAGTATGATACCCACATTGCGAGTTTTCTGTTTCTGGAGTATAAAGACAGACGGTAGCTACTGATTGTGGTTTTTGTTATTGGTTATATGTTTATCAGTTCAACAAGAAAGGCAGTTGCCAACTAATTAAAGTTCATTTGGCATCATTGATGACATGTGATGGTTAATCTGGATGTAATTCATGATCAGATATTAGGTATGATGAGAGGATTTTGTCATTCTGTGATTTATATCATTGTCTTCTGAAAGCTGTTGTAGTGTTCAGTGTTTCACTGTTGATTCCCTCTTCTATTCGCTGTTTTGTATAAATGAATTCTGTAAAATTTTGTAGAATTCATATGGAATTTCATTGTTGATGTTGTTATGAATTAACAAGTTCATTTCACTTCTATGAATAGAATTTTAATAAATGAAACTATATCATTAGTAAATCAATTCTATATTTCATAATCATTTATAATACCAAATAATGGATAGAGGTAGTGAAAATAATTTCAGAATTCAGGTTTCTTTTGATACTGAGGTGGGCAGGAACTGCTTGTATTCTGGGGTTGATAGTCATTCAATATCTTATTTGTCATATAGTTTGCTTGCTATTTGTGAAGCCATGTAGAGGCAGGATATTCAAGTTAAGCACTATTCCGACAAGTTCTTTGCTTCTTGATACACAAATGCCTATGAATGCAATATCAGCAATTTCTGCTTGATAGCAGACTATCAGCTGTCTAACTGAGGGTACAGGAAAATCAAGTGTGGAGTTGATACTTGACTTGCCCAATAATTCTTCATTGTGTGTCATTGACTGAGGCCTCAGTTCATACTGGTAGTAAGAATTATGGTGAGGCAGTAATTTTCATTCTGTAGTTTTTTTCTTTAATATGTTCCTAAATTTTCCTATATGTTTATCTCCAATTAGCATGTTGGACAAACCTTTGACTCATTAATTATTTTACTAGTATATACTTACTATTTTGGTTCCTCGAAGAAGATGAGTAGTTCAGTTGAGCAGCATGGTTTTTACTGCTTAGAATTTAGACCTGAATTGTTACTATGGCTTTAATTCTGGCTTGTTTCCTCATCAACGGTGTCTTTTGGGTTCTCCAGCAATCCAGTTTTTGAAAGTATTGAATCCAGCATTGAACTCGGTGCCTAGTTGTGCAAATTCGGCTGGCATCGTTAAATCACTTTTGTTTCTAGACGTAGTCAATAAATGTTCACAGCCTGTTTGATGTTGTTTATAGTTGTTTGAACTTGTTCCTTTTGGAGTTGGCTTCAACAAATATCTCAAACTCAGTCCCAAAGGAAATTCACATGACCCCATTGCTTATTCTGCTTATTCATGTGAATTTCTGGTTTGCATATTAATCTTTTCAACCAACAAAGAGCTTCTGTTCTGATATGTTTGGCAGAGTCCATCTGTCCTGATTTATAGTTTTGGTTCACTAAATTCTGAAGATTGCATTGGTACTTGGTTTTGTTTAATTTAAATGTTTGTTTAATACAAATATATTTGGTGGTGTTGTAATTTGAAGGAAAAAGAGCTCAACATCTGGAATCATGATCAGAAGAATTATTTTTTTGCTTGTTTTCTTTCTATTGTTCAGTAATCCCATGTTTGGGTACTGAAGTCTTCTGCTGCTTAATGGAGCTATCCATCTAGTAGCTTAAACTCATGCTTTGTCAAATCTGGCTGGATCTGTGAATATTTCATGTGAAAGTTTTAGTATGTAAATTCTATAGTCTTCACTCTTCTGCAACTGACCAACGGATGTCAAGTCTCAATAATTAGTTCTGTATTATATTTTATTAGATGTTGATATTAATTAAAGTATTTACTATAAAAATGATACATAAAACAAAAAGCTTGAAGGTTCAGCATAAACATAAGCTGCTTATATTGCTATCTCTCGGTTTGAATTTTTTAATCTATGGACAGATGCAAGTCATATGAAACGGAAGAAGCTGCATCACTTTCTGGTGAAGATAGAGGCAAGGGCAAATGGTTCTTCTGCTGTTGCGATGCACGCCAGTCTTCAATGCATGCCATTTCATCTGGACCCAATCTGGGAAGTTCTTTCTGGTTTAGAAGTTTTAGAATATTTTCTGTTTCACCAAGAAGGAAAGCTGCGTGCCGCACAGATTCTGCCCGTATTTCGACTGAGCTGCTCATACACTTGAGAGATATGATACGTTTTAAGTTGTTGAAACAAGCAAGCAATATATCTGAGATCATGACAGTTAATATTTCAAATAATCTCTCACTATTATGGCTGCTGCTTATTTCATAATTCTGCAGAATTGTTTGGCTTATTCTATACATGGAATTAGCTGCCAATACATTGATTGGCCACTTGGACGGGCTTTCCTTCAGGAGACATTGATTCCTGTAAGTCTCCTTAAATTCCATGTACCTGTTCTTTGCAGCATCAGCAAGTCCTTCGAGTATTTCTTTGGTGCTTTCTGCTCGGACGCACAGTTTATTAAGATCCACATCTAGCCATTTGTGATACATATCAACTCCTAGCCACACAGTATATGCTGCCTTCCTGATGTTATTCATATTTTCTTCTGTTTCAAGGTTGTCTTCTATGTGTTTGACATATATAAGACCTTCATGTACACTACATTTCAGCTGCTTACGTATGTTATTGTTGATATTTGGAAGTGCAGTTGCAATGGCTGTTAGAGTCACCACTGGAAGAGCCCAACAGTTTTTAGGTTCTTCACTGTCTAGAGAGTGAACTAGGTTGCTGTCGAATTCTCTGACTCCGTGGAGTCCCTCAGATGACTTTTCCAACAGTTCTATGAGATGCCTGGGCTGCTTCTTTTTTCCCTCAAGTATCCAATGTTCAGTAGCATCTTGATTGCTCTTCATCATCAACTCAACAAGTTGACTCTCACCCTCAAGATGCAAAACAAAACGGCTAAGGTCTGGTTTTGAGCTGGACTGTGACTCCCGTCCTGATTCAATTGAAATGTTGTTGGATTTGAATTTCAACTTTCTGCACGAAACACAGAATAATAAAATCCTGCTTATGAAGTATATAGAAATAAGTCGAATGGCTTTGCTTGCCCACACAATTCCAGTTTGCATTCCAATGCACAAGTCCAAAATTTGATTTTTGGCATCATGGGCTAGTTTCCTGCAGTGCCGGTTACGGATTCGTAAGGTAAATGGGCATTCTTTCAACTCCACTAAGAACTGGATCCAATACCTTTCTAGTTTGAATTTTCCCCTGCAACTTTTCTTCCTTAATGTTGGGCACCTGAAATTTACAGCTGTAAACCATCTAATTGCAGGGGCAATGGTTCCGACTCCTATTGCAATGGTTTGTGCAACAAGAACTAAGATGGTTGACCACTTGTAGTCAGATTCTCCAGTGCAGAATTTGAATGACCAGGGCATAAAAAAAGCTCTCAGCATAGCCTCTGCTAAAGTCATGGTACCCAGGAGGCACAGTGCACCTGCAGCAGTGCAAGTAACTAAATGCGCCATGACAAACTGCGGGCTGCTGGTATGAGCCATCATCCAGAATTTCATTAGATCTTCTCTAACTTTTTTGTCCCCAGTTCTGTCAGATTTAGTTGAACATTCTTTCACAGCCATTTCGTATTTTTTCTTGAACTTGAACTCTAAATATCTCTTAGTAGTCGGTACTGTTAAAGCTGAAAAGCTCAAGATTACAAGCAAAACAAGCATGAGAAACATGATAAGTGCATGCTCTTTCCAGTAAAGATAGATAACACCAGTTCCTAATTGGATGCAAATGTTGACAATAACAGTAACAACAAGTATTCCCAGAGCTATGATATTCATCATGATTTCTTGGTTTTCCATCGTTCCAAGAGAAGGCATGGAATTACCCATCATTGTACAGATCAAGACATTGCTGCTAAGTTTCGAAAGCTGATCGACCCGTCGAGGCATAGGGGTGTTCAGATCCACGGAAAATTTGACTGCTACCGCTATTATGGCCAAAGAAGTGGCATTGATGCAGAAATACTTACTGGGAAACCACAACTTCCGATGGCGGAAGCCATGGATAACATCTGCACCCATGACAATTGCACAGACCAGAGATGCTACCGCTACATAGATGCCAATCCATGGAAGAGGCTCACCAAACTTTGCATCATTCAGGTTCCCATCCGCGCTGCAGCCAATCTTACCCATCTTACTGTGTAGGATTAATTGCCTTCTCTGGTTGCTAATTTATTTCCATTTGACTTAAAATCTCAGAGATGAATGCAGAATAATCTAGGCTGTTTGATTGAATTTGAAGCTATGAAGGATGTGGTTGACTCTTTTGTCGTTTAGTATGAAGTCAAGCAGATAATTAGATACTTTGATCAAGTGATACTCGTGATGGCGGCTTGATATTAGAAATAATTTTTTTTTTTGTTTCTTCTTCTTCTTTCTAAAAACTGATCTTAGAAACCATGTTGATCATTGAATAACCTATCGAATTTTTTTTTTTTTTTTTTTTTTTTTTTGAAGTGTCCAATTAAAGAGAAGTGACTTCATGTGCTAAAGTAGTGTTTTAATAGCTGTGAGTGCTGCAATTTAATAAGATTTGGGTTGGGTGTTACATAATACTATTATAAATGTTTAAAAATTACTCTGGTTGGAAAATTTTGCAATGTGTAGAAAGACAGTTTAATATATTTTTTGGATAAGGTTCACGTTTCCTAAATTATTTTTTCTCCCATCCTTTTTAGCTCCCAACTGTATTAAAGAAAAAAGGAAAAAAAAAAAAAAAAAGAAGAAAGAAGAGGAAGAAGAAGTTTGACTTTGCCCAATACATCTTCTATTATAACCATTTAGGTATCACCTGCCTTTGGTATTTCCTAAGCAAAAAGTAAACTATGTAGAGACTTATTATGGCTCCGAAAATTATGAATTTTGGTAATTTTTTTTAAAGAAATTCATGTATCTGATAATATTATAAATATCTTTATTGTAAAATATTAACATTAATTTAATATAGGATTAATATAATTTTTTAAAAAAATAAATTTCACATTATTTTTTGAATATTCAATAAATATTTAATTGATTTAATTCTACTATCTAGAGCATTAAAATGTTTAAAGCATGTAATTTTATAAGTTCATGTTTAATAGATAAAAGTAAAATTGAGAATTTCTTTTCCCTAAAAATATAAGGATGAATTAATGTTTCACCATTTTTTTCTTATTTTGGTTTCAGTATCAAATCATATTTAATTTTAAGAAAGAAAAAAAAAAAAAAAGAAAGAAAGGAAGGATGTGTGCATGCGTTAGCAGTTTGCGAACGACAAGGAAAGTTCTATAGCGTTCCTTCTAATTTTCAGACGACAGACAGTTTCCTTACTGTTGATGGATGACAGTCTGAATTGGAGGGAAAAAAATTCCCTTGTCGTTAAAAAGATAAATCTTTAAACGCAATTAGTTATCTTCTCGAACAGTTACCGTACTATCCTTTCTTTCTCTTCTCTGTAGAAGGAATCTTACTGTTTTCTCAGCGAAACCTAAATATATATATATATATATAAACATAAAAAAAAAGAAAGAGAGAAGAAGAAGAATGGGAACGAGGACGAATTTATACAAGAACCCTTCCATCTCTTACAAAAAAGACTTCAGTCTCTCTTCTGTTCTTCAAAACCTCAAAGGTATCATCTCCTCGTTAATTTCCATTTGCTCTTTTGAAATTTCTGTTTCGATGTGGAGTAAGCCTGGGAAATTTAAATTAAAAGAAAATGATCTCAGTTCAACATTATTATTATGAATTCATAATTTGCTTCCTATGCAGCTTATAACGTCGCAACTGGTAATGCCTCTGTGATCGAAGCGCAAAAGTACAGTGACGAAGAGCATGATAGGCGGAACTCGAAAAAGGCCGGTCAGAAACGCCGCTCAACGGAGAATTCACGGCCTGAGAAATTCCGTAATGTCGAAGAGCATGGTGGGCCGATGTCACACCAGGATTACATAGATAAGAGAAGGCAAATATTAATCTGATATAATCTGAATTCTATTTCATCAAATTTTAATTTAATTCAACGTTTTCTGGCTGATTCTTTTATTAGTTTTCGTTTTTTTAATGTTATGACAGGAAGGAAGTGAGCCTATCTGAATGTTATGAGACATTAACTACTGATGTGTTGGTAATTCAATACTTATTGAAATTTAAAAAATGGTGAACTTTAATTTTTTTTTTTTTTTTTTATATATATATAAACTTTTGAGCTGTTTTTTTTTTAAGAGCATTGGTTACACTTTGTGATTGCAGGCACCTTCTAGCTCAGTTTTAAATCTGGTGAACTATGGAAGTAAGCGCCTTTACTTTATGTGTGATGTGTGTTTGATGTTTGAAAATTGAAATTGATTTTTACGTATGCTGCTTGATTAGAGAGATTGAGACTAGAAAACAAGTTAAAAACTTGGCTGGTGGAATTGACTCTTAATGCAATGGACTTGATTTATTAATATGGTTACTAGGAAGTATAGAGTTTTGTTTGATGAGGAATAATTAGATGATGGGAATTGAGTCCCATTTGCTTCTCTTGATTTGATTTTCTATGAAGAGTGTCTGATATTGACATGTTTTATTTGTAAAAATGCAGGCGATGAAAGTACTTCAGAATCTGAAGAGGAGGATTTCCAACATTCTGGTTTGTTTTCTATGTTTATTGGGTTGTTGGTTTATGGTTTTCTTGATGGATGATTTATCCAAGTACTTTGTAAATTTGTCTTGTACTTGTACTCTAACTGGCTCTGGTGGATTTCCCTGATGACCTGAGCTTTTCAAAAATATTGAAAATTTCGCACTGAAAACAAGAAAATAGAGAACTGGTTTTAGTCACATTCATGATTTTGAAACAGGTACTACCAGATCTGGGGCATTTATGAATACGTATGTGCCATTTACATAGATTACATATATCTTTCCTTTAGGTTGCACAAATGAAGTTGACCAGGTTAAGACCAGAAGCGAGCAACGTTTTCCTGTCCCTGGAGAACCTGTTTGTGTGGTATGTGGAAAATATGGAGAATATATATGTGATGAGGTATGCAAATGCTTATGTTTTACTTTTTAGAACATTGCTGATCTTCCATCTACTTACTGATCTTATCAAATAATATCTTTCTCAATAGACTGATGATGATATCTGCAGTCTGGAATGCAAGGATGAAGTTCTTCGAAGTCTTGCTAAGGTGGTTTTCTTCTCTTCTTTTCTTTCTTTTTTTTTTTTTTTTTTCTTTTCTCTGTGAACTTTGTTGTGATGTGAACGCTTGTCTTTGCTTGCTGACCTCCCACCATTTAACTCTTTCACTTGTATGTTTTCAGTGCAAGCAAAGCAACCAAAAGCCAGATGTTCCCCCATTTGCAGCCAAATGTGCCTTACCAATGCCTGAACTTCATGAGGATACTTGGGACTATAACCACAATCGATGGTCCAACAGAAAATCTAGTCTTTGTGCTTACAAGTGGTATATTTCTTTGTCTATATAGCATTGACTAATTATATTTGTAGATATTTAAGAGTTGAAAATGGCATTGTTTGTCTTTCTAGTTTTGTGCCTGCTGAGTATGGGACTTGAAGCATAGCTATCTTCCTGAGTTCCTTACCAAGAATCTCTTGGAGAGGAATGGGACTGGAAAACCCATGCTTCTATAAAGATATGCAAATACATGTAGTTATTTGGTATTCATATATTTGTTTTCATTGTGAATGTACTATGTAGTTGGAAGTGTCAGAAGCCTTGTCACCTTGCAGAAGATTGTTTGGTAGCAAAATGTAGCCAGGTTCATTACTATTTTTCAATTAACCTTAACTGCAATTGGTTGATTTATATATATATATATATATATATATATTACTTTTCTAAATTTACCTGTGCTTGTAGGAGGTAGAAGGGCAGAAAAGGAATCCCATATGCAAAGAGCTTCTCGGGCTTTACAGAAGGTCTGAATGTATGTTTGTTTACAAATTTGTTTCCTACATATCTGTTCTCATTTTTATGAGTCAAGCGCAGACAGTTTGCTTTTGATTTATGCTGACCACTAAACTGTCGATGTACTTTGGAGCGAACTTGCTGAGTAAATGCTTAGCAGGAAAACTTCTATTTTTATTTTATCTGCCTTATGTTTGATCCTTTGTGGAATTTATGAATAACTCTGCAGCATCTTCTTGGTTCTCTATGTTGTTGCAGATGCCATCAGATAGGTAAAAATTTGTCAACAGCAAACTGCAATGCCTGCCACAGTTCTGTAAGCTTGGCAACATGCCTTCATTGTAGTGCTGTCCTTTGTGACAAGTAAGTGCTACTTGTATCTCATTATTGGCTAGTCCTGTAATTGGTACTTTTCCTGATCCATGACTTCAATCTCTCTCACTTTCCAATTTATATTCTACATGAGTGGTTGATTCTTTGCTTTCCCCAGCAAAATTTAGCATTTTTTGATTTTATTCTTATGCTCTTCTTTGGTTTTTCAATTTCAGTGCAGGTCATTTGGATGAACATATAAGGACCCATCCATCCCATCAGCAATATTACTCTCATAAACTTAAACGTTTGGTATTTATTATCAACTATCATTCACTGTATATGTTGGTCAACATTAATCTTGTAATATAAGGAGACACTGCCACATGTTATTCTGTTTGCTTCCACTTGGACACATGATGGCAGCCAACTTTTTTACATTACAAACAAAAGAAAAGAAAAAAAAGGAACAGGACCAGACAGACAGACACCCATGCCCACACTCTGCTTAATACTGTCTTCGTATAAATGTTGCAGGTGAAATGCTGCAAATCAACATGCAAGGTGACTAACATCAGGGATCTTATGGCTTGCCATTACTGTTTAGATAAAGCTTTTGACAAGTTCTATGATATGCATACTGCAACTTGGTATGTGACACTATGAATTTCAGTTTATTTTTTCCTGTGTTTTCTGCAATTTTTTAGGGGACAGGCATTTTTCTCTGGATATTATGCTAAACTAAGGAGTTATTTGCACCCAGTACTATCTTCTGAATTAAGGTTTTTTAGTCTTTGTATGGCATCAGCTGTTTTTGGTCTTCAAAAAATTGTTGATTATTGTATATCTTGTAACTGCTTAAATATGAATTCGTATTCAATGATTGCAGGAAAGGAGCTGGATTGGCAATTGTCAGTGGTTCTATCTGTTGCGAAGATCATTTTGAGTGGTGTGTGTAGTGCAATTAGCTGCCAATGCCATATTTTCATATTCCTTTGATTTCCTGCTTACAACTACTTAGCTTTGTGGCTGGTCCTGTTGCAGGCATCGGATGAATTGCTTGAATGCTGACGTAGAAGACACATCATATATCATCAATAAGAATGTTAAGAAGAAGGAATATGTTCAACTTAATGACTTGATTTTCTGATAGGATCATCTTTGATTCTCACAATCTCATTTGGGGATGCTGCATACGTTAAAAGGAAGGAAAACATAGATATGCTTTTGGTATTTCAAAGCATTTAAAAGATGGAAGCTTATCTGTATTAATCTGATCTCAGTCTACTCAAATTGAATTTGGGATTTAGGGTCTGCTTAAATTGAAAATTCATCCACCGTTAAGGACATCGATTAATCATCATAAAATGGGCTCCTTGTAACCTTTTTCCAGGTTTATTATCAATATAAGACTGATTGCAATTGGGACCAGTTAATCTTGCATCATAATTTATGATTAATGATATCAATTTATTCCAAACAGCAGTAGAACATCAATCAATTCAGCGAAGTTGCAGCACTTTATGTTTTTTTATCTCATGCAAGTTTATGGCAAATGATGCCATTTTCAAGACCTTAAATATCTCCAACTGTGAATTTTGTTTGAAATACCGGACTTAACTAGTAATATCTTTTACTTAAAATTCTCTAATAATTTTATTTTGCTAATAATTTCAATGTAAGACAGTAGTGCTCAATTAATTATTATAAATAAGCAAAATAAAACCTACCTATTTTTCTATAAATAGAATTTTTTTTTTTTTTTTTTAATTTTATAATCCTTCTTTTAATGAGTTTAGGTTCCCTATCTTAACTTTCATTTCTTTTCTACGGCCTTACTTCTCCTACATGGTTCAAGTTGATGATTCTTAAATTCCTTTGATTCCTTGCAATAAAACGAGTTACCGACCCAAGTCGAAAGAGACGATTTCTACCGGAATGCTTCGTTCTCCTGCTTTTACAAATCTGTGATTGGACCCGGAGTTAACCCTACCTTTCAGAAATTGAATCTCCTCTCTCTCCTTATTTTTTTAAGTTTAGAAATTCAATTGAAGGCAGAATTCAATTAGATCAGGTAAATTGCAAAATTTAGCAGTTATGGGAGGTCATGGAGGTCTTAACATTCTTCCGCAAAAGAGGTGGAACGTGTACAACTACGAGAACAGAGAGAAAGTCCGCCGAGATGAAGAAGCAGCCGCAAAAGAGGAGCAGTTAAAACGTGAACAGGCGAGGAAGCGTGATGCTGAGTTTCGCCTTGAGCGGCTTCGGACTGCGCGCGGTTTGGCTCCGCTAATTAAACATGAAGAGGAGAACCGATTATCGGAGCCCGATGAGGAATCAGAGCCCAAGTCCAACCACATTAATCTGTTTGAAGGGATTCGGATTTTTGACCCAATTAAGGGATTGGAGAATGAGAAAGAAGAGCCTAAGAAGAAGAAGATTAAGAAAGAGGAGGTTAGGATTGTTACTAAAGAGGATGAGAAGTACAGGTTGGGTTACGGGATTGCAGGAAAAGGAGTTAAATTGCCTTGGTATCTCGAGAGACGGAGTGATGATGTACAAGAAGAGAGGGATCAAGAGGTGAAAGGGAAGGAGGGAATGAAGAAGAGTGGCAAGAAGACATTGGAAGAGCTGAGAGAGGAAAGATTGAAAAGGGAGAAGCAGGAGAAAGAGAGGGAAAGGGCATTGTTGGATAAGAGGCAGAGAGATAGAGGAGCTGGTTCAAAGACTGGAATGTTTTCAAGGTGAGTTTGGGGTGTGAGTTTATTTGCTTTTTTTTTTTTCATAATTTTCGATAGTTTTATGAAGATATTTTGTTGGTTGATAAACAGTGTTGGTGTTACCTTATAGTTCTAGATTAGAATGTAGAGCTTTCAGTTGTCTCATATGCTGGGAAAGCCTGGTTGATGAATATTTGGGGATCCTTATTTGCTTGATCGATTTTGCAAGGGATTTCTATGGATGCACTTTTTACTGTTGTATTTCAATTAGTATTATGCTTTGACTGGGAAAAATGCAAAGATTAGAGTTGAGAAAGTTCTAGCATTATTTACAATTTTCCCTGGTCAGATTTCCTTTGATGAATCACAGATAATGTTAAATATCCTTTTTAAATATATGAATCAGTTTTTGAATTGATTAGCTCCATTCCTTGTAATTCCTTATATGTACATAGTAATAATTGCCTATCAGTTGCAGTGGCTCTCTTTTTAGTAATTCACAGATTGAAGCATTGAAGCTTGATAAAAAAGAATTGTCACATTGTTTTTTGGTTTGACCTCGTGCAAATTAATTTTATTAATAAGATTCTATACCAGTGTCATTGTGCTTTAGTTCTGATACATATGCAAATCAACAAGGTAATATCATATGAGACTCTGAATTTCAGGCTACTTTGATCTGAATGTTGGAGGCTTGAGCTTTCATCTTATGTTACCCCTTCAATCTCTGAAAATTTGGGTTCAAACTATTTCCTTCTGAATTTCTATGCCTTTAAAATTATCTGCAAAATTGGCATATGTCTCAGAGCTTTCAATATACTCTTCACATGCTAACCTTGTCTTTTCCCTCTATTTTGAACCAAAATTAAGAAGATGCATGCTGTTAATATAAAGTTTGACTAGTTGCATGCATGCCAACCAAGAAAAGAAGACTGGCCTATAGTTGTGGGGATATTGTATAACGTTTTTCTATCCACCCACATTTACAACTTAAGCACTTAATTGCTTGAAGGAGAAATTAGGGTAGGGTTGTTTTCGAGAATGTTTTTTTCCAGGAGGTTATGAAAAGGTTGATTGACTTTAATGTTATGTATCAATGTATTTGGCTCTTCTTTAGCACGTGTATTTTAAAAAATTAGAGTTTTATGAGCTTCTACCTTTTGTTCTTTTTATTGCTTTTCAAGTCTTGATCAGCTCATTAATTTGTTTGTTTACCCTGATATAATGTTTTTAGTTATTGTCATATTAAGTTGTCTCCACAGCACATTAATTTCTCTGCTGTACTGTGGAATTTGAGAATTTTATTGTTTGTCTTACAAATATCATAAATAATTGAAAACAAATGAAATTATGGAACACTCACCTGTGTCATGTACAAGTGACAAGTCTGGCCAGTGAACCTCTAGGGGTCCTCATGCTGCTTGTTTGAGGATTCTAATAACTTGTACTAAAACATTTTGGAAAGCAGTCCTATGTGTGCTTTTTTTTTACTGTTATATTGACTGAATAATTTGAAGGAAAAGAAGGAAGCAAGATAGTTCTAGCAGCATTTCTAATTTTATCTGGTCAATTGAGCTTTGGTCAATGATGTGTGCATAGATTGTTCAAAATCTTTGTTTTGATGTTTGAATTGGTTGTTAAATTGATTTGCAATATTCCTTTCCAGTTAGAAACGTATGAAGCTGATATATTTTTTGGTTTTCTTTTTAGTAATTAGATGCTTCATATATCTGAGGATGATGGCCTATGCTTTTGAATCTTATTAAACAAGCATAATCACGCAGGTTCTGGATGTGGCCTCCTGGTTTCCTCTTAAATTCCAGAAAAAATAATTTTATTGATGAGGTTCTCTGGTAATACTGTAGTGTTTGAGTTTTGTGCTGCACATGCCTTGAAAATGCTCACTATCCATCCTGTCAACTCCTTACTACAGGCCACGTGGATTTGGTAACCTGAAGTATTACTTTCTCAATGATACCCCTTGAATTTATGAAACTACGGGGTTTAAACGATTTCAATTGAAGTTAAAGTTGCGTTGGAAAGATCTTCAAACCCTTGCTCATTTCATGCTCATACCCACTTGTGGATTGTTGTAGAAGCCTTCACACCCTAACTTTGCTTTCATTTTTAACCTAGGCCATATATTCAAGTATCTAAACCTTTTTTCCCTTCGAAATGTTTATTTTTAATTCCAGTCGAATTTCTTGGAAATGTCAACTATTACATACACTGTCTCATCCCCAGTCTTACGTATACTAGTACTCTGTTAACTTGTGAAACTTTCTTCGAGATATGCTTGTTTGAGTATAATTTTAGAACCCATGAACTTCTTGATGTTTGAAGCTGCATTTCTTAAGTTGATGGTGGTTGTTTTTGTTTCAGGTAGCTATTGGATGAACTCGATAAGTACAAGCAAAAGCTGTGTACCCTGAGATTTAATTATGATACGTGAATTTGTCAATTTGAATGGATCTTCATAAGAGTGCATAACTTAGCTATGGCAATGAAGATTTGCAAATCAGAAACCGGGCCATTCCTTTTTACCTGGCTTCCTGCTCATATTTGTACATATAAATCCGTCCAGGTTTAAGAAACGTGGATATTTAGTCACTTGAGTCTGAATGTTTTTTGCTTGTTTCTGTTTGAAAATGGTGCATATGCACCAGCCACTAGAATTTAAATTAATTTTTATATATATGTGCAAAATAACACCTTTCCTGAGAGAAATATTTTTTGAAGTTTCGTATTTAACATTTTTCAAGACCCCAAAGCAAACAGTACATGTTTATTAAATCTTCAATTATCTTTTTTTTCACTAAATTAAAAAAGGAAAAAAAAAATCATTATTTAGAATCTTTCCTCACCCGTCCAAGGGAAGAGCTAGAGAATTTCTAGATATAGCTGGGAGCTATTTATAAATTGTTGGCTTAGGGAGCATTCAAGTTCTAAATTGACAATAATACTAAGAACTACTGGAATCTTCCGTTAAAATGTTAAAGATGTTATGCTGTGACTTGGGTGCAGTTTGCACCATTTTGGTTAAATATCAGCTCTGACTTCCATACGCAATTAAAAATATGGCAGTAATTTATAAAAAGAAAAAAAAAAAAAAGAAAGGAAATATGAGGTTTATTTTTATTTTATATTTTATGTTGTCATTGTTTTTCGACTTTATATATATATATATATATATATAAGTTGGAAATTTTCAAAATGAAACTTTAACTTTTTGAATTTTCTAATATGCACAAAAAAAATTCGTATGTAAATATATTTGTTTAGAGTTTTGGTAGTTCAGTCAGTGCATGATGCGTATACGGTATATAAGGAGATTCTATTTATATATTCTAAGCATTAACATGGCAAGACTGGGTAAAATTGCTTACTTTTTAACTTTCTTTTCGATTGATAAATAGCCAAACGACAAATCCTCTCCTGAAGTATAAATATGTCCATGCCCAAAATTTTCTAAATTTTGTTCCCATGTTATCTTATCTTAGATATAAAGTTCCATTAACAAGTTTGATTACAACATGTAGTCCACAAACTTTGCAAGTCCAGTTAGTAACGTGCAAAATTTGCAAACATTTGGAACTGCAACTTGCAAATAATTAGTAGTTTAACCTACAAAAGGAGGATTGAAATTAAATAAATATTATGCTGACGATGATTGAGCTGATTTCTTTTCTTTGTTTAAATTGCTAATAGTATCAATTATTGTTGTTCAGATATCTGTCGCATTACAGTGAGGTAGAGATGATTGTAATTAAAAAAAAAAAAAAAAATAGTATACATAATGAATAAACCGTCTGTGACATCTCATTACAGAGAATACGAACATAAGATTCTCAATAAGGAAGAGAGATTAAGAGAAGATTAGAACTACAATGGCGACGTTCTCTAATAAATCTCTCATGTATTTGGAGGATTTAACGCTGCCCGCTGTATGTTAATTACACTTATGCTTCAAACTTGAAAATTTTCTATCTGCGATGCTTTCTAATTCTGTGTTTGCAATTCTCCATGTCTAGTTCCAGGTTATAATAATGTCTGGAAGCATGGGGTGTGGTCGATGTCGCCAAAGAGTTTCTCAAGTTATTTCAAAGATTGCTGGTTCGAAATTCAAATCCTATTCCAAATTTAATTGAGTCTTATGCATAGCAATTATATATTAATTAAGAGTTGTTAATTCTATGTAATTTGCAGGATTAAGAGAGTACACAGTGGATTTACAGAAGAAACAAGTAATTGTAAAAGGGGATTTTAGAAATGAAAAAAAAAAGAAAAAAAAGAGGAAGATGATGACGATTATTTCAGTAATGAAATGCAGAAGGAAAGTTGTTATTCTCTGAAATTGTTCTTTGGATCATTTGTAACTACTTGCTTTAGGAAAACCTATGGCTGCTTGTGATTCACGTCTGCGGTTCAATTCACCACAATAAGTCAATTGTAAAAGTGTATTTATTATAATTATATTAGGGAATAGCTTAGCTAGCAGTTTCAGATGAGTTGGCATAATAAGTCAACAAAAATAGTTATTGTTTTAGCTTGTATATATCTTTTAGGAACTGTAGCTTAAACATACGATTCCAGTAATATACAGAGACCTTTTCTTCTTTTATCATGTTTGCTTGCTTTCTCTGAGATCTGTTCAATCTCACAACATCAACTCAATCTTCCACCTTTGCCACTTCTAGCTCCGGCTGGCTTGATCTTTGGAATCACAATCCTAAGCACTCCATTCTTGATTTCTGCTTCGATTTTGTCCGTCTGGTATCGACCGAAATCAATGCAGAAACTACCGGAGAACTTTCTCAAACCATAAGGATGGTTGGACTCAGTTTCCCTCCACAATTCTTCACCAGTGAAATGCGATTCTTCCTTCTTCATCCAAACCCTCAATCCGCTCTTTCCAATACCAGGCATATCGATTTTGAAATATCGATTTTCTTCATCTTCTCTGTCTTCAAATGGAAATATACTTCCCTTCTCTATAAGAAAACCCGGACTAAGAGCCTTACACAGCTCCTCAAGGACAAGAAGATCTAAAAAGCAAGATAGAATAGTTTATAACTAACTAATAACTTCAATATCAACGATAAAGATTGCAAGAACAGGTTTAATTAGTACCTGAATCTTTGAGTTCCTTAAAATCCTTGTGGAGTGTCCTTAACTGCAGAACTGCTTCTTCAGCTTTGTTTAGTGCACTCTGTAATCGATCGTGGAAGGATATGGAATTGGAGTTGGTGTTCGAGGAGGAGGAGCGAGTGGGAGTGGTGAATCCAGATTTTACGAGGCTGGAATGAGTAAAGCCATGGAAGGACGAGTTGGGCAAGAATTTTGAAACGGTGATCATGAAACGTGAGAGTGCCATTGGATTTTGAGGAACAAAACGATCTGTTTACGGAGGGAAATTATTGTTACGCAGGCGAGAAATGATGGGCTCTTTTCTAGGTTTTGCAGGCAAATGTTAGTCAGGTCGATATTTGTGGTTGGCTAACCAGATGGAGCTACTACAGGTACGCGCTGTACAGTATAAACTTTCTAACCTACTCTTTTTTTCGCGGAAGAAGATACTTAGAGCTAATTAACAAGTCAGTTAAAAGGAAATTTTATTATGAGATGAGTCAAATTTAAGCAACTTTTATGATTAAGATTGTATTTTATGCTTTTCTTGAGTAGAAAATTACTAGGACTAACTGTTCTAAAACCTTAATCAAGGGTTTTGTTTTGATGAAATTAATTGGAATCTGAAGTCCATTATGGTTTTATTATTTTCATTTAGGGAACCACAACAGTTAATTAAAATTAAAGTGTATAAACTGGTGCTTTCCAATGTAAAAATACCTCCCACCTCAATACTTGGAGAATAAAAGTGTGAAATTGTATATTTTATGATTGGTTTTAAAGTAATTTTCCCTTTCTCTTAATTTTAAGCCTATCCACTAGTCCTATTAATCTCAAGATGGAGCTTTTTGAATCTGTCAGAATAAATCACAAAGAGGGTTTTGACAAAATATTAAAAGGAACTAAATGATGTGCAAATTAATTCAAAAGAATCTGACATTTCTGCAGTTTCAGTAATCTACAAACTAGAAAGGAACAAAAGCTTAAAAATACTCCAATGCGTCCAACTTAACTGCAATGATGGTGGTGATAGTTCGTGAAAGAGAGAGCATGGAGATGGATGGGCCTGTTTGTGTGGGGTCTGGGGACAGAATTTACTTTTATTGAATTTGACCTGACTGGGTCAAGAATTTTCATTTTCTAGTTCATACTTGGCCAAGAATAAGATTAGTCCAACTCATAGTCACATCACAACCTTCGAAAAAGTAAGAACTTCGCGAAACTCATAACACCAATTATCAGAACATGCTAAACAAATAGTATTTGGTTAGCTAGCTTATTTTGATATTTCCTGAAAATCGAATATCATCAGCTATTAACAAAAAGAGAGACCTGCAAGCTGATAGAAGTATCATGCAATAACCTAGTTTACAGCAAAATCAAATTGTGGTCAATTACATAATCTTACCATTGCACCACAAAATAGTTAAACAGAGAAATTATTCATTAACATCAAACCAACCAGCTTACAAGTATAAGAAAAGAACTACCAAGTATAAATCCATCCCAATTAAAATTAGAACAGTGAAACCACAAATTCAAGTTTTAACCTCCGATTTCTTTCTTGGAATCACAACCCTTACAATCCCATTTCTAAGATATGCCTCAATTTTGTCAGTCTGATAGCAGTTTGGATCCACATGAAAACTGCAAGAGTAAATTCTTGGAAGATTATTCTTGCAACTAAATTCTAGATCACTATCTGTTCGTTCTTCTTCTCCTTTCAAGCGTAGTTGATCCTTCTCCATCCGTAATTTCAATCCTCGACTTCCAATTCCAGGCATATCAATTCTTAAATAACGATTACATTCATCAGTCGTTTCTTCAAAGTGGAACTTATACCCCTCCACTTGAAAAGGTTGCCAATAGAACTTGTGCATAACCTCACTAATCCTCCTATCAGCTAAAGAAATTTTAACTTAATTAAAATCCCTAAATTCCATTAGACAAAAAGCTAACTTAACAATTTAATTGAAGAAGAAAAATTTGCAATTAAACCGTACCAGAATCGTTGAGTTGATTACGAAGATTAGGATCGTCGATTATTGCCTTCAATGCGGTGACTGCTTCTCTAGCTTTCTTCATGAAACTGTTTAATCGATCACGCGCGTCCCATCTATTACAGGATTTCGCGGCGTCACCATTTTTGGAATCTATAACCGGATCAGTAGTACTTTTGCAGAAAGAGCGAATGCCATATGAGGAGGCTGCGTAGATGTGGCTTGAGCGGCGTATGAACAGTAGTTGGGACACGGTAGGTCTTGAAAGTGCCATAGCACAAGCAATCTGTCTGTGCCTATGTTCTGTTTGGAGAGGGGGGAGGATTTTTTTTACCAGGATAAAATCCCAGGGGGCCGAGCCCAAGACCATTGTCCTGTTTTAGTAAATTGTGTCTATGCTCTGTTTGGAGAGTGGGGAGGATTTTATTACCGGGAAAAAATCCCAGAGGGCCGAGCCCAAGACTCTTGTTCTAAGAATAAGACTCGGGACTTAAAAAATTTATAAAAATAACTATGGTTAAAAATACTCAAATTCGATATTTTTCACTCTTCGTATAAAAGAGAAAACCCATTAAATCAGCATCTGATTAGTTTGAAGGTCAACTGTTTGAAATATATGCTTGAAGTGTTCCTAATTATCTTTTAAAATTTTACTAATTATGGATGAGAATTACTCTAAAGTGTAAACACATACCATAATTAAAAATCAGTATTAAAAAATTATTCTCTCCATCCAATACATTAATTATAATATTACATTATACTAAATATAATTATTCTCCTTTAAAAGAAAAAAATATTATTCTTAAAATTTAAAATCTTTTACAAAGAAAAGCATAAAAAGAAAAATAAATGAACAAATATTTTGGAATATCAAAAAATAAAAGCATAAACATAGGACAGAAAAAGTAATTAATTAGAAAATCATATAATGGTAGATAGGAGATAGGAAGTAATTAATAAGAAAAGTACACAGTGCAAACAACAAATAAAAAATTAGGAAAATTCTTCCATCTGTCTAGTGTATTAGTGGGTCCACTCCAAGGAAAATAAATTGTTTGGAAAACCATAATTATGGAGGTGAGAAAATAACGTTATTGTAAATTCACATTTTTATCTTTTATACATACATAAATTGGACATTATAACACATCTTATAATTAAGTCATAAGTATAGATCACTCAATCACACCATTTAAAACAACCAAATTGTTTATCTGGAAAAAAAAAAAATATGGAAAACAATAAAATACCCATGCCATCATGCCAATAGAGTGATTACCTCTGTGTGGGCCAAGGAGCAAAATACCCATTAAAATCATTCCTTCCCATACTTTCTATCATTTTTTTCTCTTATTTTCTTCCCTTCCCCTTTCCCAAACAGAGTGTAAAAGATGTTTGTTTGTAATTGATTTTAATTATAATTTATATATTATAATAAATCGTTAATATTTAAAATATAAAAATCAAATTAATTACAAAAAAAAAAATTCAAATTAAAGATAAAATTTATATATAATCAAATCAAAATTCTATAAAAAAATCAACCAAAATTTTTCCATTTTTTATAACTTTCACACTCTAAAAATAACAAAATTATTGATTAACCAAAAAAATTACTCTATGATAATACGTTATTTTTTTATAATTGAAAAATAAAAAACAGGAAAACTATAACAAATAGCTATGAAAGATTATCCAAAAGGCCGAAAATAAAAGCAGACAGAGAAGACTAAGCCAAAAACTTTATTCTCTGATTACATTCTCATTCTCAGGTTCAACTTAACTAAAACAAAAAACCCTTTCTTCAGCTATTTTTATTATTAATTTAGTACAGAAAAACCTCACTGATCACTCGATCTTAACCTCATGAACATCCCTTCTCTCTTCCTCCTTCACTTTAGGCACCACAACCTTCAGAACGCCATTCTTCATTTCAGCTTTAATGTCCTGAAGTTTATACAGATTTGGGGGCAGGTCCAGTCTGCTAGAATATCTCCTTCCACTATCTTCTTCTTCTTCATTTTCTTTAGGTCCTTCGCCTTTTATAATCAAAGTGTTTTGCTCTACGTAAACTTTCACATCTTCTTTGCCGAGTCCAGGCATGTCGAATCGTAGAAACAGAGCATCATTATCCTCTTTCACATCCCACCCTCGCCGTGCAACACCGCCAGCTCCTACGCCGCGTGACAGGGGAAAATCCGTTAACTGGTCCATCAAATTCAAGACTTGGCTTAGAGTTCTTGTTGGAGACAATGGGTCCACCAAATCTGATAATCATAAATCAAACAAACTCAGAATTCCCAAAAACAGAAGCTTTTTCAAAAGAATAATTCATAAAATAAATAATAAGATCTACCTGGGAAGAAACCAGGAGACATATCGCGGCGGCGAGAGACGCCTCGACCTGTGAAGCGGCGATCTACGTCGACGGTACCAAGATCATCTTCTCCGATGTTAGCGACCTGGGCTTCGGTGTTGAAGAAACGAGAGACAGACGGAGCCACGGCGGCAGAGCGAAGAGGATTTATGAGCTTCGAGAACAGAGTAGAAGCTGCGGCTCTCCTTAGTGAAATCGCTGATGCCATTTTTCCTTATTGATGTTTTGAGATAAAAACTAAAGTTCTAAATTTTTTGGTTGTTTTCCGTTTGGGCTTAAGGGGACGAAGATGGGATGCTTGTATATACAGAAGAAGGGTATATGGAAATGTTAAAGAAACGTGGAGAAGAGGACAGAAAGTTCCAGAGTGCGAGTTCTGTTCTGTTCTAGAATTTCATATTGGAAGGGAAGATAAATGTCATAAAAAGTAGATAATTATTATTATTTTTAATAAAAAGCAATGGAAATAGTTATATAATTTTAATTTCAATTAAATAATAAATAGGGTTGCCTCTTTAAATTTGGTCAATAATATCAATGCTAATTTTGAAAAAAACTTTTACTACATTCACTCTTTATTCTTAGAAATAATTTTCTAACATTCATTTTTTTCAACCTCAAAATTCCACTTGTTTTCAAAAACATTTTTTAGAATATTTAAGGAATTCAAGAAATCCGTCGATGAAATATGATGAAAGGAAATTTAAAAAAAAAAAAAAATCTAATATTGATGAGCAGATTATAAAAAATTAATTAATTCATCTATTTCGATAATTAATATTGCCATCACAATTTGTCGTTTTTATATATTGTTTTACATTTAATAATATATTCTTAAAACATAAAACTTTATAACAGACAAGACATTTAAATATATCAATACTAATATTACAATTAAAACAATAAGAAACAAAATGCACTTAGCTTAGGCGTGAAAGAATTTTCACTAGTGAGAGAGTGATAGTCAAAGTCAAAAGACATTGGCTAGCTTTGAACATCCAGAGCATAAAACAAAATATGTCAAAATAAATTCCAACAAAGTCAAGACACGTAGATTATTAAGTCTTTTGGTATTACCAAGAACAGGATCTCTTAAAGTTACGCAAAAAAAAAAAAAAAAAAAAGAAAAAAAAAAAAAGAAAATCATCTTAGGTTACAAAAAGAATGCATGTCAATGGAAGCACGAGCCTGAGTGGTCTTCTTCGACTACAAACACATCATCTGACCTAAACAAGTTTGCTAATTTCATAAAAGCTAACTAAGAAATGCACCATGTTTTTTGCTTATCACTTTCTTTTCCTTCCATCATCATTCTTTGATTGGTGATGCAAAGGAAATAAGAGGAAAATTATGGCCAAGCCACGATTTGATGGACCCGTTGCTTATGACTTCTTCATCAGATATCCCAAAATTAAGCCAAGCAAACCAACGAACATGACAAACATAAATGAGACACCTGCACGGTTTTTGTTGCCCTCACGCTTTAGGAGTTCCTGCATGGAGTAATTCCACAAGCAAGCAATCCCCATTAATCAAAACGATTATAAGAATGGAAGACAGTACACCGACCACAGAAATATTAGTCAGGACAAAGATTCCCAACTTTCAAATTCACTCTTATAATCGAAGACAGTACACTGACCACAGAAATATTAGTCAGGATAAAGATTCCCAACTTTCAAATTCACTTTACATGCATTTTCGATATTCAGAGGGTTAAGGAGCAAACAAGAAGCAATTCCAGATTAAAACAGACTCATAATAAGCCATTGTTGAATAAACTTCAATTCAATCTAAACAAAATACTGAATTCAATAATAGCAATTATGCATGACGAGAATGGGGAATTCAGGAAATTGAGCCAGGGACAGTGATATCAGAAAAAGAAGCGCATTATAAATGCATGATGCACAAGCATAAAACTTGAAAGACAGAAGACAACAAATAGGATTAAATATATTGGTATGATATACAAAATTGACAATAGACCAACCAAACAGATAAAGCGGGGAATAAGCTGGTTCTAGTGCTAATGCTTGATTTGGACCTCCCACACTGTTATGGGAACTTGAATAATGAATTCAAATACAATCAACCCTTGTTGTGAAATCTGTTTAGTTTATAAACATGATGGTCTCTTTTTATATCTTTAAGTTTATAAATACTCTGGAGTCTACAGGTATGGAATGGATGGTAGTAGCAAGAAATAAATTCCTCCTGGAAACACTTGCTTTTCCTAAGTGTCATTGCTTAAGAATCCAACATATGATTACCAAGACTCGCTGCTCGCCTATCGGCTAGGAAAATTCACACCTTCATCCTCAATTACTGGTTTCATATTTCGCATCACATAATTTTCCCCAATTGGCGTAATTTTTTCTAACATGACTGACAAGATACTTGAACATTATGAATAAATGGAAGGGCCCAAAGACAAGAAGAAAGGAGCATGAATTATGAGAACAGACCATCACACATCCAACTGAGGTCAAGACTTAAATGCTGAGCATGCTAAAAAATCCAAAAAATTTGACCCCATAAGCAAAGATATAAATAATAAAATGGCTCACCAATTCTTGACGAAGCCTAGTATTTTGTTGCATTGCATTATTTTTCTCCTCAGTAAGCTTCGAAATAAGAGCTTTTGCCTGCAATTTGTTAATCAAAACACACAAAAAGATGCAATTGCTGAGATAAAGTCCTTATAACCTTATGTCTCATAGCATAAAGGTCAAAATTCATAGCGTAAAGGTCAAAATAAGCAACTTTTAGCCAGAAAATCACTGCACAATGTTAAACTTGTTCTTACTCTATAACAACAATCATTTTAGCAGTGGTTCCAAAGGCCCTTTTAGTAGTTGGCAAAGAGCCGAGTTAAATGATATGGAAGAATATGTTGTAAGAAGCACAAGTCAGTCGTGGGTCAAAGGGAGAAAGGTGCTTACTGGTGTTTGCATTATTTTCATTTTTGTTCATCGCTTCATCTGGTCAAGCACAACATTTTGACGAGAAAATATAACATGGGTAATGAAGCACTAAATATTAAAATTTGTAACATTTTTGGCATCTCAAAAAATTAAAATTTATCAGAGAAAAATTTCATCTGAGTGAAAACACACCAGGAACGAACTTACAATCTGAAAAGCAAGAGTAAAAGAATAATAGAAATGATGGTAAAACTCTAACTTTATTCACAAAAACTAACAGCTCATGTCTTTTCATTCAGCAAAATCAACTGTTCTTGTGGGCTAGTCAAAGAAATTGAAAAACAGGACATATAGATAATTGCTCTAAACTAAAGTTAAAATATCCCAAAATAGTCTTTGCTTAAACAACTAAAATTCATGGAAAACACATCTCGGGTTAAATATAACCATAACTCCATAAGTTAAACCAAATGATAGACATAAAATCATAATATCTATCACTTAAACAGAGTAATTAAATATGGCTACTTCTTTCTTGTCATTGAAAAGAAAGAAAAAAGACGTAACTAAGATGGAGATGGATGTAAAATTACAACAATCAATACAATGTACTGGGAAAGCTATCGACCATTGGCATGTAAATTGAACACATACAAATGCAAAAGAATTTACCTCCGAAGATTTTTCTTGAGGTTCAAACCTCTCAGCAAATGCTCTTGTAGCCTGTACTCACAGCAAAAAGCACATCATCAATGGCTTCACGCTAAAAAGTTAAACTTATTACAGAACAATCAACAAAATGGGGCATTTCAGTACCCACATTAGAAAATTCATTGCCATTTGTATTCCCATTGTCTGACACAGAACCCCTCGGGGAAGAACCTTCTTCAGACCCTTCTGGAACAGGAGAAGGGGGTTGAGGTGGAGAAACATAAAGCACTTTCAATTTGCACTCTTCCACCACATGTCCTGCCTCCTTATTGAACTACACAACCAAAAAACCGATATACAAAACCTCCAAATTTCACACCTTCAAAATTCATATTTAGGATGAAGTTGTCATAGCAATTACCATTTCTGCATTAATATCCTTTGCAGTTGCACCATCCACTGTCCTCACACTCTGAAGCAAAAACTTGTCCTTACATTGCATGTCAGGAGGAGCCTCCTTTTGCGCTTGCATTGTAACTGAATGAATGCTTAAAGCTTATAGATCCGTAACTAACAATTACATCATAAAATCATAACCGAAAAGGCAAATCACAAAATTCATTGTATGGGCACCTATAACATCGCAAGTCGACCGAGGCAACACGATCCCAGCATTTGGTCGAACACAATACTTTTTTGGATTCGTCGTCTTGACCTAATCATCAACAAATATAATATTAAAATGAACCAAGCTCTCAAGAAAAATCTAAATCGGTACTTCCAATTCAATAGCACCAGAATCTACATTATTAATGTTAGCAATTACTATTTATTCCGGTTTGTCTATTCCCCAAATTTGGGCAGGGAAAATAATTCAAAATCCTTAGAACAAAAATAAAAACAAAAAAAGAGAGAGAAACTAAAAAGAAATACCTTGAAAGCGACATAATTATCAGTTTTATTCGACAATTGAAGAGAACAAGAGATCTGCTTCTTCAATTCAACTAATCAAGGAAAGAGAAAAACAATCAAACAAAAAAACGAAACAGTTATAAATCAAATCAAAAATCCAAAAACCCAAAATAGATCCATTAACTTACATGGAAATTTGAGCTCTAGAGGTTCGATGCTGAGAATCTCTCCAGTGCTCATCTCGAAACAAATGGGGTCTGCGCTTTTTCTTCTTCTCTTTTTTTTTTTTTTGTTGGAAATTCAAAAAATAAAAACAAAAGTATTTTTGAAAGCAGATTAAAAGGGGATCCGAAAATATATGAGAGTGTGTGGAATCTGTTTTTCAAAAGAGTTTTCGTTTTATGAAATCACCATAAGCGGACAGATCGAGATCGAGATCGAGAGAGAGAGAGAGAGAAGGGTTAGGTTGGGAATTGGAAAATTTATGGTGGATTTGGTATTGTTTTTTATTTTGCTTTCTGTTTACTGTCGCTTATTTTTGCGTTTTCTTGTTTTATCGATACTAAAATTATGTTAATAAACGCTCCCTCCATCCATTTTTATCATTTGGAAAATTGATGAATATTATTTATTTTGTTTAATTTTATCTTTTATCTTAACTTAACACCGTATATATACAGTAAAATTAATAAAAATAAACAGAAAAAAGAAACAATTAAATAAAAATAAAATTAATTTAATTTGAGTAAATTCCAGAAAAATCCTACTCCTATAAATAATAGGATTTTGTTCATTTACATTAATACATTTTGAAAATATTTAATATATCATCTATTTTTAATTGGCACCGTATAGTATTTTTATCCGTTTGTATGAGTTAAATTATGCTCAATTGTTATCGTATTTAAATAAAACCTTTTTAACGGTGGCAATTCATTTAATATAAAAATATATTTTCCATATAAGTGATGGATTGGTGTGAATATAATTAATTAAAATAAAAATTTAAAGGAGTTGACTAAATTAATAAAAATATAAAATTTTCTTTAAAGAGAATATTTGTTAGGAAATAAGGTAGGTGAGAGATCAAATATAATGCAGGCAAGAAATTTAGTAGTAGCATCATACAATTGCTCTTTGCTAAAAGCCATTTTTGTGTCCAAAAGTGGGGGAGGCAGTGTCTCCCAAATGATGGGGAGTATCATATTTTCACTCATCATTTTCATCTTAAACGTCAATATCTTGTACTTTCAAGAATGTCATCTTGTGATTATGTACTACTTCATATAGTAAACATACAGCTAGAAACTCTAATTCATAATTATCGAATATTCTTTACAAATGATCAACATAACTAAAATTAATTAAATATTAATTTATTTAACCAAAACAATAATGACACGTGAGAGTCATTTCCCATTACTTTGCATCGCTAGAATTTATATCACGAAAAGAAGGATTAGAGGTTAAATTGATTGATAGGCATGATGGCTGACGTGGTTAAGTTGTTAAATCCTCCATGTGCTGTGCTAGTTCTCTCAATGCCTGTGAGAGGAGAAAAAACATTATGAGTACGCTAATTAACAAAAAATGATTTGAATTTAATTTTCTTAAAACTCACAATTTTGGTGTCGTCAAGAGCTGTTTCCAGTGCTCTAATTTTCTGGAACGCAAAATTCATTCAGAATCAGAATTTTACAGAGAAATTTTTAACTTTTCTGAGAAACAAATGATATGAACATTACTTGTACAAAGTTAGTGTTTACAAGTGCTTCTTCTAGTGCTTGGATTTTCTGAGCCCGAAGGAATTTGGTTTCCTCATTTTCTGAAACTTCTTCTTTTGTAGAGGTTGCAAGTATCATATTGCTTACCGGCGTTTCGTCTGCAGCCACGCCACTGTGTTCTCCATTATTGTTAACCTTTTCTACTGCTGAAACTGCCTGTAAGAAATAAAATGAAATATCCATGTAAATCTAAAACTCCGAAAATTTGAAACTAAATATTACTAGTCATTTCAAAACAATCAAACAAACAAAGTGTTTGACAGATGAGAATTTAACCTGAACCATTTCTGTGATTTCTGGACTATTCCAGGGTCCTTTGTCACTAAATAGGCAACCTCCATAATCAGCACAAGTACAATTTCCTCCAATAAAACTAGGCAAATTGCTGAAAGAAATAGAATAGCAGATGAAGCTTTAGAAAGCCATTCATCATCGGACTAAAAGCATGAGTATGTATATACTTAATTATGCATATAAATATGCAAAAGATCCACATGCCACCTTGCATCTATAGCTTCAAGCAGGTTACTTTGGTAGTTGTATCCAAGAACCTGAAATTGAAAACTCAGTACTTTTTTTGAACAAATACAAAGTAATGCATATTCTTGAGACGGAAATTGAAGTTATATATATATATACAAAAATATTACTTGAATCTTCGCTACTGTACGAGCATCAAGAAAAGCCTTAAGTGCTTTCCACAGCATCCTGAACCCAGATCCAGCGTTAACTATAAAGAGCTGATTTAGAGTCTGAAATTTTCAATTGCCAAGTATCATTTACATGACAGTTAAACAAAAATCTAAAACTTGAGAGTAAAATGACATTGAATTTTGTTACCTCTGGATAGTAGTTGCTATCAATCTTTTGAATTTCCATAAAGATGCACCTAGCAGGCTTTGAGAAATTGGACATTCCCTAAGCAAATTCAAGATGCAAACTATTTCAGGACCTACCACAAAAAGGCTAAGAATTACTATAAGATAAGCAACAAGTAATTGAATCATTGTAAAATAATTTGAGTTTTGAATCCCAATAGGAACCAAGCAGTTGGTGAACTTCTACAGATATATTTTGATTATAAACCAATTATAATGGCCTGTAAAGAACGTTTTGTTTAACGTACGTAGTTAATCTTTTACTCAGCAGCAGCTCAAACAAAAATTCTATAGACCCCGTAAATGTTAGGATATGATGCTTACCACTCCCTTCACATCCAAAATACTTGTGGTCGATGCAATGTGGCTCCTTGCTGCAACTGAACACGCAGGGAACCTTAAATTCAATGTCTTTTCTTGTTCTGATACATGATACTTGACAAATTTTTCAATGGTGGTTGCTTGCATTAGTGCATTAAGGTCTACCATCCCAATCCTTTCGATGTATATAGGCCTACCAGATCTATCAACCCCATGATATCCATGAGGATAGCATCTCTTTACCTCTGCAAGCTCCTCAAACTTAAATTCCTGCAGTAACAATTCTGTTCCAGATAAATAATTGAATTCCTCGAACAATTTGATCATGCAACATAAAATTTATGGAGAAATCATCACCTGCGGAATTGCATCAACTCTGTACTCCTCGCGCCACTTAAGATAATTTGCGTACATGTCTTTAGCATTTGAAAGATTAAAATCCCTCATTCGAAGAAATCTGACATTTATTTTTTAACCAAAAATAATAATAATAATAATATAGGAATTAATGAAACTACCATATATCAGCAAACTACTTTACCTTAAGAGAGTGTGATAATCATTGTGCTTATTTCCTAAAAGAAGACCTTCAAGAAACAATAATTCACGAAAAGACTCCACGAGTTGTTCAACTTTGGGTTCATGAGCTCCTTCCGGGACGATCTGCAAGCTTTGGCTCTTCCCACGTCCCTTTAATGAGTCCCTAATCTTATTTGGAACAGATAACATTGATTTAATGCCTGTATTAGATAATGAAGAAGGCCTGTCTTGTTCTTTAGAGGGAAGAAGCCAATGGGATTCGATTGGTGGATGGATTGACTTAGTTATTGAAGTTGACGACTCTAGATCACTTCCTTTTGATATGACTATATCTCTAAAAGTCTCCTTTGATTTAAACATCTGTATTAATCTTAGCAATATCTTCAGAAAACCCTCTTTCAGGAATGTTCCCTTGCATATGGATAGCATAGAAATCAGTTCTGTGTCAGTGGGAATCACCTGCATAGACATTAACAAATATAAGGAAGTTCTCTAGTATCTTACAAATAAAATTGAGTGTGACCCATATGATGAGAAAAGTAGGATTTCTTGAAGAAGAAAAAGTAGAGAAAATCTGGGTTGAATTGGAATTTACATGTGTGGATTAAACTTTGTTGGAAACTGAAAAGAATGAAATGCGAAGGAACACTGGAAAGAAAAATTTAGGGAGAATAATGATGAAAAGTTGCAGAAAAAGGAAGCATCGAATGTAATGCTTTGCATCCATAATTGGGATTAGGTTCCATTAGTTTTTTTCCTTTTGGAATATATCGATCGCCAAGGAAACTCTTAAGCAAATGCGTGTTTCACGAAACAAGTGAAGAGGTTTTAGTTTAACCGCTTTAAGGAGGAGATGGAGATATGGCGCCAAATCCCAAATTGCAGTTAAAACTGTTAGAATTGCATACTGTAACGTTGAAATCAAAGTGCATTTATAAATTAGGAAAAGGAAATTACTTGCCAAACACGAGTTAATATTCAGGTAGTCCGAGTCTCTATTTCTCATTACTACGCATGGGCCATCTTCGTCAAGCACAAATGGGCTAGAAAAGGTTGACATGGCGGCCCAGAGAAAATTTTAATATAACTTATAAAATTAATATAATTGGTGAGAAATAGTCTCTCTTGTAACATATTGACAAATTGAAATAACGTAGGACCATATTGTAGATCTATCGTTAGATGTACTAAAAGGTGACACAATCTTTTTTACTTGTACAATAATAAGATTGCAAGATGCAAGTTGGTTGTCGTTGTCTCATCCATGCATATCATCTTTGTTCACATCTTTGTAGACAATATTGGGAAATAGTGATTTTCCAATTCTGCAATTCCAAGAAAATATTGCATTTTGACATAAATAAAATAAAATAATTGAATTTCCAAACTCAGAGGATTAAGATTCAATATGATGCTAAGTAAACTAATGTAGATATAAAATATATTTAAAATACAAATATAAAAGGTTTGAAGATAAAAAAGGTTTAAGGATGTTTAATTGGTTGCTTTTGGATTCAAAAAGCAACCATATAAAACAAATTCTAAAATCCAAAGTATGGACCATCAGCAATCACAAATAGGAGCCATAGGAAGAGATTTGTTTTTCGGCAAAAAGTGGTAAAGGGTCTGATCGGTAATTTTGATAAATATTAATTGTTTTAGTCACATTTATTATTAGCTATTAGAATAATATTTCATAAAATATTAAAAATTAAACGTTACATTAATTAACTTTTCACAAAAATCTATTATAATCTTTAAAAATCAGTCGTTATGTTACTGAAAAACTTTTAAACAGTTTTTAGTATTTTGACTAATCAAAATTCTAAAAATTATTGACGAACGCAGTCAAAATATTTGAAATACTATAAACTCCAATTTTGTAAGAATCTTAAATTTAATACTTCAAAATTTAAATTAAAATATGTTTAGGTCATAATTACTAAATAGCCCAAACAACAAAGACGACAAAATATGTTTGGTGACTGCAGAACCTCTTGGTTTCGGGCACCGTCCAACCACTCAAAAATCACCAAGACGACAGGATTATTCGTCGTTTCAAATTGATGGATACTAATCATTTTGATGGTGACTATTGCGTAATCAACTTAGAATAAGGGCCTCATGTCCTGATATAAGTATAACCATTTTTTTCATTAATTTATAATGTGTATGGTTAAATTAACACTCCGTATAGGAACAATTAATTTTTTATTAAAATTAAAAAAAATAGTTTAAGTAGCTTTTTTTTTCTTTTTCTTTTTTTTTCAATTTACCTTTTATATTTTATTTATTTCCTCTCTAATATTAATATTTCTCTTAATTATGTTTCAATCTTCAAGGATGCTTTAAATGTTTTATAGGAATGAAAAAAATAAAGTGTTTGCTATGACTTGTGGAGGAAAATTCCTTTTTAGTCTTTTATTTAAGAAAGTTGTATGAAAATTTTTAATTTTTACTCATTTAACTATTTCACTTTTGATTATTGAAAACGTAGTATAAACATCATGCAATTTTTTAAATATTAAATCGAAATCCGTAAAGAATTTTTTTATTGTGGTTAAACTAAAAATTGTGACTATTTTTCTATTTAAACTGTATTTTAATCGGTAATCAAATTACTTATATGAGCACATTTTTTCAACAAAAATTAATGTAAAAAAATTCTCTAAAATTTCTTCAAATTAAATTCTCATTTATACATTTGCTTGTCACTATTTTGAAAATTTTCCATACTAAAAATTTAATAAAAGACTAAAATAAAATAAATTTTTCATATTGATATAATTTTCAAAATTATTAAATTAAACAAAATTTTTATATAAAAGAAATGTTTAAAATAAAATTTTTTTCTATATAAAAAGTACAGATTACGTTTTTATAAAAAAAATAATGAGTGACAAATTCCTCCAAATATTAAAAGAAACTCAGATTGTTGGACGTCCATTTTCCCAATGACATGCATACAAGTGTAAGCGACGGGTGGAGCCCACACGTCAAAATAAGAGAGCCATAAAGCAAAACGTGGAGAAGTATCTAGAAACTGACGTATGGCGACGGCCAGCCAGCTGTGTCCAGATCCTCACTCTCACCCACATACCTACCCTCCATTTTTTTTATTGTTTTTAAAAAATTATACAGTAGTCGTTCTCAGGTCATCATCTGCTTTATAAAAAATAGACTTGTTGGCGGCGGTTGTCGTTTTGTTGCCACGTGTACGTCAGGGCCCATGCTATTTGACGACTGGGCTTGTCCCCACCAAATTTCACGGAATAAAATAGCCCAACTCATTGATTTAAAAAAGAACAAAAGAACCACCAAACCGAACCCATCTCTACTACCAAATGGAAATGGCTACTGGATTCTTGTATGCTCTTTAAGCAGCAACTCCACTTTTTAAATGCTTCTTCTCTTCCAATTATCACATTTTTATTTACTAAAATAATAAAGAATTCTCCGTCATTATGAAGGGTGTTACCTAAAATTATTATAAATAAATAAAGAATAATACGAAGTGATGTCGTTTTCCATCTAGATATAAGCACAATAAAGAATTTCAATATTAGCTTTATTTAAAAAAAATTTATATGTAGCCAAATTTATAAGAGTAATACTTATCTATACTTAGCTTATAGGTTCATCTATGAATCAAATTTAAAAGAAATTTTTTAAAAAAATTATTTATTTTATTCTTTAATGAATGATTAAAAATATCCTTATTTTCACCAAAAATACTTTTCATTAATGTAATACATGGGTGAGACTATATACCAACTCTATATGAGTCTTTCTCAAATTACGAATACCACCTACTGTGCAGGTCCCACCATATATAATATAAACAAATCGTACCTACTAGAGTGACCGTACGAGCGGAAAGTGAAGCTGCTCGGTGGGACAGCGAAGAAGCCAATCTTATTTTATCGGCCGGTTCATATTTGTACTGTTTGACAGCTGGTTTGCATTCCAAATTCTGAGAGAGCCAGTTTCGTGTCGCCGGGAGGAATATACATATTCCCCCAATTCGTCACTCCTGCAGCCTAAGGCCTTCCACTGTAAAACAGTAACTGTATACAGCTGGCAGTAACAATGCTTGATTGAAACCATTAAACAAAAATATCCAATTTTTGAGTGCGTGATCAGTAGTTGAGCCACATGATCAAATGAGTCGCAGTTGGACGTGAAAGCCCAACATCTACATGCATGCACTTGTGCTTGTTAAATCATATTTATGTTTATGTTTCAAAGATATGAATACACACAAACAAATAATTTATTAACATATATAAATTTTCATATACACATGCATACAATTAAATATAGTATATGAATTGAAAACTTTGATATGAACATGTGGTCCTAAATTCAAATATTAACCATGTTGCTATTAAATCAAGCAAGCTTCTTTCTTTTTTTTTTTTTCTTTTTTTTAAAAAGAACGACTATGCAAGAAGTTGCCACAATTAAATCATTATAAACAAATTAATACTATTATTTTTTATTAAATTAGTTGATTGGCTTCCTTTTCCAACATTTAAGGGCAAAAAGGGAAAAAAATGAATGATAGAAGTCGATCAAGCGTAGATATAAAGCAAGCAAGAGTCCAAATACAGTGAAAGTTGTACTTAGAGCAGTGTTGTTCTCATGAAAAGCTTCAGATCTACCTGACAGCTGGATAAGTTTGCATAGACTTTATCCAGTTATTGGCTGAGGATGCACGCCATCACCTTTCGACGATCCGCAAACTGAAACTTCGTTTTCTGCTGAAATTAATAATTAGGATCCATCTTCATTTTTATTAATTCTATTACAATTATTTATATATTTAATTATTTTCTGTCCGTAATGTAGAAACTTATTTTTTTTAAATATAATTCATTAATAACAATGTTAAGAATTAGAAATGCTCAAACAATCGATACATAAAACTTTACTGTTAATGATTAACAAATAAATTAAAAGAATTCATATGTTCTTTTAGATAATATAACTAAAATTATAAAAATATAATATTAGATCTCTTTTATTGGAAGTCAATTAATAAAAACTCCTATGAATCTTCTATTAGAAAATTAAAATTAAAAAATTAGAGAAAAAAAATAGAAAATAAAACACTTCAGTAGTCACAGAATCACTCGTACTGTAAAAACTCGTTAAATTTAATATTTTCAACGTATGAAAACTACCTATACCTACCAAAAAAATGATACAAAAAGTATAAAACATTTGTTCACAAAGGAACGGAAAATCAACACTACTGTACCAAAAGACAATTCAATAAAAAGGCAGCCACTCAGATGAGAATATGAGCAGAAGATGGTCCACAAGGCCATAAAATCCTGGTTTCGAGTTTTCAACTAAAAATTCAAGGGAAGCCTTTTAGGCCGCGCTCTAAGTTTTTACCAGAGAAAATATCTCATCAAATAGAAAAAAACTGACATTTATATTCAAATTAATTACAAATTTTTACACATGCTTTTTATAGCTTTAATTGTAATTCATTCGGCCAACAAATGTGCTGAAGTATAGATATTTCCGTATATACATCATCAGTGAAAAATGTCGAGCAAAAAAATGAAGTGCAAGCATTAATAATAAACTTATCCAAACCCACCCTATTACCACAAAATCCACTCATACTCTACTTACTTTACTTACATAGCACTCACGTGCGGTCAAACCCACCAAATTTCGACTTTCAAACAGCTAAGTCAACGCCAGCGCATGTTAGCCTTGGTTCAAGCTTTCCCACAAAGATGCGCATTTTCTCCTTGCAAACCCAACCCTTCCTCTCTCCAAATCATAAACCACCTCAAACCCCTGTTGTTGATAGTTTCCCAAGGTCGCTCCTGGCCCACCGCTGAGCTCTTCCTCATCTCCACCGTTCATTAGCATCAAACATCCGACCTTCATCTTCCTCCTCTCGCCATCTCTACCGTCTAAAAATTCGTAAAAATAGTTTTCCCTAGGGAGCGCTACACTGGATTCATTCCCTACGAAATGTAAGACTAAACTAGGGACATTTACTACATTATTGTCATAATAATAACACGGACCAAGTCCTGTCTTGTCTTCAACATCATTGGCTCGCTCATAAACTCGCCCAACTCTCTTATCGAACTCAGTCACCACCGACTTATACAAACTCGCCGGTAACATTGTAAAAGTAGTTCCTGAATCCACTACCAATCCACCGCCTCCTTCTCTGTCGATTCGTTTTAAATAAGCCGGCGCCGGAATTCTCTTTTTCCCTATAGAAATTCCGTCCAGCCCGACAGAGTAAAAATAAGGGTGTTTTGGATTCTCAAGCATAGAAGTATAAACAAAAAGAGGATGATCATCGGTATTCACCCGTTTCTCCTTTTCATCAGAACGGCCAAGAATGAGTGGACTCGGACGGCGGACTCGATCCGAATCAAACGAGTGAGACACCAAACAGTAAGAGAATTGATTCCCGAGTTGAGGAGAATAGGAAGCGAGCTGAGCAGGCAAAGAGAGCACTCCACGGCCAAAACCAGCAACCCCAACTGGCTCGGCGAGGGCGGTGTGGGCGCAACCGAAGGTAAAATTATGGAGTTTTAAAGAGGGCGTCGCTAATGGTAATGTAATAGAGTCGTGGTAAAGGCGAGCAATAAGGCTGCCGTCACCATAAGCGTAATAAAACTGCGGGCAAGAAAATGATCGACAATCGGAAGTTTCTATGGATTCTAATGGACAGTTGGCAATAGCGCAGAGGTTGGAGGTAGGGAGATTAGAGTGGGCAGCAGAACATGCAGAAGATTTACAGTGGACAGCTTTTGCGGTGGAGGAAATTTTTGGCGGCGAAGATGAAACGGTAGTGTTTTCAACTTTATCTTCGCACAAAATACATTCAAATGGCTGGCAAGGAAACCAGACGAGGTCACTGCCTGTGTCGAGATAAAGCGACACGTGTTGGGGTGGATAAGAGTTGAGAGTGAAAGACAGAGTGTAATCACTACCAGGAGACAGAGGAAGAGAGACTTGGCGATGCTGGTTGTTTTGGACGCGGCGAAGGCGGTGGTGGTGGCCGCGGAAGCGAGTAGCGGAGCGAGTAGATGTGGATTTAAGAAGATGATGGGTGGAGGTGAACTGGGCAGTGGAGAGAGAGTTGGTTAAAGGAAGAAACAAAGTCTCTGATATTGAAACAGAGATGTTTAAAAAACAAAGCATAAAACAGAGCAAGAAATGAAAAGAAGTGGCCATGAAGTATTTGTGGTACAAAAGAGAATAAAGAGAAGAAGAGGTGAAAGGGAGCTTATAAGGATTAAAGAATAATAGGAGAAGAAGTTTCCGGTAGAGCTTTGGTTGCTTGAAGTTGGTGACTTGGTGGCAGGGGAGAAGAGAAGGCTTATTTGGGCAGAGTGGTACTGACGTACTGTGATACCAATGAAAAGAAGCAGTGATAATCACTGTATTTGAAAAAACAAATTGCAAACGTGGAAATAATCAAATATGTTAAGGTGGCAAAGAGCACCAGTAAATAAATATTTGTGAGGTTGGGTGAGAGAACTTACTTTCAAACAATAATTAATTTTTTTTGAAAAGTTACAAATAATTAATTTTGTTGATTATAATAATAAAAATTTTATTTAAAAAATTAAATTTTAAATTAATAAAAATATTTTGAATTTTAAAATAATTATTTTTTAAAATTTTATGATAACTAAACATCACTACTAATAAATGTGTTCATAAGTTTTTCTTTTACTTTAATAAGTTCATTAATATTTTTTCTCTTAAAAAAAATACTTGTTTTTTGTTCGCCAATGAAATAATTTTCATTAATTAATTTTTCTATATGCTCCAAATATTAGAAACTCATATAAATAATTGTTAACCAAATATTTTTGAAAAACAAATGGAGCTTATAAGGTTCAACAGGGCGAAATAATACTACAATACGTATGATAGAGATAGTCTTTTCTTTAATATATCAAATTGGTAAAAACTATTATAATCAAAACGGTGAATGTTTTAAATTTTTCATATAAATAAAAAGACTAGCTTTCAACTTTTTTTATTATTAGTAAATTAATAATTTTTTAAGAGAGTACATTGAGTGACGATGAGGATTACTTTTTGACAAGAATTAGGGGCTATTATGATGACATAATTAATTAATGTTTTTTTAGGATATAATTAATTAATGTCTATTACAAAAGAGGTTGGTCGTGCATTAAGATAATGGTAATTGAAAAAGACTATGGGCAAGGACAAATTTGGAAAATTGAAGTCCATCTGAAAGCTGAAACTCTCCTTAGTCAAAATTGGAACAACATTTTAGTGTTGTACTAAATCTATTAATTGATACTTTTTCTATTTTGGGGTACCCGAGTTTAACTTTGGTTGACTTAAGTCTAATTGGTCGACAAAACCGTACTTACAGTAGCAATTAGCAACAATTTTTTTAATTTTTTGTTTGAGTATTTAAAGAAAGGAATTCAAACATAAATCTATTATCAGATCCTACATGCATTTACCATTAAATTATATCTTAACGTACAAAAATTATTCTAATTTGGAAGAATAATTACTTGTGGTATCCATAAAATTGTTTTTACCTATATCTTTTTTTTATCAATTTTACGTTAAATTTTGATGGCATTTGAAAAAAAATGAAAAATTAAATTTTAAAATATTTAAAATTCAAAAATTGAGAGATAAAAGTTAAGTTTTATTATTATAAAATAATATGAGAGAAGTAAGGAGAGAATATAAAGAATAGAAAATGTCAAATTTCTTATGGATGAGAAGTCACCTTTATATATATATATATATATATAAGTAGAACCCTACACAAATAAAAAAAAAATTAAAGTTTGCAATAACTAAGATACAAGCTTCTAATTTATATAAAATATTCATTAATTTCATAACAAGTTTTAAATTTTTGGGGTCAAATAATTTAAAGTGATGACATTTTTATATTAGAAAATTATTTAAATACCTATTAGTTATTGCCTTTATGTAAACTTTAAGTTGAATTCTTTTTAACTTGGCAAAAGAATTGCAATTGATCCTAGTAAGAAGAATCCAATTCTTTTGGTATTACAGGGACCAAAACAAGCTTTGAATTTTGTTTGCACCTATTCAGACACTAAAATGGGTCCCAAAAAGATAAATCTCAAGAATTGTTGTCCAAAAACCTATGCAACCATTAGAAAGTACATGGACATTGTTCTTCCACTAGAATCATTCATTGAATCCACCCCCAAATGTGTATATATAAAATAGAGCATATCCAAAGATATTTGGATTTGTTTATTCAGCAACTTAAATGAGGCAAACTACAAAAATATACAATGAAAATTGAATTCAAATGAGAGTTTAGTTCCTAATTCTTTACATGTCAATCTTCAATATACTTAGCATGGAATTGCATGTGCAAGTTAGCAAAATTCACATGATCATGTAACATCCTTTTGGGTAAAGAGATTATTATGGACATCTACCTTAAATAAACCTAATTGATTCAAATTGAATTGGATTTTTTTTTTTGGAAGTGATTCCACATTCTAGTTTTAGCTAGATTACTTTTCTAACATTCAATTTTACTTTTCCATACTTAGTAAACTAACTAGCTACATTCAGAAAACACTTCAAAAATGAGCAAGTAACATATACTAGCATACTTGCAAGCTCTCTTAAAAGTATATGTTAGGAAGAAACAAAGTCATTTCGAATTTTAGCACAGCACAGATAGTGAGACGATAGACGTGGCAGAAACCTGTACTAAATGCCAAAGTGGCAGTTCTATATGGACCCAATCATGAAACTGGGCCCCAACGATTAGGTCAATAGAGTCTTCCGAATTCCCATGAATTAAATTTTTGATTCGGATTTGATTCTCGTGAGCCCGCCTTCACCACCGATGGAAACAAGGGCCCAGAACTGGCCAACACAACCCAACCTATCGCGCAACTTCTTACCACATTAACACCGTACTCGCTGTATCTGACTGCCGCGTCATCTTGCCTTAAAAATATAAATTCACTTAAACGAAGCAAGTGACGGAGTACAGCTAGGTAAATCTACCGTTGGTTAATTTCCCGTTCATCAAATATTTGAATTCCCTTTTAATTAATACTTAAACAAAAGATTGGAAAATTCTTATTTATGATCAAAATCTTTGACATAATATACAAATATTTCTTTAATATAATTATAAATAAGCTATAACTTTCTTATTTATTATGTATAAAAATTTAATTAAATGTCTATAAAGAATTAATGATAACAAAACAAAATAAAACAAACACGTCTTTTCTTCCTATTCCATGAGCACTCATTATCATGCCCTAAAAGCACATTATACAGCTGTACTTGAGGAGCCACAGCCATATATAGAAAAAAACCATACTTGAAAAAGACTACTTACACATTAACCATGCTTCAAAATTTCTAGCAATTGATGGCTGCCATACTTTAAGGAAGAAAAGTAATGTCCATTGAGAGCCAGCTATGCATACTCACCAAACAAACATTGCCACTAAAATATATGCAAACGTATAATCTAATTTCCTCCAGAAATAATTGTCTGATTGCTTGCATATTAGCTTTATTTAATGATGTCTATGCTCATCATTTGGGTGTACAATTATTTCTAAATACTAGTTTTTTCGCTGGTCAACATCATAATAAACATAGCTTTATCACAATTTACTGGGGATTTGTTATGTGCTTCACCTAATTTATGGTACACCTATCTTAAAATACCAGGTTTTGTCACATACTGCTTGATAGAATTAGATTAAGTTTTTCAAGCCATAAATGGTTCTTATTAAATTGATTCCTCAACTTAATGGCCAGGATTTAAGGATTAAAAACAGGGTTATTGATTCAATGCCTAACTGAGCCAATAATTATGTGGACCAAATTTCTGACCTCAAATCTACTAAATAGTTTGAAAGTTGTCGAGTCATCATCATTATCCATTAAGCATAAGTTAATTGAATTCTTACACAATTTTCCTCTACACAATATTTGTCATTTCCTTCTAAAAAAGTGAAGTTCCCATGCTCACTGCTATTTCCCTCCCTAAAAATTTGAAACTAGGTTAATGGTTCTAGCTTTCGAATTCTAACAATATACAGAACTTCCATTTCAGAAGAGATTATGTTCTATCAACAAAGATCCTGAAACAGTCTAGAGAAAAACAAAGAGGGAGCCATTAAACTACGATTAATGAGTCATCAATGTGTTGTGCACGTGTAAGCATTCAAGTCTCCCTTTCCTTTTTCCTTTTCGTTAGCCACTCTGTTCTAGATAGAGTATCACGCAACCTAACAGTGGACCACTCTGCTTATGCTAAAACAAATTTCCATCCTAGACCTAGAGATGATAACGTAAAAATATCAAAATATCAGTAGGAAAATCTTGAAGGGTTTGCAAGCTGTCTTTGATTTCATTGCACAAGATATTGTGAGCTGTCTTTGATTTCAATGATGAAACCGGGAATTTAGTTTTTGGGAAGTTTTTAATTGCTGCTGCTGTTGTTTTTTTTTTTTTTTTGGGTTTTTTTAATCCAAAATGCGATTTTTTTGGCATCCCCAAGGTTCATGACCAGGATGAAGCTTGGGTGAAACTAAGTAGAGGTTCGAACCTACTGATGAATCAGCGGGTGAGCCAAAGTTCATATTAACTTCATCTGAGTTTGCTTCTTTGCAAATACTTTCAGAATTAAACTTATGTTATATATGTCAATCTAAACACCTAACCTAAGGCAGGACAACATTCAAATGTTTTACAAAAACATTTAAGGAAAAAAAAGTTACTAGTAGATAAATATGGTACACACAAGGTTTTGGAGATAGAAGTTATCCAAAAAATGATTAAGTCTATACCTTGTGTATTTGGCTCATTTGGTGATAGAATGGTGGACCAAATAGCACCTAGGCCTAAATGTGCCCAACAACAAAATATGAATAGGATGGAGTTGACTTGAACTTTGGTATCAGTCAAAAACTAAATTCCAACCATTTGATGGATGCAAATGGTTCACAAAATAAAAACTAGAACTGACCAAGTCAATTTTATATTAAAAAGCTGCGGTACTTATACACCATCACTTCAACTTTTGTAGTGGGCAACACCATCCACTAAATGGCCATAAAATAAACTGGAGAATCCTTGTATCAAATGAAATGATATTGCCACTGCTTCAATCAACAAACAGCTAATTTCACCTATATATGATGACTAATGACATCTAATTCTAACACATACCTAGCCTTATAAAATTACAAACCTAAGATGCACCTAAATGAATTTTACATTTTGATGCATACGCAACACCACAACATAATTGTAAGTGTGTAACAGCAGGTAATTTCACTTGCCAAATTATAATGCTATTTCCTTGTCAATCTAATTTTGCTGAGAGAGAACAGATATCTTCAGCACAGTAGTAGAAAGAAAAAAATGATGGGAAAACCCAAGCATTGCATACGAGATTGAAGTCCTTATACAGTCATGGTTAGAAATACCATAATTCCAAAACCAATGCAAGGAGCTGTTACGAAAACTAGAAGGTCAAGTCAATAAGGGAGTAGTAAATGACACTTTTTTTTTCCCAAAATTCAAGAGCATGAATGGGAAGTGCTATGCCCAACTACCATCAATGCTTGGAAACAAGGACCGCCAACTGAACATGAACAACAAGGTAAGCATGGGAAATTTTGAGGATTATGCTATAATTGTGAATAGACCAATCTAAAATGACGAAATTCAAGTTTTCAAAAAGCTCAGTGAAATATCAATATTTTTAGTATTAGAAACTAGTACTTCCTTCAATAGAAATGATGTTAACATTCATCAGGTAGAACATATGTAATATATAACAGCATCAAGTATTGTTACCTGAAGCAGAAGTACCGATGATGGTTGCAGATTAGGATATATTAAATGATGGACAATATCGGTCAATGGAAAAAACCTGCATTTGTCATTCATGTGTAGCAGAAAAATCATTTACCAGTAGAGGCAGAAGGTCAAAGAATCACATAAAAATGTGCATGTTAAATAATGTGTTCAAATTTGTTTGGAAAAGCAATGAGGTTAACTTTTCATCACAATCCACATTATGAAACAACAATGTCAATTACAGTCAAATTGAATAAAACAAAGGGAGTAGGACACAATCTTACCTAAGCAGTATGAGTTATGTGGGCTTTATCTTCTGCAGCAACTTCTCAGCTTCAATAAACCCAATTGGTCCTAAAGATATGTATTTTACATGTTTCCATCTGTTGAAGCTCTTTTCAATTAAAAATCTTCTCAATTTTAACGGACATTTTTTATGTATGAACATCAGAATAACTATCGAAGTACAGTAGTTTCCAAAAAACCAGATGACTTACTTGGGTATGAAGGGCAATGCCAAACAATGGAGGTGCAGATGGTTAACACTGTTGAATAGAGGCTGATGAAAACCAAACCTGACAAATAGGCAGGACAAGAATTTCCGATCAAACTTGGTCTTAGAATCAACTTTATGTGCAAAGAGAACTGAAGAAATCATTAAAAAATTGCAGCTCAGGATACACTTGACCAGTTCGTGTCTGAAATGTAAGTGATACGATTCTTGATAATTAAATATGACTATACAAGGGGGTTCACAATTAAATCTGAAAAGCATCTATACATTGCATTACAAGTTTATGTGTATGTACACACCAACTCCACCAACAAATTCTGCATTTAAACTATCCCTGCTTGGTTGCAAATTTGCAATCAACAGTGGACTTGGTTGAGAAAAACATCAAAGAGATAGAAGAATCAATGATACAATATGGGATCATTAGAAAGTAACAATGATCTGCCATCTTAGACCTGTAAAAAGATCTCCCATACATGAAACCATGCAACACGCATAAATATTCTCAACTTTGAGAATGTGCAAGTTCTTTGCTGTTTCAACATTTCGTTCTTTTACACATACTCCATTTATGCACAAACTCATAAACTATTTGTATGTCAATTTAAATTTAAGGCGATAGAGACAATAGACAATACGTTGTTGCTGGAATATTGATTCAATGACTTTGAAGATTGGATGCTTTAAAAGTCAGTTGAAGCAAGCAATTACAACACTCTAACTATGCACATCTGCCCCTCCATGGCACCCCTAAAATGTGAAAGTAAACATGCTTTTACCAATTAGAAGCAATACCTGTACTGTTTAGATTGAGGAGCGTCTCGGTTTAGTAGCATTTTCCCCACAAATAACATGTGATTTACTGTATAAAATAGAAGGGCGAGACATTATCCATTGACAAAAAGGGAAGATCAGCAGAATAATCCTCACACTAGTAAAAAAGTCGAACACAAAAGATCATGTGTTTAAGATTTCTTTACCCAATGCATAATCTTCTTCTCTCCTCTGAAGATCCTTGACAGTTGAAATGTGCTCCACAGGAATCACCAAGTAATGCCTTCCACATCATTGATAATGAAAAATACAGTTTCAGGTCAAAGATTGTAAAATGTAACAGATGGAAAGATAAATTAGGCAATGCAGAACCCTTTTTTTTACATTAAAAGTACATTAGCCTATAGATAGATATCCATGTTTGACATGTGTATATCAGTTTTTGTTGCAATCTTTCCCTTCATTGGAGTATCATAGCCAAGTGTCTGATCTGAGTCTATTTTAGTTGTCCAATGCAGGTGTTGCGGGTCATAGTAAAGAACTCACTGGATCAACATAGCTGTTGTTTGAATACCATCGATAGAAATATGACAGACCATGAAATTAGTATCCCTCTCTCAGGTGTTCCAGATAACACTAAACACTCCCTTTCGCCCAGCAAAGCAAAATTAGCATCCCAAAAATTACACAAACATGATAGGTCACGAAAATTTAGACAACTACGCAAAGGGAAAATAATAAACAACGAAAACCTGGGGGGAAATAAAGCAAAAGACGTACTAGAAGATGTATTGTAACATTTAATGGGCATAATTCTATCATATCCGAAATAAAATAAATCGAAAAGAAGAAACATACAGATAGAAGAAGTAATTAAACAAACCTGAAAGCAGCAGGTCTGATATCTTGAAATGCGACCACTCTGTCATCCTGCGAGATCCAAAATAACTCGATTAGTTAGCCAATGTATTACATGATCCGCTTGGAAAAAGGAAAGCATGGAATCAGCTGAGCTTAACCATGCTATTCGGAATGAATTTTCTAAGCAACCCAACACAGAGATAGAAAGAAATTATGATAAAAGGAAAGAGAGGGAGCGAGACTGACAGAGTGAAGGAGAGTGGTCGAAGTGGAATTACGGGCAATTTGACAGAAGATACAAGACGAAGCCGCTCCCGCCATCTACCCTAAATGGAAGATCTAACGCCAAAATTCGACAAATTATGACCTTTTTATTTAATTTTTTAAATAAAAACATTTGAAGTATGAGGCATTCACCGACATCATTTGGCCTTTTGACGAAGAACCATCACAACCGAAACCTCAACGACATGTCCTTCAAAGACATTGTCTAATCCTTTGCAAAGGGCGAATGGAATTATTCACTCTTCAAAACGACATGTCAGTTTTTCAAAACGAAAATTAAATTGAGCTGATGAACCACAAATGAAATTCAATCTTCCATGCTTTCTCTAGTCTCCAAAACCCTAACAAAACCTTCTCCCTCTCTACTACGCATAGTTTATTCGATTCTGCCTCCTCACTTGCCATGCAATAGCTTCATTGTCACACCAGCCCGACTCATGAGCTCCGAGTCAACTCAGTGTGTCTTCCAGCTCAAGCACGACCCGCTCACTGGTAACTCAGAGTGGGTGGTCATCAGAGAAGACAAAGAAGAACGAGAAGAAGCCTTTGGAAACTCCCATAAGAATCTCTTAGCCACGACATCGTATTTGGACATGCTCAATGACTCCCCAAGGAACCGAGCATACCTCGAAGCCATCGACAAAACTATAACAAAACCATGCCATGTGCTGGACATTGGGTACTTTTTTACTATATCATGCAGAGTTTAAGCTTTTTATGATATATATGAAAAGCTTGTTGCATTGAGAATGGCGTAAGTGGTCACTTGATAATTTAACTTCTTCATTTTTTTGACTAAACCAAAATGATATGGTGCAGTGCTGGAACTGGGTTGCTGTCAATGATGGCTGCAAGGGCAATGGCTTCTGGTGAGCGAAAATCTACTGATACCAAGGGAGTGGTGACAGCTTGTGAGTCATACCTTCCAATGGTAAAATTGATGCGAAAAGTTTTGCATATTAATGGTATGGGGAGGAATATGAACATTATCAATAAACGTTCTGACGAACTCAAAGTCGGCATGGATATTCCTGCGCGTGCCGATGGTTTAGTGAGTAGTTTTATTTTACTCTTACTTTATGCACTTTTTTGTGATTATTTCTCTCTGTAACAAATACGTCTGTCTGTTGAAAACATTCGTTTTTGTTATCTATGATTGCTGAAATTTTTTATGCATACAAGACACAAATGAATTCTTTTAAAAGGGCATTAATGAAACTGAGATTGCCAAATTTAGCATTTTAGATTGTACTATCCGAGATTCCATAAGGTGTTGCCAGTTCAAGCATCTTCTACTGTTTATTTATTTCTTAAGAATTCTTGCAGGTCAGCGAGATACTAGACTCAGAGCTGTTAGGCGAAGGTTTAATACCAACTCTTCAACATGCACATGAAATGCTGCTTGTGGAAAATCCATTAACTGTACCATATCGAGCCACAATTTATGGACAGGTGATATGCTACAAAACCATTTTATATATATTCTTCTTTTTTGCGCGTGTGTATGTGTTTGATTTTTTCCCCTCTTTTCTTTTGAGTATTTGGCACTAATCTATCATTGGTATATATGTGACAAATTTGAAGTCTCAATGATCTGTGATTATGTATTACCTTATTGAATTGCCATTTGTTAGTTTGAATTGAATATATGGAAAACTAAAAGCTTTTCTGGAAACTTGGATTCTCACCAACTGAAAGTAATTGGTACTTATTCTGCGAAAAAAAAGAAAGAAAAAGAGAAAAAAAAAAAAAAGAAGAAGTAGATAAAATTAGTGATCAATAAAGAGGTACAAATCAAGGCGAGACTGAACCTGTCTGCCTTCCTTCAAAAACCTGAAATAGATACTAGTTTGGTGTTTTTTATTATTTTTGTATTTTGGTTACTTATAGTCTTTATCCTTGAATGCATTGGAGTGGCTATTTGTTTTCTTGGCTATTCTTTTATTAAATATTGACACTATCATTCAATTGACTTCACTTTGATTGAAAGACAATTTTCTAATCACTGAACAAGCTCACCTTGTTGCATTATTTTTATTTTGCAAATTTCTCCTTTTCCTCTTTTAGCTGGTTGAGAGTACGTTCCTGTGGAAGCTGCATGATTTATATAATAATGAAGCAAAAGCATCAGATGATATTCGTCTTGTTCCAACTGGCTTGGATGCTATTTTAAGTGTCAAATTGCAGCAACATCCCATGCATTGTGATGCAATCGCGAAAGAAATAAAACTGGTAATGACAATAATCACTTTTCTACAGACTTCTTGGAGCATACTGTGCACTCAATTTACGATTCATCCAGCTGTCAGAACCCTTCAAAGTTTTTGAATTTGACTTCTGGAAACGGCCAGACAGCCATGGGGAAGCTGAGCTGCACATCAAGACCACTGATAACGGCAGAGTTAATGCTATATTATCATGGTAAATTTATTTGAGATATTTTATATGACATTATTCCTTTCTAGGGATTGCTCTAAGCCTGTAACACATTTTATTTATGCATGTTCAGGTGGAAGCTGCAGCTTGACTATGAAGGGACAATCTTTTATTCCACTGCCCCAAAATGGATAGGCTTGCCAACAAAAATAAGTCAGTAAAATTTTCCATTTAGTTCTCGAAACTTTTTTTTTTGTGCTATAATCATGTATTAACTTGTGACAGTGCAAATAAAGCATTTTAATGACTGACAGATTCTATTTTTGAAACTTTTCATTTTATGTCCATAGAAATACCGTAGGAATTGAGAACAACTTACAAGTAATGCATTTTTATGTTCTCAATAATCAATTTTGTAATCTTGTGGCATTTTTTGTGTAGGGAATTTCAATTTTATTAAGAGTAAGCTGTACAGCAAATTTTTTGTGACAAGTGATTTTACGCTACTGATCCTTGTTATTGCCTTAGATAGGCCCTTGAGAATTTTCATCCCTATCTCCACCTCATAATTTGAGATTTTAATGAACGTGACAGGTGCTGAACTTAGTAAGCATTGTTGTTCAGTTTTATACCTTGTTAGGGCATGATGGAGAAACCATGTAGCTGCCTTAGAACTTGAACATCTAAGCTATTTCCCCTTTTTTGCTGATTGTAGATACATGATTATAGACATCAATTCTTATATCTGTACCAAAGTATTTCCATGGGCTTGATGCACTTTGAACTAAATGGAAGCCATTTTGTTTAGTACTTGAGTTCCACCACTGAACTCTTGGTTTCATTGTTTTGCTACTAATGAAGTTGTAATGCTTAGCTAGGTACTGGTCATTGGTGTGACCATTGGAAACAGTGTGTATGGTTCCTTCCAGGGAAAGGTATAAATGTTGGCAAGGGTGAGCAGCTTCTATGGCGTGCAATTCATACTGATATTGGTTTCTCATATGATTTTACAACCCAAGATACTGAGATGAGGCATTATAATTTTACTGCTGGGGATTTTCACCTTGAGCTACCTCCTGAAAGAATTGGAATCTATGGAGACAATAAATGGAGGTCTTCCATGTTAACAGCTCTAAAAAGTGCTGTAAGATCCCTCTCTCCCTCTCTGTGCATGGTTTCAATTTTCTGTATCTTGTACCTTTTTTTTTTTTTTTTCAAAACACAGGTTGCACATTGCAGCTGCAGGCAAGAGTTCAACCACTATGTGTCGTTGCAGATGATAGTCTCTTTTTAACACTTGCTGTTGCACGTCTTTCAAGAACTGCAAATTTGATATCATTATTTCCTGGGGTGCGGGAGAGGGGTGCCCAATATTTGCAAACAGTGGCTGATGCAAATGGTTTTGCCGCAGATCGTGTAAAAGTTTTCCACAATAAGAAACACTTGACTCTGCATGATACTAATGAGAAGAAGGTAAGTTAGATTTTTGGTTCACTTCAGTTAGCTTTATTTTAGCATTTTAAAAGTTTGTAATTGTGGATGTTCTGTTGTACACTGTTCCTGTGATTTAATCCACATCAGTATCTCCCTCTTTCTGGTGGAGGGAGAAGTTAACTGACAAAAATGCGAACATTTTTATTCTATTTTGTTCACGCATGAACTACCCAGTGGGTGTAGCTTTCCCTCTTTCTACGCATCCCCTGCTGCAACTGAAGCGTACTCTCTAACTTATACCTCCAAGTGGAAGTCGCACTCCTTATTCTTGTAGTCCTGCAAACTTATGGTGAATACTTCTGCTAAAATATATTACATCAATCTGGTTTGACCAACAATGTTACATCGTCCATTATGTGTGCAGATTGATTTATTGATCGGAGAACCATACTATTATGGGAATGATGGAATGCTTCCATGGCAGAACCTGCGGTTTTGGTATGCACTCATTCCAACATCTCATAGTAATATAGATATATGATATACTATCAACACATATTGTTCATTAGGTCTAATAATTTTTTATATGTTTTTCGTTGGATCTTAGGAAGGAACGGACTATGCTGGACGCTGTCCTCTGTGATGATGTCTTAATAATGCCTTGTAAAGCGATACTGAAGGCTTGTGCAATGTCTCTGCCGGTAAGCGAAAAAATTGTTTTTTCATTAGTTACACATTGCATTTGACTAGCAGTTGGAGTCGTAATTAAAATCTTACAGGATCTATGGAATAGTCGCTGCTGCTTAAGGAATATTGAGGGATTTGATCATTCTGTTGTAAATACCACTTTAGGGGCATGCGGTGGATTACCTCCTCCACATGACAGTCCACTTCTGCCTTTTTTTATCTGGCAATGTGGGGAGATTAAGGTAATTAGAATAGGTATATGTTGCTTATAAGAAGATGGTATTCTACAGATCAGTTATTGACCCAATTATATTGGAACTTTTAGGAACTTAGTCAGAGATTTACAATCATGGAGTTTGAATTCTCAAAACTAATAAGTCCATGTTATGGAACAGTCCAGGTACTAAGCTTATATCCTATATTTTCTGTGACATTGATCCTGGATAAAATCTTTATTATGGTTGTCAAATACATGAGAAATATCCTGGATGTGAAATATTTGAGAATGGACGGATGGATGGCTATATGTGAACTCTAATGATTGTCTATCTGGCTTGTATTATCGCATCAAATGTGCAAATGTCTACATATTTATACAGTGATTATGCTTCCATCTTTTATCAGCATCAAGTATATGTTAAGAACTATGGATGAATTGCCTTTGCCATGTTTCTATTTCTGTTAAAATTTATTTGTCTATGGAACCGTCGTTTTGTGGGATTCTGATGGGTGTGGATAGGCTATAGCTATCAGTGATTTAATATGACTGCTCTCTCAATCTGTGGTGTGAAAATAAAATAAAAGTCTAATTGAGATAGCAATGAAAATAAAAGGATAACTACGGTTATATTTTATCTTCAGCAGTTACATGCGTAGACTATACTCAAAAGAAAGATTGTTCTCGTAGGTTGAATTTACAGAGCCCGGGATCTGCCATGGATTTGTGCTATGGATTGATTGGGTAATGGATGCAAAGAATTCTGTGGTGCTATCTGGTGGGCCAGGTATGACAAATATGTATCACAACTGCTTTACCTGTTGTGTTAAGTAACCTTCAATTTTTTATGTTTGTCAGTGTTGTTCTTGCAAATTTGGGTAGGTAATATAAGAAATTTGTGGCCCATATTTTTCCTTATCATGCTCAGATCAAAGATTCTACAAGCAAGGAGTGAAACTTCTGGCACAGCCAGTGGCAGTTGCTACCTGTGGATCGACTGCGGCGGGTGAAAGTTGTTCTACAGTAATCGAAGCATCTTTTGATCCCATAAATGGCGAACTCACCATGAATGCCTTCACATAGGCATTGTTATATTAGTTTAGATTTTGTTGTAAGGTGGAATGGAATCACTAAACCATCTTCCACATCGGTCTTAAGTTTACACCTCCTTTGGTCAAAGGCAAATATATCCTACTCGGTGAAATTTGTGACGTTGTTGCTTCTAGAGACTTAGAAATTGTCCAGTTTACTGTATCAGAAGATTTTCTTTTTTTTACTGTAACACGAATAATTTGGTGTCCAATCCGTAGAATGTTTTGCAGCGGTCTTCTTTTTCTTTTAATTATTTTTTATGAAAAAGAAGAAATTCTTTAGTTTCTCAACGAACTGAATTACTCGTTTTTATCATTTTCATGGATCCCTCAAACTACATCTAGCATAAGGAATTTGGTTTTTATCATTAACGTTCAGAACAAGTAGCTGAAGATAATGGAGGTGTTACCATAATTCATATTTTATTTAGTCAATGAACCAAATCCAAAAACCGAACGATGCTGGAAGATCCACTTTGTGCGAAAACAAGAAAAATTTTGGCAAAATTTGCACTGGAAAAAAATAATGTTAAGTAATTTCAATCGAGATAATGTACATGTACAATGGGACAAAAAAAGGTAATCTCATCTATTGTTGCAGTTACCTCACAAGGGATGCCAAAATTGCAAGAGGTAACCTTTTGTCGTAATTAAAGCAATAGCTAACTTGGTAAAAATCAGAGCCTATGGGCTTCTTGCGGTATTGACAACTCTGCATAATCATCTACTGTGACCTGTTTCAAATCCGCCGGTAAGAACCCAAACATTCATTGACGTGGCTTTAAAACTAGCACAAAAAGAAAAGAGTTAATATAGAGTACCTCAAATATTTGGCCACCACAAGTGTACTCCACGTATAACTGCTTAGGTTCTCCAGGACAAGGATCACAGAAGCCCATAATGCCCGACTTCTTTACACCCTCGTGAAGCTGCACCACCGTGACAAAAACCAAGGCTTGAATAAATGTCTATTTTCATGGAATCTATAGAGATGTGCAAAATTAAATGTGCAGTGAACAGAAAATTGGGATTAAAGTTAGCCAAAAAGATAAAAGAAACATAACATATATATATATATATATATATATATATATATATATATATATATATATAACAGTCAATCGAAAAAAAGAAACAAAAAAAAAAAAACTCATGCGAAGATGAGGTTTGCAATAATTCTTATGGCATTGACTGTGCCATTCGTTACAAGAACGAAACATACCTTCAATTGTCCAGAATCATTAACCAGGAAATTTAAAGGCACTGTAACATCAATGACTTCTGAAGCTAATTTGTCATCCACTGCTCCTTGTTCTTCTCCTTTCTTCAAAGCTCTGCAACTTCCATACAATGCTCTTGTAATAACCAGTCCATTCGTTTCTACTTGCCTATTTCTTTTTCTATTGGCCACATTTTGTAATAATTGCTGGGCTTTTTCTGCTGCTGCCCTTGCCTCTTGAACCTAGAAAAGGATTCAGAAATGATTTTCAGAAGCACGAAGAAAGCAAAGTGAAAAAAGCAAATTATTAAGGTAAAGCGCCAAGGTTAATATTGCATTATACAACTGAAAAAAAAGGGAGAGAGAGAAACAACAGCAAGTAAAACTAGGTGATGAGATAAACGAGTAATTTCATTTTTTCTCTGTCCTCTCTTTTGAACAAAGTAATTATTCCTAGTTCAATTGATATCCAATTTGTATCTGATAACTTCCCAACAGCATTGAAAGCTTAACATGCAGAATTAGAACATTCTCAAAACTGTCCAAACTATTTTAGACCAAATCAATTTGGCAGAACGTCTTCTTATGAAATTCTGCTTCAAGCATTTGTTCAAATAACATGCTTTCAAGTGCATGACTAGACCAAGAAATTTTCTCTACCACGCATGGGTGCTAAGAAAGTGTCTCATGAAATAAAGAAACTAATATTCAGTAGCTGAATCTGATGATTATTCAAATTTTCTGCACGAAAAGCATGTCTCGCAACAAAGCAAGCATAAATTAAAACTTCATTGAGTCAGACAATCAATACCTGGGCAGAAGTTTTCTCTTTATTCTCTAAAGCCTTCTGCTTCTCCCTTTTAAGGTAATATGGTTTGATAACGTATTTCTGCAGGCATACAAAGGGCATAAAATTAATGATTATGCAGACAAAATTCCTACAGTAAAACAACTGAAGGACTATTTAACCAGCATTTTCCAAATTCTGCGTATGGCTTGTTTGTAATATGATGACCAATAACTTCTATAGATTAACTGAAGCAAAAGCCATTGCTGGTTTCTGTAAACATGACTCCCATTACAATGAGACCTAAAAGGCAATAATTGCCAATATGGAAAAGTTATGCTAAATGAACAGAAAATTGACAAATATAGCTGGACGTGGTAAACAAAAAAATTACCTATCCAAACACGACTTCTACTTATCTCATTTTCTGGTGATACAAAATTTTGTTCAAATGTGAAAAGGTACAATCCAAATGCATAAAAATGATATTTCCCCACTGCTGCAAGTATGTCATTTTTCCACAAGCCATGGCCCATCAGACAAGACAGGGACGAAGAATTGATGTTATACCAAGCAAGTATTTAAAAAAGGAGAATGAATTTGAGTTACATCAAATTAAGGCTCAAACTAACCAGCATTTTCTCCCTGGCATCAATCCAATGGTTTAAAAAATTGGAATTCTGACTTGGTAATCCTAGATTTAAATCTCGAACTGAATGAAGGATGCAAGGATTTATGGGATAGGGAGGAGTAACCTGTTATATAACACAAATTCTAATAGACGTCTTGATGAACTGGAAAGAAAGAAAAAGAGCAACCCATGGCTCAACTGAGAATACACCAACTTGATAGGATTTTTATGCGAGGAGGATACAAAAAGAATGAGTGTATCAGTTTCAGTTACATGTTTCACACCTCCAGCTTATTTGAAATGGGATTGAAGTTAAATAACAATCAGGTTACTGAGATGTCTAGCATACAAGTGAGTGTTAAGAGTGCAGTAATAACCTTTAGGAAAAAGTAGAGTGATGTAGGAAATACAAATGCTCCAGTTGCAAAAGCCAGATTCAAATGTTCAGAAAGCAACACCTGTATAAATAGCAATCCATCAAGATCCAACAAAAAAAAAAAAAAGGAAAGGCAAAAAATTAATGCAATTTTCCGTGTATGTAACTCAAAAATAAATAGTTATATGCCAAATTCCATCATGTGAGACTACTTAAATTCAGATTCCTTTGTCAAAAATATTAACATACAAAATTTATGATCTTGTGAAGAACAGCAGAGCAAAGAAATAGGAGAGAAAAAACACTTCAGTAAATCCTTATCACTTCAAATGGCTAAGTAGATTAGAATATATGCACATGCATGCGTACGCATATCCACTCCATGAACCACAACCAAAAATTTTACCTAAGTTCTGAAACACACACCCAACACAGTAAACCTGTCTATTTATTTCTTCCAGCTCTCCATCACATTGGAGAAAAGCCATTTAACTCAAAGTACTACCACAGATGTTGAGCTATCAAGAATTGTCAAAATCAACAATTGCTTTAATTGTGAACTTATGGCCAACATTCCATTAATCAACCATATTGCTGGTAAAATTTTTTTAAACTCAGGTTACTTTGTGAAGCCTTCCACTCCAGTAATGAGCAGAACCATCCATCCAATGACATAATCAACCTACGTTACTTCTTAAATTTCCATCTCATGGTTTGTATTGCATTTGTGCATTCGATATTATTTTTAAAAAAATATTCAAGCTATAAAACTTCTACGAAGCAAGAATTCCTACCACAGAACAAGCACACAGCATCACCCTTAGATAAAAACGTCAAGCAAACATCACATGCCAAGTTAAAGCAAATGAAAGAATAAGATATGCTCACAGGAATAATCAACTTTTGTCCACCACGATGCAATTCAAATTTCCAAAAGATGCCCTGCCAAACATAAGTATAAGAATTTCACTTATAAAGAAAAATGGTAAGAACCTGGAAAACAAATCGACAAACTAAAATTCAGTATGTTTTTGCCTTTTCTTGGATTATGGTGACCTGATGGTTCATTTGCTGGCATGCTAGACAACATTCTAGAAAGAAAGGACTAGTTTTGCACCTTTATAGATGCAATGGAACTTTTTTTTTCCGCTTCTTCTCTATAACGGCTAAAGCACTTGGCATATATGTGATGCAATGCATTAGTTTCTTAAGAAACTGGAATGGCAAAATTTCATCCCAGAATAATATCTGTCAATTTTTAGCACTATATATATTTACTTTGGAAGCTCCTATATTTTCAAGCAATTGATTTTCTTCAATTGACATGCTATTAAACTTCTTAAACTTATGTTATTTTGCCAAGTGTTGCCTCTGATCTCTTTGGTGAAAATGATTCTATCAAGTTACGCTATTACAATGCCTTTAGTAAGAGAGTATATATAATTTCCATAACTATCCAATGGTATCCTCAAAAAAATAAATAAATAAATATCCTTTAGCAGATGCCCTCGGGTATATAGTTAAACTTCTCTCAAATAGAATATAAGCTAGTCAAGGCCAGGCACATATAGTCCTGGACAATAGTTTATATGTTCAAACTATTTCAATGGTTGAACCTGGTTTTCTTAAGAATCAAAACTCTAAAGAGACTAGCTTCTTTCGTTTTTCCCTTCTTTGATAAGGGAAGGAATGTTATACAAAAGAAGAACAGAGATCACAACATTGAGGATTAGGTTTCCTCCTAGACTAAGCAACCCAAAGATACAAATGATCAATGAAGCAATACCCTCCACCCATACTAGATAGTACTTAGAGACCCTTCAGTAAAGGCAAGAAAAGCAGAAGCCCACAAGGAAGCAATAAAAATCACCTGTCCTGTGACAGATAACCAGAATATCAAAATATAATTAATGCATGATATCTAATTACAAGTCTTTGTTTGTTTTTTATACCTGAATTCCTATTGTATACAGCATTCTAACGGTGCTAAATTCAGATATTTTTCTTCCACCTCCAACTTCAATCTCCATAGCAGCACTGCAACAACAATATCTAAAATTACAAAAACTCTGGCTTTCTTGATCAGCTGAAACATAAAGCAGATAACTAAATAAATGAATCAACTCTCTATGATTTCCCTAATTATAATTCATAAGAAAATTGGCTAGCCACTGTGCCCTCCAAACTTCTTTTGGTTATTGACAATAGCTATTTGCTTCATATCACCAAGTGAATTTTTAACAATTCTTACAACCTGATTCCAAGCACCATATATATTGCTAACAACTCTCTGAATTTAAATGTTTTGACTTACAAATGTCCACAAGATCATCCATTTTAATAAGTGAGGAAGTTATACCTAAAGTAATTCTCACTAAATCATTGCAAAATCAGATATAAATGAAGAATAATTTATAACAAGTTGCAAACAATTGCAGAGAACAAAGTATCTCTCAGTTTCCTAAGTTAAATAAATACTCAATGGCTAATGAACAAAATATAAAATTCTCCATTCCATTTCATGCATGTGTGTTGTTGCTCAACAAGCATAATCAACTCACTATTTACTCATTCAAGGAACTTTACAGGACAAATTATTGAGTATAACATTTTAAAGATTCTATATTCAAGTCATAATATAGATCATCAAAGACACAATGTGTAGCAATATATTGATGGGCGGAAACAAATGAGAACATCGAAAACTAATAATTTTGACTATGATAGTACACAAGATATATTAGTTTGCACCATAGAATTATTATCCATATAAGTCTTTGGCATATACCTCCCAAGCCTGCCAGAAATACGACCATGAGACTTTGATGAAAAGCGATGAGTATAATGAGCTGATGCTTCAAAAGAACTTGTACCAATCTGTGGCAATTAAACATTTATGAACAAGAGGATAAAGGGAAGGAAACTAGCCAAGATGAGGATTTCTAGAACAAAGCTTTTAAAAATCAGCAAACATGAATTATTTGAAAATACCAATTTTGGATTGAAAGAACAATAGTACATATTTAACAATGATTAAAAAAAAGCCAAGCAACTGATTATGGATTACACCAAGTTAAGGAGGAGCTTAGACACTGGTAATATTGTTTCACATAGCCAGCAACCAGAAGATAAACTCAAAATACAGAAAACAAAAAAATTATGGATTCAGTATCTATTAAACATAAAAAGGAAAGACACTTACCCTCTAAAAAACCAATTAATGCATACAAGATTAAATTTCAAACTTTTAGGCAACACAATTGTTTGTTTGGAGCAATGCAGATTGTATTTTATTTTCTTTTGTTAATTTTTGCTAACAGTCGATAGGCATATTTAGGATTAAGTTTCTTTCTAGCCAAAATAGAAAAAATAATATGCACCTTCAACTGTCCAGCAACAGTCATCTTCGTATCCTTCTTTCGCAATCCAACCACTACAGATGATTCTGGACCTAAAAGAAGCTGTATCTGGGAAAAAGCAGGAGGTGGACAAACAATGATTGAAAGATGTTAGATGTTGCAGAAAAGTGAAGTGAAGCATTTTTACACCATTCAAGCCTATAAAGAGGTTCATGTCAAATGCTTATTAGACAGCTTTGAGTTTTGCAGAACATTCCTCCAGAAATCATTCAGTAGTATGTTCAATGATAAATGTGACACTCCATAATAGATAGAATTAATTGCACTAGTTTGGGATCAAGTAAGCAATTTTCTTCGTCAAATACAAGAAAAGGAGGCAGAAAATAAACCCACTTAAAACCAAAAAGCGGCATACATTTCCATTTGTTGTTTCGGAGAGTTGTCGGGTCCACGTATTGGAAAGATTTATTGAACCATCTCTCAAAGACTTTGCAATGGCGATTGTTGCTGTTGAGTGTAAAGATAGGTGACTGCAAAAGAGAGAATAAATGACTAGAGTAATAATACATGTGCAAGATAGGTATATGGACTTGGATATCAAATGCCCCAGTACCGTGTAGTTTGTACTCCAATAAGTGCTCGTAGACCAGCTGCAGCCATAAATTCTATGGATGAATCTGAAGAAAACTGATGTACAAGCAAAGCACTAGCAGATGCACCACCAGCATCTTCCTGAACTTCCAAATTCCCACCAATAGCAATAATATTACGTTCTGATAATTGTGAATGCACTTCACTAGACATAGCCATTCTGAAATAGAAAAAAAAAAATCAAAAGATAAGCTTCTTGAAAAGAATTGCAGAGTAGAACATAGAAGAAAGTGATGCTATAAAAATTTTTGGGAAATTGAGGACAAAATTAATAGAAGGTTATATCCTTTGTCCCAACCAATATAGATTATACAAACAATTAACATAAAATGCAAAGGTATAATAATACTAGAATAAAATGAAACAGTTTCAAGCGAAAACACCACCTGCATTCACTGTGTACAAACTTTGAAGCGTTTCTAAGAGAGAGATACTCTTTTTTTATGGCATGCTCATATACAGTTCCATTCCCATGTTGAAACCATTCGGTAAATTACAAAAGGTTATCATCAACAATTCAGCAATCATTCAGAAATTTTCAAGAAATAACGTTCAAACTTAAAAGGAAAGAATTAGGGTGTTATACCCTCTCATTATGCTGTCACCATCCAAAAACTTTGGCAAAGATAAGTTGGCCAATACCGTACCAGATGGTCGGAAATGGGCAGCCATCTTTTCTTGTTCTTTCCTCCGTTTTAACCTTTCAAGTTCTTCCTTTAATTCTTCTGGTTTGTTCAGCTTTGGGCCAAGTTCCAAACCAGAAGTTAATCCTTCCATTCCATATATGTCATAAATTATCCTTTTATTCTCGTCTGATAATATTTCATAAGCTTCACATATTCTTTGAAAGTTCTGTGTAGCTATTTCCTTCATCTGAATACAAACACCCGAAAACAAAAGATAAGCAAACAAATATCCTAATCTCTGAGGTCAGAAACATGTCAAAAATAAACTTAAGGCATGTAAATTCTATTACTTCATTGCAATGTCCCTCCAAAGACAAAAAAACAAACCCAAAAAAAAAAAAAAAAAGCTGCTCAACGCAATACAAACAACCTATGGCACAGACGAGAGATTACAAAACACTGCAATTAATGAGTTGAATCCAATTGATGTATAGTAATATATATGCACCTACATGTTGGTCTTGGTATTTGTCAGGATGGTACACTTGAGCCCAGTGGCGATAAGCCTTTCTGATTTCTTCATCGGTGGCCTCTGGCGACACTTGAAGCACAGCATATAGCTCTCTCTTGAGAGGTCCTGACTGTCCGTCCTGCATCTCTCCGAATCTAATTCAATTCAGTTCTGACTCAGTGAGTTAAGTTAGTTTTTTAAATCGGGCAGAAACGGATAAAACGCTACGGAGTCTTGAACGTCAGAGTGACAGAAAGGGGGTTTAGGGGTTTTTCGGTTGTTCTGGCAAGCGTGGGGTTTCAGAGCCGATTCTTGAGGGCAAACGTACAACCACCGGTTGGCTACTGATCCCAAAGGAAGTTGCCACGTCATCACCCGTTGGCGGACTGGATATGTAAAATAATTGGGCCTTTCTATTTTCACCTTTTGTTTGGGTTTGGGTCTTGGTAACTTCCTTAATTTGTCAGGCCCAAGAACAAGCTACGAAGTGTAATATTACGGGTAAAGGGCAGTTTTCTTTTCTTCAAATGGACTAGGCCTTAATTTGCTGTTTGAACTTCGAGGTGATATAAAATTTATTAAAATTTTTATTTTTTTTATAATTAATAAAAAAGTTCAAATTTGGCTGATAAATTGATGCTTATTTTTTTAAAATAATTTTATAATATAAATTTTGTTCAATTACTGAATCAATGAATGATCATGAAAATAAATATAAACGATTGAAAATAAAAAATCAAGAGGAGCTGAATACATACTGATTAATTTTATTAAATTCATTATCCTCAATAAATTACTTTATTATTCATAAACCAAATAAAAAACTATAGATTAAATTTTTTTATTAAATTCATTTTACAATGGGCATTACATGAAAGCTTGAAGTTGGTATACGATCAAATTTAATAGAGATGAAATTGGTAACACAACAAAAGAAAAAAAAATAAAAAATTCTTCCTGTAAAATGAAAAAGGATAAGAAAATTAAATTATACCTTGTTATTAGTAGAATTATCAAATACCCGTATATACCAACAAAATACTTTAGGAATCTCTTAAAAAAAAAAACAAAATACTTTAGGAATACAACAAAGATATTTAAGTATGTACTGTCTTTTCTTTTCCTCGGTAGGTATGGTCCACGTGAGGCATCAAAAGAACGAGTACGTTTTTGGTGCCAGATGGCAATCATGATTTGGATGGACAAATTGCCGCACCGCTTATCCAGAGCTCTAACGTTTCTTCTGCACAAAATACAAATTGATTGGTAATATTCACTTAATTCCAATACTACAACGTTACGTTGAACATGCAAAGCTGAAACATAATCATTATAGAATAATAATTATATTAGAAAAATAAATATTTTTTATATATTTTCATTCATCAAATGTGTCATAAGAACAGCTATCAAAAACTTGAATTTTTAACATGGTACAAAGCTTATTTTTCATTTATTTCCCCAAAGCAATATTCTATTCAGATATGGTCAGATTAATATAAATAAAAAAAATCTCAAATTCAATATATTTGAATCGTAAGAATTTTCATTAGTACTACACTCTGTAATGAATAAAAAAATATCTAAATTTTTTAAAGATTGGAATTAAATTTTTTAATAATTATAATATATATATAATATTGAATTAGCACTAAATTTTAAAATTTAAAAATAGAATATTGAATTTTAATAATTGTTAAATATCTTGGAAGATTATCTTTCCTTTTTCATACACATTATTGGCGAACCATCTACAATGTTACATGCAAATTCTTATCTTCAAAGAAAAAAATGTCCTTTCGGAAAACCAAAAGGCAAATAATGCTTTACCCGTAGAACTCAAAAGGAAAATATCAATTCAATCATTTAGTTTAATCTAACTTTCAATACACAAGATTTTTAAAAATCAATCTGTTTTATTTAGTTTATTTTTCATGAAGCACAAAACAGTAAAAAATAGCTAAAAATTGGTTTTGATTTAATTTTCATTTTAAAATTTCAATTTATTTGGTTTATTCCGATATAATTTAATTTGAATTGAATGGATCGAATGCTCCCTTTTGAATTTCAAATACAATTTTATTTTAAAAAATCAAAATTTTGGTGATAATATTTTTTTAGCATAAATAATAATATGATATGAATATAATACTCAATTCGGCAACTAATAATAAGTTAAAAAATGAGAATTTCACAAATTAATAATATAGCTAGGAGTTTGGTTAATTCAAATCAAAACGAACCGACAATAAACCAAAATAAAATCGGTTATAAAAAATCAAACTAAACTGTTTAATTTTAAATTTTTTTTATTAAAATATTGTCCACTCCTATTTAATCGACAATAGAATCAAATAATAGAAGATCACGTCTCTGATCAATGGTGACACTGATACCATGCATCAAATTCAAAACCAAAGCCAATACAATAATCTATTTGACGGTTAGATTGACATCTGAAATATTTGTGGATAAAATTAATTAAAATATAATTTTTTTAAAACATATTTCTACTTTTAAGTGAAAAAATGTTGTTATTTTCATTAAAAATAGACAAATAGTCAATAAATAGATCAATACGCTAATATACTAGAATAACACGTGGAGACGAAAACCACAAATAATGTGTTCTTGGAGAGAAGTTTCCCAGCAGTTTCTCAAGTGGGACCCGCAACATCATTGCTATGTAGAGCCGTGACTGTCAAAGGAAATCAATTCCTCCCCTTTCACAGAAAGATTTGATCACATAACAAATTAAGTTAATTATCTTTTTTTCGAGTCAAGATTTTTCTTAATGCTGTCACTATGTATTTTTTTTCCTTTTTTTTTATAATTTACTGAATATTTTTATAGACCAAAATAATATTACAGGCTACACAATAAAGATAACTCTTCTTTTAACTCCTACATTAATAAAAATAATTGTGATTAAGAGTATTTAAACTCATATAAGTGAAAAATCAACTATACCACTGCATAGATTGATATGGCTATATATTTCCGTTGTGAGATTACTAATATATCCATTCTATGTTATCTCAAAGTAAAAAAAAAAAAGTTCTAATGGAAGAAAATATATAACTGAACATATTTCAATTTCTACTAAACTAATTTCAATTGTTTAATTCATTTAAAGAAAATTACTATTTTCCCCCTATATTTTGTCAAAATAAATGACTTTATTATTTAATATATATATATAATTTTATCCCTGTCTTTTGCTTCTCCTGTATTATTATATCATTCTGTTAACTTTTTTGTACTTTTCCATTATATACAAGAATATATATTAATTTTAATATATATATATATATAGGCATAAAATAGTAATTTTCTGATAAAAAGCAAAAAAGAAAAATAAGGGAATGACACATTAGTGTAACAGAGAAAAAAATAAAAATAAAAATATGTATTTTTAAAAATATAAAGTAATATTATATAGTATTATGAAAAAATTGGGAGTTAAAATCGTAATTTTCACTTCATGAATAATTTAAGAGATGGGGTTTCCACTCTTTGGTCTTTTTTGAGAATGACAGGTTTGAAACTAACTTCACGGCTACGATTTTACACTCCAATTGTTAGATATTTTATTGGCAATGTAATGAGCGGTGTTCTATGCGCTGCAGCTGCCATTCTACCTAAATATTCTAAATAAAAGAAGAAAATATATCATTCTTTATTTGTAACTTGGAAATGACTAATTTACAAAGGACATATAAGTCTTTTGCCAAAATTATATTTATTTACTTATATTTTTGGCTCTTCGTAATTTTTCTTTTATCTGATACTAAATCCACTTTATAAACATTCCATCTTGATTTCTATTATAATTTGATTACTTTTCCCTTTATTCTTTTTATTTTTTTATAATTTTATTTATTTTAAATGAATTATATTATTTTTTAGTAATAATCGTTCTTAAATCGGCATTTTTTATTTTTTATTTTTTGGAAAAAATGGGAGTATCGGATAACTGAAGGCAAGCCCCAAAATCCAGGCAATACAAATGATAGGTGAACCAAAAGATTTAACCGGACCAGACAGAACATGATGCCTATGCTAGACTATCAGTGACAGCATCCGCTGATCGACGAACAATTTAAGTTTAAATGGACTTTTCTAAACTCACCAACAAAATATAACAAAAAAGGAACCGACAAGTCACTGCTAAAGAGGGGGTATATTTGTCCAATTAATACAATTAAGTACATTTTTATTTTATTTATTTTTTCTGAGAGGAGGTACATTTTCATTTGAGAGGTAACAGAGACAAGATCACAGACATTCCACGTAGCTTAAAAAATTACTAAAAGAAACGTTTAAGGCTTATAACATAAGAAACGTGAATTTTCAAAAATGACACTACACTGCAGGCTACTGCCCTTTTTATTTTGGCCACTGAAACGCAAAACTCAGCACTTTCTCATCCAATGCCCAGACACTACAAACTTTGTCATCTTCATCAAAGATCTCTTAATTCCCTCAGTACTTTCATGTCTATTCGTCTTACTGCCAAAAAATAGTAAACAATTCCCCCAAACTCATTTAAGAAACTTCCTTTCAAATTCCAATTCTTCTATACATCTCATAAAATGGGTTTACCTTTGGTGCTAATTGCGAAGCTCAAATTCTTATCCCTCCCGTCCTCCTCTACGCACACTGTCGTTTCGCCCCTTCTAAACACCTTGCTTTGCCCTTACTTGGTTAAACTCGCTTACAGTCTCCGTCTCGCTCACCGAGCTTATTCCGATTTGATCTACGCATCGCGGCTGTTCATTTTCCAATTAGGTCGAATCGCGTTCGACGAAGATAATGATGCCCGACATCAGGCGGGCGCTCCTGTTAACGATAGATGGGAAAGAGCTTTGAGGTTGGTTTGCCAAAGAGCAAGAAGATCACCGCCAGTTACCCAATCCGATGAGGATAGCTTCCATGCCCTTTCTATGTTCTCTCTTTAAAGCTACACCTGACATCTGTCTTTTATGATATCATGATATGGCAATTGATTAATCTACGTGCGATAGTGTATCTATTTTCCAAATAATCAATTATAATTCGTATGAATTTCTGATTTTTTTTCTTTTCTTTTTTCCGTTGCTTTGACGATTAAGATATATTTATAAATAGTAATTCAGTTTTAGTAATTTAGAGATTATTATTTAAAAATTTTCGGATGCATTATTTATTTTAAAGTTATTATTTTGTTTTCTCAATTAGTTTATGAGTTGCTTAATTGATTTGTTTTGCGTTTGAGATGAAGAATCGCCAATCTGGCAACTGACAATGACATTAGATGCCTCACGGTAAAGCCGAAACTGAGCTTGCCTTGTAAGGCAATACTATTGAATTAAGGGCATTTGGCATTTGCCAATTTGTTCAGTGGTTGTTTGGATTCTCATTACGAAATAACGGCATGTACAACTTAACTTAAATTATTATAATAAATATTTGGAGATATTAACTTTTTCTGAGAATAAACAGTTATTTTCTTCAAAAATGTTTTTTTTTTCTTTTAATTAAAAATATTTTTCATTAACAGATCATTTGGAGTTTTTGAAAATCGAAAATTCTTAAAAGTATTTTACGAATAGATTATTTCCGCAAACAAATGAATACTGAATCTTTGTTTGGATGGATGCAAGATTTGGATGAATGCGAAATAAAAAGTGAAATTTCACTCTATTTTAAAAAAAAATTAAATAATAAAATTTTACGTTTGTTTTACTTCCCCCTCCTTCCTAGACAAAGCGCACGATGGATCCATTTGAAAAGAAAATTATTTTATTTTATTAAAATAATAGAATTGATTTTCACCTAACAGTTTTTTAGAATACCATGTTTTAAATTAACAATAATTTTTATTTTTCCCTTTGATGTAATTACAGGAATCAAACTTCTATAACATATTAATTTTTCAAAGTTTTTTGATAAATTTTTAATATTATTCTAACAACTTCACAACGTTAACCAAATACTTTACAAGCTTTCATAATTTTTATCGATGTTTATTTGCTCAGACCATTAATTAATTATGCCAAATGCATAAATTATCACTTCAATTTAAAAAAAAGTAAAAAAAAAATTATATCACTTAGATTTTTACTAAATTCAATAAATGTGTATAAATTATAAAATTTAAACGGTCCAACGCTTCAATTCATAAAATTATATTTATTAAATATAAATTTATTTATTTCCCACTTGCTCGACTATTTTTAGCAGGTACAACGCCCTCTGTCTTCTCAATTTAATTTAAAAATATATATAGTAAAGAAACGGATGAGGGTTTCATCAATGGACCACATGCATTCAGCGAATGTAAATTCAAAAAAAAAAAAAAAAAAATCCTTTACAATGCTAGTTTGCAACAAAAGAAAAATAAATTGGAAAAAAGGAAAAAAAAAAAAAAAAAAAAAAAGAAGACTGCTGTAGATAATATATCCCAACTACCCAACATTAATTTTCAAACAATATCTAAACCTAACAAACTACTCCGTACATTTCCAATTATGCTAATCATTTTCAATACGAGAAAAATTTATTTAGATTAAGCACTTAATCTTATGAATAAAATAAAAAAATGGCGTTTGATTATCCGAATTCAATTTTTTAGGATTTTAGGATCGTGCCGTAGAAAAGTTAAATTGTTGTTTTTAGATGATAATGAAAGTTTTTCAAGAGAATAAGATAATTGTGACAATAAATATTATTATATAATTTAAAATATTTAATTTTCTATATAAATTTAATTTTCTTATCATTAGAGACAAGGACATACTTTTCCGACTCTTATGGGATTCCGACAACCAAACACCCCCTTTAGAAAAAATCAAAAAAAGAAAAAGAATGTCACGCAGTGATTTAGTTCAGAGCTCTTTCCATGGCCCGTGATCATCTTCTGGCCAGGCTCTTGCTTTAGGAGAAGAACTAGTTAGTAATACCAAACCCAATGACCCAAATACCTCAGCTAAACTGGCTGGAAGAGGCCTTTTTGACATCTCTCTTCTTGTAGGTTGAATTATTAAACTGGGCCGCACGAAAACAGCAGTTGGGTCAAATTTTGTTCAACGGCTTTTCAGTTGAAAAATTTTGATTTATATAATTTAAATAAACAAAATTTAAAATGTGATGACCGGTTGATATTTATAATGTTAACATTTCTTTTATAAGATGGTTGGATGAACCATTAATGTTGCTTTCATCCACATTTACTTAGTTCTTAACAATTTTAATACCGTAACTATTTTGGATGTAAACTATTAATATCGAAATTCTATTACCAAAGACTATCTTATTCGGTTTGAAGTTTAGTCACAGTTAAAATTTTTTTTTCCTCTTTATTGATGCATTTAGTAAGAATTGAACCCGAAAGCTCTTCACACATGCTCAGATTGCGCTATCAATTGAGTCACAACCCATAAGTTAATAAAATAATTTTTAATAGCTATGAATTGTAATTAAATTTAAAGGATTAACTAAGGAGCAAGACATTACATTAATATGCAAATAAATTAGTTGGTTCTTTAATTTTGGTATGAATCCAAATCCACCAGAAATAACAATTTCGCCTGAAAACGGTAACGCATAGCATGCAATTGGCTGCAATTTTTGCCAGGTCCTGATGAGTCTGGAACCATGACCCAGTCTTAGCTGTTAAGCCAGTGTTAGTTTAGCCTTTTTTTTCAGCTTTAAATAACCAATCATTTATTGGCCAAGTCTCCAATTTGGCCACTGGTCTCGTTTTTGGGCTGTGGAATAGTTTGACCTCCGTCCACTTACCAGTTAAAAGCAATAAACTAATGCAATTATCAAGTGGACCGGTTCTCTTGCTAAGGAGTCAAACGCGAGTAGAACTCTATAATAAGAAAAAAAAAAAAAAAAACGCGGTTGAACTTACAGAAAGAGTCAATAATAATTTCCAGTACAGACTAACAATGTGTTGGCAGAAAGTGATAAACAATTTCAAATCCCGTTAAAGTTCTGATCATATGCTTCCTGATTATGAAAAAAATAATAACAATAATTGTTTTGCACAGAAGCAAATAATAAGGGAAGGGAAGGGAAGGGAAGGTTCCCTTTCCGTGATATTCTGTACAACCATCTCAACTTTTGAAGGGAAGGTTCCTTTTCTCTGGCTCCACCACTACCACCTACACCGTACACGGCCTTTATTACATGTTGCACGATCAAAGCATAAACAAATATTTTTTTTTTTTATTATTAATTGATTAATTAATCTCCGCAACTCTATTTTTTAATAATAAAATAAAAAATTACTCTCTCTTTACACTTTACTTGAGAAATATTTTGCACAGTAGAGCTCGTTTTAGCCTGACGTTATCATAAAGAAACATAAATTTGGCTGTATGTTTGTCTTTTAACATTGGATAATATCAGTCGGTAATAAATTAAAGATTTAAATAGTTTTTTCTTTTAAGAATTATTAAGAGGTATTGGTCGATTTCATAACACCGTCAGGCAGGCTTGGATTTTTTTCCTTTTTTTTTAATAACTTATTAGTAAACGTTATCTGGGGGGTTGGACATATTCAATAATAAAAATATTTTTCTTAGTGAAAGAAATCATTTTAAAGGAAAATAATTATTTAATTATTAATAAAATTTACTATAAATCAATTATTTTTTTTAAATAAAATATAATAAAGAAAAGAGTTCTGAATCACTTATTATAATATTTATTGATATTTTATTAAAACAATGAAGCACAAAAGCACATTTCAAATTTCAAAATGGAGAATGAGAAGATGTCTTCAGCATAAATATACGCATTTATGAAAGTATTGGCTGGCATTTCTTCATTGGACTATAATAGGAATTGAGAATCACTATCCTACTATATTGACAGTGAAGTGAGATTAGTGGGTTTCGTAATCATGAAATTAGAGGCCATTTTGTGAGGGACACGAGTGGGTTTTGGGTAAGGCATCTTTCTTATCTCATAGGACGCATAGGAAACAATAGAGACAAAAATGTTACTTCACAAAAGCAAGTAGATACAATCAATACAATTATTTAAAATATTAATTAATTAATTAATTTTTCTAGTTGAGAACTAAGTGTCAAAACGCTTATTTAATTGTAAGAGTTGCTTTGATATCAACACCAAATTTATTCTATATAAAAAAAAAAAGGTAAAAATCACCAATTTCATTTGCAAATTGGCAATGACTTGGCAAAAAACAGAGTACATATATAGAAAGAAAAGGAGTTGAGCCTTCCCGTTTCTTGATAAAGCAATTTCTTTGGGAAGTATCTAACTATAAGATGGTTAATTGTATTTGTCAATATCTAAATTAAGTATATGTTAAGTATATTTATGTGTCATATTTGTTTCTTTAATTAAAGAAATATCGTTAATGTCAAAAATTAAAATATTAGAAAAAAGTATTTATAATGTTAATTAATGAAGGTAAAATGAAAGTATGTGTTGTAATTTGATTATTTTTTTTATTTATGTGGCCAATAGAAATTTTGATTAATTTGATTAGCAATGGAAAATATTAATTTTATTGTATAAATCAAATTAGAAGGGTGAAATATCAAATATTAAATTATTATTTAATGTAATAGAATAGGATAAGTACATGAAAACTAGTAGATTGCCGTCAAGGCATAAAGGAGCCAATCTAAACCCAAAAGGGCAAGGAGGTCAAATTCTACTGCCCGTTAAAGCACCGAGTGGACATTTTTCCAGTGGTTTCTGATTTTGAGCTGACCACTTCCAACAACAAGGCCCCACCTGTGTATCTCGCCCTAGAGGCCTTTTTCCTTTGGGATAGCAAAGAAATCTAATTAAATAAAATATTTATTTTCTTTTTTATTTCAACAATTATTTTTATTAAAATTTCACGAACACGAAATGGGGCCTTTATAGCAATTTTTCTCATTTCTTTTTTCTTTTTTCGCACGTGTGAATCCATCTGGAATTGGAAGTGATTTAGATAAGTCTTTCTCGGTATTCATTTCAATAATAACGATTTTAGGCTATCTTTATGCTGATTTAACCATTTACTGGTTTGTTTAACCTTTTTATTCAACATCTATGATCAGAATATTTTGAATCTGAGTTATTTTTGCATGCAAAAGTCTATATAGACATTTTAAATAGACATTAATATTGAAAAATATTTTTCAAAAAATATTTTTATTTTTCTGATATATCCATTAAATAAAAATAAATTACATTTGCATTGGAGTTGCTTTAGCATGCAATCCAAGAATAAATTAGCTGTGAATTGACTAATTAAGAGCCGATTTATATATTTTAAAATCTGTACATGTAATTTCTGTATTTCACATTTCGTTTACAGTTTAAAAGAAAAATAAATACTAGAAAATATTCATCTCCCGACAAGTGTTTGTCCTCAACCAACGGCTGAGATGTTTATGTCGTCAAACTCTGTTCATTTTCACCGAGGCCAATAAATTGTCTCTTCTAATTACACCAAACCCCTTCCTTATAAGTGCTTTACCTTTGCGCTTTCCCTTTGCTTTCCATTTCCCAAGCTCACCTCCTCTCTCTTTCCTTCTTTGCACGTATATATGTCAATAGATTGCAATATCTATACATACATTGTTAGAAACGCTTCGGCAAACACAAATGTTCATATTCATTCATTCTTGGTACATTTATAAAGAGATTTTTTCTATCTCATATCCTTAATTGCTGATATTTTTTCATTAAATAGTGCCGCTGTTTCTTCTTGTTTTTTTGGTTAAAACCCAGACGGGAAAATCAATGGCTTTTGGTGATAGGAAGATAAACACTTGGCTTTTAAGGTTTTTGCTGCTTCTTCTCTTGGTTGTTTGTAAAACGATAGCGTATGGAGAGATCAGACCACCGCAGCAGCAGGAGCAGCAGCACAAACAAGAGCAGCGGCATAGAAACGCGTATGCAACGATGATGTACATGGGAACGCCGAGGGACTATGAGTTCTACGTCGCTATACGTGTCATGATCAGATCCCTTGCTAGGCTTCACGTGGACGCTGATCTCGTCGTCATTGCCTCCGTCGACGTCCCGCTCCGTTGGGTTCATGCGCTGTAAGTTAACCCGCTCTCTATTTCTCTTGAATCTCAACCCTTCTTTTCCTTTCATTGTGCTTTAATTTTAATTAAATTAATTTAATTTGCTAATGTGCGCCGTGGACCCTGGCGTAGTTTAGTTGATTCTGGGGTTTCCCGCTGGCGTTAAACGAGCAATGATAAAGATACAGTAAATTTATGCACCGCCCAGTTTTGTCCAATTAGTAATGACTAGGCAAGACGTCAAGTATTTTATTTTCTATCATTTTCAATTTTTACGAATTAAACTTAATGCTTTTACTTTGTACTAGCAAGTGGTTCCGAAAGAGACAATTTAAATTAAATTACAGGAGAGCCATTATATTGGTTGTCGTTTCTTGTTATTATGAAAAGAAAGGAGAGCACAATTAGCAAAATTTTCTATTCAAATATATATATATATATATATATATATATATATATATATATATAATTAATAAAAATTGAATACTTAATGTTCGAACTTTTCATAATACACATGATTTGCAAATTTCCCATTCAAAAAGAGGAAGGGGTACGATGGTCACCATTCGTGGCACGTTGATGTCCCTTCAGTGTTAGGAAATTTGCTTTCTAATGAGTCATAGCTCATAAGTGGTTTCTATCCCTCCTTGTTGGTCCTTGGTTTGGATTTCAAAGGCATTTATCACGAATCGATTAGACGCAAGTGGAAATCCGATTGGGAACCCAACTTCACTTTTGGCATATCCTATTAGCAAAACATCGTTAAAGAAGTAAGTTTTCTTTTTAAATTTAAATTTTGATCCAAACTTGAATTTGCAATACCATAGCCTGACTTAAGAATGATGAATATAAATTAATATTTTTTTTTTTTCCAAAAGCATGAACGAGGTTAAAAACATGGGTGGAATTTTCTGATAGCCAGTTCAAACCAAACAGAAATTAACAATATATTTTGAGTAGTTGACCAATAGCTGAGGGATGTCATGTGATCTATTACCAATTTTCTTTTTCTATATGCATCTGCCAAATGTTATCCGCAAGTCAATTGTCTATCTCTATTTTAAGTGCCAGCCAAAACCTCCCCATGTGCCACATCCAGTAAAATAATGACCCGAATTATTATTTTATTTTCATTCAACTCTGTTAATATAAAACATATCCATCAATATTTAATATGAAACATTATAGGCCATTGGATGATTTATTATTATTATTATTTCTGCATATAAATTTTGAAAATGTCATGAAATTTTTCTGTCAGTGTGGAAATTATACTTATTGGTGAACGTATTTTCTTTTTCTTGGAAGGAACTAAGGAAGTGATAAGTGATGGTAACTTATAAGTTGTGCTTTTATGTTCCAGTGAACAAGAAGATGGAGCAAAAGTAGTGAGAGTAGAAAATGTGAATAATCCATACAAGAACCAAGACAATTTTGACAGGAGATTTAAGTTAACATTGAATAAACTCTATGCATGGAGCCTCGTAGACTATGACAGAGTTGTAATGCTTGATGCTGATAATCTTTTTCTTCGAAAACCGGATGAATTGTTTCAATGTGGACAGTTCTGTGCTGTCTTCATCAACCCATGTATCTTCCACACTGGCCTTTTTGTGTTGCAGGTAATTTTCGTTTTCAATCTACAGCATTCATCTCATTGAAGGTATTTCTTTTTTCTTTTCACATGCCAAATTTTGAATTGGGGATATTGGTGTTGCAGCCATCAATGACAGTGTTTAAGGACATGCTTCATCAATTGGATATTGGACTGGATAATCCAGATGGTGCAGACCAGGGTTTTATTGGGGGCTACTTTCCTGACCTGCTTGACAAGCCTATGTTCTATCCTCCTGCTAATGGAACTAAGCTTGAAGGATCTTACAGGCTTCCTTTAGGCTACCAAATGGATGCCACTTATTATTGTGAGTAAACCAAGGAATATTACATCTATGTTTCATTGCAATTCCTGCTAATTCTCTCACTGGATTATGAGTACGTCTGGCATTAAGTTTGAAAGTACTTTTCCAGAAAACACTATTTTATATACCGTTGAGAAAAACTGTTTAAATTGCAATTTAGTTATTCTTTAACTGTTATGATTAAAATTTAAAAACAAACTTTAATAAAGTATATCAAATTGTTTTTCTCAACAGCAACACAAACAACAATGCCAAACAAATTATATATCTGTACATTGACCGTATTTTTTCTAAACTGTATTCCATTTTTGCTAACTCCAGATCTTCGACTCCGGTGGAATGTACCCTGCGGGCCAAATAGTGTGATTACTTTCCCAGGTGCACCATGGTTGAAACCATGGTACTGGTGGTCATGGCCTGTTTTGCCATTAGGTATACAATGGCATGAACAGCGACTTCAAAGCCTTGGGTAAGTACAGGCTCTTAATTTATGTATTGTTGGCTCTTACAAGTATGATAAATAAAACAAAGCAATTTACAACAATGAATTATTAGTAACACAACTTTGTTCTGCAGATATGGAGCAGAAATGCCTATGGCATTTATTCAGTGCATAGTATATTTAGGAATAATTGCAGTAACACGGCTAGCTCGACCAAGTCTTTCGAAGCTTTGTTACAGGCGAACAGACAAGAGCAACTCCTTAATACAAGCTGGTCTTAAACTGATAGCAATATGGTCAATACTTGCAGCCTATGTTCTCCCATTCTTTATTATTCCTTGTACAATTCATCCACTGTTAGGTTGGGCATTATACTTAGTCGGCTCATTCGCGCTTTGCTCTATAGCAATCAACGCGTTTATGCTACCGATGTTGCATGTTTTGTCTCCTTGGCTAGGAATATTTGGTGTGCTTCTAGTCATGGCATGTCCTTGGTATCCTGATGGTGTTGTAAGAGCTTTAGCTGTTTTTGGCTACGCCTTCTGTTGTGCACCTTTTGCCTGGACATCTTTAGTTAAGCTCATGGCATCCCTTCAACTATCACTTGAAAGGGAAGTCTTTTTGCCTAGATTAGGTGAATCTTCGCCGCCTTCTGGATTCAACAAGTTGTACTAAAGGGATCAGAGGTTTAATCGCTGCGAGGACTTGAAATGATCACGTTGATGATTCTTTACAGATTCTTGAAAAGGTGATAGATTCTCCTTATTGGAAGGAAAGATCTCATGGGGAAGCTTGATTTTGCATATAAAACTTCATCGAATGTATAGCAGAGCCGAGGGGTCATATTTCTGGTACTTCTGTTACCTATTGGATTTGCTCTATTTATATTACTATTTGTAGCTGACTTGATGAGAAATTGAAAAACTTGATCTTTTGTACATATGCCGCCGCACTCTTTCTTCTGTCCTCTTCTTTCTTTTTTATTTTAACACTTCGTTTGAATTAACCTAATTGCTTTTGAAGCATAGCTTCTTGAATTCATAAAATCTTGCAAATGCTGGATTTTTTTCTTTTTTGGTTAGGTTTTTCAGGACTGAATTCATAACATCATAGTTATTGAAACAGTCTTAATTTCTCATTAATGCTTGAAGTTTGAGTTCGATTCTATATGAAAACTCAACGTTTTTTTCTCATAAAACCCTTGAAGTTGGAATAGCTTCAACAAAATAAATATTTACAACAATGGATTTATGAGAATGATTTATTTAGAGCTCGTCCATGTGCCTATATACGGACCAATAAAAAAATATATATATACTTTTTATCATTCACAGGAAAAAAATGATAAAAATGAGAACAATTTCCAAAAAATCTCTATTATGAACGTAGGGATAGGCTCATACATAAAGTTATAGGTAAGTTCCATAGAATGATGATGAGACCAGCGATATGAGAGTGAGTTGTTGAGCTCCAAAGTTTAATGTAGCCATAGGATGAATGCCATAGAAATGTAAATATAAAGAAATTACATGTTCATCTCATATTTGATAAGATTAGAAATGATCGTATAAAAGTAGCAAACATTTAAGATAAAATTAAAGAAAAACCTTTGAAATGATTTGGTTAATATGCTCAAGCTCGTAAGCATCTTATAAGAATGAGAATGAGAATAAAATTTGTTTAAATTTAGCTTAATGTGCATTTAACTATTAATAGAGTAGAATGAGAACAAAAATTTCATGCAAATGGAGCAATCCCAATTCTTGAGGAATTGTAATAAACAATTATTATAGCTCTCAAACAGATTTTATAATATTTTAGATATGCACAATGAGCATTTGGTATTTTTGCCTACAGAGCAATGATTCGTGTCGTGGCCCAATGTTGTCGCATCCATAAATTCGACCCTACTGTAGATGTCTTAATATTTAACAAACATACCACTTCCTCAATCTTTGCAATCATGGTCCCATTCTGAGTTCCCGACCCAAATTTTATTCCGCTTTTTTCTTTTTTTTTTATAAAGGGAAAAGGAGGATAATAATAAAGATAAATAAAAGGGAAATGAAAAATATATTTTTGGTCTTTTGTGGGTCCAAATCTATAATCAATCCAATCATCACCAAAGACCTTGATTTTTAGGGGCATTTCTGTCACAAAAGGCAATCCACGTATGAGTTTGGGTAAATTTTGTCCCATGCCCTACTTGAGAAAAATATTTTTTTTTTCTTGAAAAAAATGTGTGTACAAATTTGTCTAGTCCCAACGTTCGAAAAACTGAATTTTCAAAACTAATAGGACCCACATGATTACAACCACAAGAAAATTAGATAAAAAAATGTATGAAATATATAGTCACTACAGGTAAGAAGAGCTAGGCGGAGAAAAAGCTACAATACAAAATAAGTATTTAACCATGCCTGGACCATAATGTTGGTCCTGCACGCCTCCACCACCCGCCACCCACCCACCACCACATCTTGGCCACATGTGCCGGCTTGGGTTTGGCGGAAACTGTTACTTTGTTAGATATTTACTGTTTCATCATCATGTTCTATTGTTCTTCATCTGATTATTACTGTGGCTCTTTCTTTCCGGCTCCTAATCCAAGTGATTAATGGTATAAATATTAATAAAATTCTTCTAATTAAGGCTTGCCAGAATCTCATTATACCTAATCCCAAAAACGAAAACATCCTCTTTGATTTACTGTAATAAGATTATTATTTTATATTAATAATCAGGTTTGTCAGGTGATTTTTTTGTATTACATTCAACAATTAACCATACGATGAATATTTTTTTTTTAAATGACCAATTATTCTGCAATTAAAAAAATAGGTCAATTTTCAACTCTACTCAGATTAATTGTATATTAGCAACATATTTCAAGTACTATCACATAAAGAAGTATCTCAGTAGAGTGCATGCACTAATTAATAATGGCTAAACGACGTGGAAAATAACGGTATATCCAAAAACGACAAAAGAGTAGAGCTAAGAGACATACCATTACCCAGGTAAGCATCTAACAAACCCCCACTTGCAGAGGGACTCCATTAATTATAAGTACCACGCAATCCAGCCAATAAAGCTATAGAGCCGTAATAACCTACATGTCCCCTAAAACAAAATAAAAATGACCGTTACAAGAAGACCTCAGCTCTTAAAAAAATAAAACAATGAAACTTACCCTTAGAGCATATAATAGTATAAATGTGCCTAACTTTCTCTTTCATGTACTTGGCTTGCATTTCTGTATATTATTTATAAGAGCTCTGGAAGGACAATAAATCAAACAAGAGGGAATTTCGTCTACGACATTCTGCTAATCTCCTTCCTTCTCTGTTTTTCTCTATACCATTATATTCTCTGACCATTTATTGCTATTTTAATGGCTTCTTTTAATTTTTTCTATTTTATTTTGGCTTTGTTTTTACTGCAATATGCACCATTTTCAGTTACAAGTCGTTCTATTTTCAGGTACAGGCTCAACTCCGTTAATGCTACTGGCTCAAACAACTCCACCAAGTACCACCACAAATGGGTTGGACCCGTTGGCCACCGTGTCATCACCGTCGATGTTAATGGGTCCGGCGAGTTTCGGTCTGTCCAAGCTGCTGTTGATTCTGTTCCGGAGAACAATACAGAAAATGTGCTGTTATTAATTAGCGCTGGCTATTACATGTAATACATTTCTCTAATCTGTTATATATTTGTATTTATTGTTTATGAAGTTTTACATTCCTACTGGTTAATAGAAGTTAGAACCAGCTTGTCAAAGGAATTCTCTAAAGTAAGCAAAACCGTGGATTTAGCTTCACGGGAGAACAGTTAATAGTTTTTGTTTTTTAGTTAGTATACTTATCCTAACTAAAAAGCAATCAAGATATTTTTCAAAAGTAACTAGTCTAAACCAAAATATTGATGGTGGTGGTTGCTGCAGAGAGAAGGTGGTGGTGCCGGTGACAAAACCATACATAACGTTTCAAGGAGAAGGAAGAGACGTGACCTTCATCGAATGGCATGATAGAGCAAGCGATCCTGGTCCCAATGGACAGCAGCTGCGTACTTACAGAACAGCTTCTGTTACTGTTTTTGCCAGTTACTTCTCTGCTAGAAACATCAGCTTCAAGGTATATATATAATGCATGTACATATCAAAATGACAAAATTAATGAAGTTAAACTCGTTAATTAATTTTAATATTATGTTAATTATTTATGCATGTAGAACACAGCACCAGCACCAATGCCCGGAATGCAAGGGTGGCAAGCGGCGGCGTTTAGAATATCCGGCGATAAGGCCTACTTCTCCGGCTGCGGATTCTACGGTGCACAAGATACTCTATGTGATGATGCCGGCAGGCATTACTTCAAGGAGTGCTATATTGAAGGCTCTATTGACTTCATTTTTGGAAATGGCCGCTCCATGTACAAAGTAATCAACTTTCATTCTCTTTTTTATCCAATTACATTCTTTGAATTAAACCCACTCAAGAGTTAAGCTTGAACTTGAAAAATATCGAATTTTTCAAAGGTCTGACCCATAATTTTCTGCATAAATTAAGGTCTGAGTTCGATCCGTAAACATGTTTTTAAAGAATAAACTATCATTAACTAAACTATTTATATATATAGAACATGATATTGAGATAAATATTAATTAAAATACATGCATTCAGATGGGTTAATAAGAGTAGAGAATTCTCGTGACTTTATGGGAACAGATTTTGAAATGGACAGCACGGAATCTATGACATAAATGAGGGAAAATGATGTTTATGCACTGGTCTCTCACTCTTTTTTTTTTTTTTTTTTCAGTCTCTCTGGTCTGTCTGTCTGTCTGTAAAGTGAAAAAAAGCAAGCAAACTTTTACTTTTTTTAAAAAAAATTTTTTTATCTCTGATCGATACCAATTTTTGGTGTCAGTGAACAGTGATGGTGGTGTCCAACTTACTAAAAGTCTAAAAGCAAACTGAAATATATATGGGAAGAACATCAAAGGCAGTGCCAACCATCTGCTAGCCAACTGTCAACTGATTTTGCTGCTATTAATCACTAATCCAAATGATTAGTTAATTGTGTGCTTAGTTAATTCTTTATTAATATACTAATCCAATCAGACATTAGATTACATACAGTATGAACTTTAACCATTTTACCATTTTTCATAAAGTCATAGATACCCTTTACAGAGCAATCATTAATTGCTGATGATTATGCTCTATAAAGTGTGATTTCATTGTATTGAGAGGTCAAAGTTGAGAAAGTTTGCATCTTCACTTTATAGACAACCGTAAATTGAATGTTTTTCCCCTCACATGTTCTTTTTCTTTTAATTATTGTTTATTGGAGTTAAAACAATAACAATTGTCAACAGCTACACTTTGTTTTATATCCCATTAGCCTAATTTTTGATTATTGGTTGATTGATCGACGCAGAACTGCGAGCTACATTCAATAGCTACTAGATTTGGATCCGTTGCGGCCCAAGATAGAAACTCGCCAGATGAAAAAACAGGCTTTGCTTTTCTTGGCTGTAGAGTAACGGGAAGTGGACCAGTGTATGTGGGCCGGGCCATGGGCCAGTACTCAAGGATAGTATACTCTTATACTTACTTTGATGACCTGGTTGCACACGGTGGCTGGGATGATTGGGACCACGTCAGCAACAAAAACAAGTAAATGATTACTTACATATATATTAGCAGCATGTGATATGCTATCTATAGTAAATATTTTTATTTATAATATTTCAAAAAATATAATGTAATTAACAAAAATTTATTATTTAAATTATTTTTAATTTCATACTTATTAATTTTATTAAAAATTATTTAAATTAAAGAACATCCATTTCAAATTTAAAATGTTAAATTAATTATATAAAAATAAATCTTTATAATAAAATTAAAAGGAAAGGAAATATATATTAAAAAAAATCATTGATTTAATTTATTTCTAAATTAATATATATTTTTAAATGATATTAAAAATAATAAAATAATAAAAATTTAACTATAGACGTATATGTTATTAATAATGATAATTTCGTATAAATTGCAAGGAGTGAATCATGAAAAGCTTAAGTGAGGTAATTTTTTATGATTTAATATTGACGGTTACTTTCTGTTTTTTGTCTCAAATTTTAGGACTGCGTTTTTTGGAGTGTACAGATGCTATGGGCCAGGAGCTGCAAAAGTGAGAGGGGTTTCATGGGCAAGAGAGTTGGATTTTGAGTCAGCCCACAAGTTCCTAGCAAAGAGCTTTGTAAATGGGAGGCACTGGATCGCACCTTCTGACGCTTAGCCACGAGATTTTAACAATTTTCTTTTTGATTCATTCATACATATGTATAAATTTCATTCATTGATTCAATTGCACTAAAGCTTCTTGTTTCAATAATTTTCTGTCACACTTTTAAAATTACCAAGCACTGTTGAAGTTATATTTGTATCCTGTTTAGTATAAATAAATTCCAAAAATGAAATTCAAAAATCTTACTTTCTTAAACTGAATTTATTAGAACAATTTTTTTTTTGCTTACCCAACATGAAGACAGAAAGCATTTCTAATAAATTCTAAGAATTTGGTCAAATTTATATAAACCAAGCAAGGCCCTACCTACCATTTTGGTAATTTATAAAGGCAATTGATCCATTTCCCACCATATGGAGTTCAATGGGACCAAGCAATTCCCATAATTTAGAATGCACCACTTAAAATTTGAAACAAAAATACTTTAACTTGAATCCTGTGCAAGTTTCAAACGAACATAAGTACCAAAAAAATTGAGTATTCCTTTCTATTATTAGGGAGTGGGAAAATAAAACCACCATACTATATCTTTGACAAATACATTTCAAATAAACACCTACAGGTATAGGACAAAGGAGAAGAGCAAATTGGTTACAAGAAATAAGGGTAAGTGTTGCCTCACATTATGCAGCAATTTGGCTGGGACTCGAGCATCTCTGGAGATCTGCAAAACAAGATATCAATCAGTCATCTGATGCATGCTACCTATAGACATCGTTCAATGATTGTTATTTCAATGTAAATCTTTTATGGAAAGTTTGCTTAACACTACAGCACTAGAGATTATTCTAGAGTTATCAATCTATCGATTTCCTTAGCTGTACATGTCTGAAATGAAGGCGATGAAAAACTCGGCCAAATCAATCAAATGGCCTGACTTCTCGTTGCAGCCACTTGACAATAAATATCCATTAAAAATTTGCATCTGAGACTGTTTCTAGAGAGAAATAAAGAACTTGAAGCCTAATTGCATAGAACAAATCCCCCAAACTGTAACCTCATTTTGACAGCCTGTTTTGATGAATATTTAATGCTAGAGAACTAAATTTACATGGTATAAGATAAATGAGACTGATGTGTATTCATATGCAGTTACAGATGCTTATGAATGCCAAAAGTGGCATAACGCATAAGTTAAAGCACTTACATTTGGCCAAGATTAGCAAAATCAATGTCAGGAGCAAGCTCTTGCACAATATCATTGGGAGGTTGGCCACATTCTTGCATTTTCTGCATGAGGTCAACAATCTTTGTGAAGTTATTAGGTTCATTCTCATAAACTTCATTAAGTTTGTTGATGAGTTCATATTGGTGAGAATAACGCCCGTATTCTTCTTTGGTTAAACTGGTTTTGTGTTCTTCCAACCACTTTGGATATCTTGCTCCAATTTCCTTCATAGGTTCATGAAGAATCTCCTTAGACAAAAGTTGTTGCATCATCGTCTCCACAATAGATTCCATGTTCTATTAAAAACTAACATATTGTTATTAAGATATTTCAATTCATAAAATGAACAAATGAATGAAAATATTTAAGAAGAAAAAAACTAATAAAAGATTTGTGAAACTTAACAACTGAATTAAAAAAAAAAAGTGCATCAGCATGTAAGGATTTTTAGTGGTCAGTTTGATGCAAAAGCTCTAACTTGAAGGAAGGTTTATGCTTTCTGATTTATACACTTTTTCAACAAGGTCCATAAACAGTACAACATGTGCGACAACAAACTCGCTGCAGGTTATTTATTAGAAGCTTCTCACATATCTTTTCAGTACAAAACTCAGAAAATGCACAAGCAGAAAAACCATCAATTATAATCGATTATTTCCTTGTCCTTTAAGACACAAAAGAACCACAAGCAAAGCAATACACTCAAATCCTATTTTTTTGAATCACAGGGTTCTAGATCACCTAGAAATGCTTTCCAGTAAATGAGCAAATTAGCAATCATTGAACACCTGCTCTCATCCTAAACCTTATGAATCAAAATCCATAGGGTAATGCACCAAAATAAGCACTAACATTATCTCAACCATAGCACTTTCCAAAATCAGAAATTCCCAATCCAAACATTATTTTTAAAGAATTTGATATTAAAACGCCTGTGGCCTCCCTCAACTTTAATTTCTACACCCCTAGAATTATAAATCAACACAACAGAAACCAAGCACAACCCCAGAAAAATGAACATCCCAAATGTCACTGCTGATAGAAAACCACAGAATCATATTTGAAACCACCCAAAACCACTAGATTAAACCAAGAAAGGAAAGATCAACAATTTACCTGAGAGCCAGCAAGCTCCTCAAATTGCTTAACCCAATCCTCTATAAATGCATCCTTACCAAAATCATCTGGTTTTGGACCTGTGACAGACTCCAAGCCCTTAACAGCTTCCCTAGTCTGCTCCCTAAGTTGATCAAGCGCCTCTGCAACATGGTACTCCTTTGAAACCTTCTGCTTTCCCTTTTTCTTATGTTTCAAGTCAGGTAACCCCATACCCAACCCCTGAACCCCCATTGGCGGTGAAGCTGATGATTCTTGCCGCTTGTTCTCTTTGTTACCATCCCCTCCACTCCTAAAATCAAATTAATTACCCCAAAAAAGGGAGAGATAAACAAAAGCTCCAGGATTTAAATTTTAGAAAATGCACAGAAAATCAAAGCTTATAAATGAGTGTGGTTAGAGAAAATCCAGAGTACTATTTTACCCCCTTCGCCGCTTTTTAAGTCAAAAAGCGGACAATTCAATCTAATTACAAAAACACATTAGAAATGAACTATAATTTACAAAAAAAAAATCAATAGATAAAAGGAAACGAGAGACCTTTGAGAGGAAGGAGCGAGGTTGAGACCCTGAAAATCGTCAAGAGCACCTGCAAATATTGAAAAGCGAAAAAAAAATTCATAGTCGTAAAGAGGCAACAAAGAGAGGGTTTTAGAGGGAATTGGGTTTACTGTCAAGGAGTTCGTCTAAATCATCGTGGGGACGATGGTCCGCCATGATTGGAACAATCTCTGTATCACTTTCTCAACTTCGAAGAAAATGTATGAAAAATATATGTGCGTCTTTCGGTTGAATTGAGGGTTTAGATGAAGAAATTTTGACGACGTCTGTTGGCGGTGCAACCCACAAGAAAGATCCAAAGATTCTGAATTCTGACTTGGTGAAGAGGGCTGGACTCTTTTGCGACCGAAACCATCCCTTTACCTTGACGGGGGATATTTTTCTGATATTTTTTGCTATTATCTTTGATTGTCCCAATTTTTTCTTTTTGGTGGCCGTATTGCTCCGGTGTAAATTAATTATTAGGGTCAAAATTAAATATATTATTTTCACACTTATTTATTCGATATATTTTACCACTCGCTTCGGATTTAAAAAAATAATAATAAAAATAAAGCATTAAGGCATTTCTAGAGTCAAATCTTTTTTCTTTAAAAAAAATAAAAATACTTAAATTGATTTTTCAGGAAGACAATGGAAGTAAAATATCTCATTAAATGAAAAATAGAATTTTTAAAATGGAAAAAATTTACTATAAAGATAATTATAATAACAACTCAGTACTGCTCATCATAGAAATCATTTAAGGTCAATTAAAAACTCCAATATAAAGAGTGAGAGAGAGAAATCAGTGGATGTTAGTTCACAATTGAGTACGATGATCAATAGACCAAGGAGTATATAAGCACATGGTTTAGTGGAGTTTGTTTCCATGGATTTGGCCAGGCAAGTGGCAACATAATAACAAAAATATCAATAGCTGCAGACTTCATCACACGCATTCCCAAATTTCTGATTTACAAATTTCCAAACAGAAAATGCAACTTGAAAGTTGAAACCCAAACAAAAAATATGTATTATCTGCTGTTCAGAAAACCACTTTTCGCCACCTGATAGATGCGCAGGTAACTCGATCCATGTGAATTAAAAAAAGAATTAGCCATTCCCCCAGTAACTACAAATACTTATATTTTTATAAGAACACCAACAGAAGCCACAATAAAGATGCTATGATGCTAAAGGCCGCCAATAGTGATCATTCAACATTGATTAGCAGTTGAGAATATCAGTATATTTAATAAATGATTCCCTCCAAATTACTACACTCACCTTAAGAGTCAGAACTACTAAAAAATAAAATTCATTGTTTAACTAAGCCCATGCTAATAAATTCATTACTTCACTAGAAGAGACTTCACATTCTGCGGACGCAGCAGGAAATCTTAGGTACGAGCTGTGATGCTAGTGAGAGGAGGATCTGATAACTTCAGATTCTTAGACTGCAGTTGCAGAATTTGTTTCAAAAGTTAAAGCAGCTTCTGATTGTTGAGGCATGGAACTTTGTGAGAATTGAGGGTCCAAACCTGCTGCCACTGATGCTGATTGGTGGGCTTGAGAAGAATAGTAAACACCATGTGGGGGAAATGAGCCTTGCTGACCATAGAAAGGTTGATGGACTTGGGGGAAGGAATAAGTTTGTGCAATTGGATTGGGAGGGTAAAGCACCTGAAGCCCTGTTGGCCCATACACAGCCTGATGACCTTCAAATCGTTTAAGTTTAGCAATGTGCTTTTTGCCAGAAAAATGGCGATCAAGAACCTCCCGTGTATCACACTTGACATTGCATAGATCACATATTAGGGGAGCTACAGCTTTAGGTTTGGGAGGTTCAACTGGTCGTCTATGAGTTTCAGAAATCTTCATACGCTTGCCTCCCCGACCACCCTTCATTTTGCGTTTCATTCCACGTGTCCTACTATCAAACAATTTCTTCTTCTGCTTCCTTCCTTGCTGATCAGATAACTGCTCTGCTGGAACTTCAAGTTTTTCCTCTGTATTATTCTGCAGATCGTTCTCTATTCCATTTTCATCACTGGCAGCTTCAGCAGGTAAGTTTTCTGCTGACTTCTGCTCTTCACCATCCTGTGCAATCTGAGGCTCCTGAGCTTCTTCTGCGTTGAAATCATTTACAGGTTCGTGATCATTTCTTCTCCCTACCCCTGGCTTGGTAGCATTTTTCAACTCTTCAATCCTGAGCAAGTTCTTTTTATGCCGCTTTCCATTTTTGTGCTGCTCAAGAATTTCCAAACTAGTGCAATCTACCCTACAGAGTTCACACCAAGCAATCTGAACAGGTCGACAGTTAGACGCTACAGTTTCTGGTGCTGAAGCAGATTGATTTGCCTTTTGAACTGCATCAGAACGTTCTGGATAGGAAGATGTTGCACCTTGCTGTTGGAAGCGCCTAAAACGAGCCTTACCCCGCCCATGTCCTCTTCCACGAAAAGAAGGAGCAGAACCATGGTGGTGTCCTACATTACCTAGCCCACCTCCTCGGGATGGTCCGCCACCCCTATGTGTATATCGACCATCCTGCAAATATATACTTGAAGAGGTTCTCAATAATGTTAAAAAAAAAAAAAAAAAAAGGCATAACAATATGTGCTTCTACATGCCAAGCAGAAGAGGCAAATCAAAATATCTTAATATTAAACTCTACTCTGTGACAAATCTGCAGTCCACCAGCATTTTAAATTGCGAGTTGGTGACTAAACTTTGGCCAGAGAAAAATTCCTTACCATAATCAAATTTTATCTTAAACGAAAAACAAGTATTTAGAATTTGGAAATAGTTTGCTAAAGCACTAGAATTGATCTCAATCATGTTATTAAACGAAGATACTCCTTTTTCAAATGTCAATTAACAGAAACAAATAAGTTTAAGGATCCATTTGGATAGATAGTCATTTGAAATCAAAAAAATTATCAGGGTTCCATATCCAAAAGCTCAATCATTCAAATGACTAACTATCCAAATGGAACCTTAGATTAAACTTCTATATATCCAGCAGCGGCACCCGACAAACTGAATCTGTCAGAACCTCTGTTGCTCTGACTTTTAACTATTACCCTAAGGACCCTGTTTACACTTAGAATTGGAATGGGTACTTGGGTGTGACTCTCCATATATAAGGAGGAACATACCAGAAAATTAAATATACATGTGTCGAACATGGGTATGCATTCGACACTTGTACAAAGTCTGAGCAACACAGGTTAATATAGTAAGCTTCTGAAATTTTCTGAGTTTTTTTTTTAAACCAGATTTAATACAGAACCCGCCAAAAGTAAACTTCTGACGTCATCCAAGCTATTCTGAACCCTGTTTTTAGCAACCAGGATACTTACCATGAGCAAGGCAAGTGAATAAAAGATCCATACCTATTCTTTCTGGCAAGCAATCCAAGACCAATGGAAATGCCTCCTCATTCAACATCAACTAGTTGGCAAATGACAAATTTCAGCAACTCCCTTGGCCTAATGGAATAGTATACCAACATCAATATAGTTTAAAGTTAAGAATAAGTCAAGGATATTAGAATACATTTGTGACTAGGCTAAGGTAGCTGTGGCCCACCAAATTTAGCATAGGATTGTGATTGTGGCGCTAGGATGGAATCAATTGACCGAAGTTCAAGTTAATCCTAAGGTAAATTGTTTGCAAATTCAATGAGTTGAAGCTCCGCTAGAATAAATCCTATTTTTATTCTGAACCTCACAGCCAGAAGTTATGCAAACTCTATACGAGACCCATTCCATATTAACTAGAAACCATAAAACTTTCAAATGCAAAAAAGCAAGGTGATCAATCCCTTGTCAATCTCAGCAAGCACCAACTAGGTTTGCAGATTCAGCAGACCAAACCTACAATTTGGTGCCATTTCAAAAACCAGTCATTCTCACTCTTTTCAGATATGTAGAACAAATTATGGTTGAAGAATACAGCACTAAAAATAATCATGTTTCATAAGCTAGTTGATTCAGACCATGAAATCTGATTACCAGGCCAATTTAAATCAGGAGATTTCGAGAAACCCAAACATGTCAATCAGTTTCTCAGAAGAGAAAACTATCTTCAATTGGGTTGAATGTGAAAAATGTCCAAGATTTTCTAAACCAAGAACTTGTTCTGACGATCCTGGTAAAAAGAGTCTGATAAACATTACAGAGAAGCAAACAAGATTAGCAAACTGATCAAGCTGCTAGCCCACGATATGTGACCTGTGCATTCAGGGAGGGTATGAAACTTAAAGCTCACAAGAACTACCTATATCCATTTTCTCTCTTATAGTAATTCATGAATTGAACTATTATTTTCATGTTTTTCATAGTCTATCTATCCTAATTAAAAGTCAGCAAAATGTCCATATATGTTCATACCCTCTATCTGATATCCTGCACTAAAAACCTCAAATGATAATAAACAAACATTTAGTTTCAAAAAAATTTTATTCAATGGAATAAGAGCTGGTCGAGTGTGCTCAAAGGGCATTTAGATCAATGGGGAGATAAACTGGGCATTAAGAAAATTAATTTTGAATTTTCAGGTCCAGAAAAATATAAATTTCCAAGGTTAGATCCAAAATATCTGCATTTAAAAAAAAAAAAATCGATCTTTAAGTTCTAGTCGAGATGCATGTTGCATGCTCAATCAAAACAACTTCTGTCAACCTCAGATAGAAGGGATAGAGCAAATACAAAAAAAAAGGTCTATTCAAGAGAATTTTCAATTTTGGAAGCAACTTGTTATCTACTGGGTAAGTGGATCATTGTACTTCCATATGCTAATTAGGTATGGTTATAGGCAGGCCAGCATATGCAAACTTAGAAAGGTAATAGGCAACCCAGTTTTCCTACTCATTTTTAACGGAAGAAAGAGAGGAAATTTTCAATTCCCATTTACATGGACACAGATTTCATAGGTCCCAGTTGTATCCAATAGCAATAAGCACCAAATGAAAGGAAGTTGGCAAATAGCAGGATATAAAAAAATGGGTTTGAGAAGCAATACTTTTGAAGCTACTCATAACTCCACCAGCATATGTTAACTGTATTCAATGCTGTAATGATACTTTTACATATTTCTATTTTACTTGAACCTGGTACATTTTTTCCCCTATGCACAATGGAGTAGCTTGATCCTGCAAACAACCATGCCCTCCAAAACAGAAGCATCTCAATGCACTGGTTGTTCTTTTATATATTTTGTAAAGTGTGAAGCTAAATGTCCAAATTTGACTTAGGAGTGTCGAGGGTAGAATTATGTCTGACAGAATATAGCTAACTGGCTTAATTGAAGCATGACTTTGTTCACTTGATGGTCCAAAATGACCAAAATTTGGTTTTTAATATGTTACTAATGGTATGATGTAAACCGTCATTGATGTCTAAAAACTAGCATTCGTTTAGAGTCAGTAAAAATGTTTCAGGAATGGACTAAACCATCTAATAATAGTCATCCATAAAATGTTCAGCAGCAACAGACCAAAATATACCTGCGATATTCAAATGCACAGAATATGCTATTGATTCTCAGCAATCTAGTGCAGCTACAGAATAACAAAAAAATTGCTAACTTCAACAATGAACATAATACATTGCAAAGTAAAAGCACAAACTGGGATGCCAAAGGATCTAATCCAGTTCTGGCCAGTTTTAGGCTACAAGATCAGTTATTAAATTTTCCTCAACCTCAATCTACCAATATGTCAAGCAAGCACATTAAAAAGTAACCTTTCAAATGAATGGCCACCAGAATTATATCTTTTACATGCATGTATATGTCTGCCGATATGTGTGTCTGCGGCATGTTCCCCACCCTCCTGAACACACAGACCCGTAAAGAGGATGAGGATTTCACAAGCGAGTTATTTAGAATCAATGAATGTCATATCTGATTAATTTCAAAAAGCAAATTATTGAGAATTTCATCGATAATCAAGAAGCATTGAGTGAGTTCCCCTCTCAAATTGTCTAATAAACGAAAACTTTTGACCCCATTTTTACAATGAAGAGCAGAAAATGAAAATAGCCAGAGTTTTAAAATGGGAAGCACACAAGTCTAAATTTTACAAACCATCGAATGCAACAGTAAATCAAATAGGAGAAAATGGTCAATTGCCCTAAGAACCTAAGACATCAGTGAGAACGCCCCATCAACTTACAATTTAAATTTAATAAAATCACAAACACCTTACCGGATGACGCATTGGAACAGACATAAATCCCGGACTCTTCGCCGGTAACCCAGCCATTGCCCTCTCCGCCGCGTCCATTGTCCCCGCAAATTGCGTCAGCTGCTCCAGAGCCGCGATAGCCGCAGCAGCAGCTGGATTCATCCCCTGAGGAGGCGGCGGCGGCGGCACAACTACATTTACCGAAGTCTGAGGCGGAGGATAGGCGCTCTGCGGGTGTTGCTGCTGTACCGCCTGCAGCGATGTCCCAGTTCCACCAGAATCGGCAATTTGCGGCACTTCTTGTGGAGCAGAAACCCCTGGAGCAGACTCGTAATGATAATACGGAGGTTGCTGATAAGCAACCGAGTAATCGGGCTGGTAATAAGCGTAGTGTTGTATTTGTTGACCGTATTGCCATTGATTTTGATCTGGGTATTGCTGATAATACGAATAATAAGACTGGTCATAAGATTGAAACTGGGTTTGATAGAAATAATCTTGAACTTGGTATTGTGGGTATTGGATGGCTTGCGTTTGCTCTTGTAACTGTGGGTTTAGCTGGTCGGTGGTGGTCGTCGTGCTGAGGTGTTGTTGCTGGACAGGTTCAGGAATAGATGATACATCCATTGTTGGTGTACGATTTTTTGGTGATTGGCGATTGGGTTGGTTATAGGGGAAAAAAATAGGGGAAGGGAAAGGAAATGTTTTTCTTGTTTTGTGTCGAACTTGAATAGACGGAACGACGGGATATTTGGCACCGATGCTGGTGGTTAGTGCTGGTAAAGTGGCTGCTGCCCCGCGGTGGAGTAGCAAGTTTTTTTGCTCGAAAGGCTCGCAATTAAATTAAGCATTCCAATCATGCCCAAGCCCAACCCAATCGTACATGGATCTTACGTTACGTTTTTGGACTTGTTTTGTTCTTCAGATGGGCTTTCTATGGGCTTATTATCTTCCTGCCTTCTGTTGTTAGACCTTCTCTTTAAAAAAAAAAAAAGTAATTATAGTATATATCATATTTTTTAAATTATATTTGAAGAATGTTAGATTAACTTTTCAATAAATTTTTATTATTTTAGATTTTTTTACTTCTGTGGATTTTTTTTTATATTTTTAGATATTAGTTTATTAAAAAATTAGAGTTTTAATGGCTTTGTTTTTCTTTTTTATTAATTTTCTATTTTAATTATTAGTGTTTTAATTGCTTAATGTTTTTTTTTATTGATTTTCTAATTTAATACTTGTTTTATTTTTTTCAGTTTCTTTCCATTTTTTGCTGCCATATTTTTTAGTCAACTCTCCTCTTTTTTTTATTTCTTTGTTTTCTATTGACATCCTTTTTTTTCTTTTTAGATTATGGACTTCCTATTTCTCAGATTGTTACACTAATATTTTTAAATAAAAATTATTATTATTTTCGTCAATTATAAGGATCGTTGATTTTAGTTTTTGTATGTTTTTTGTTGTCGAAAAACTCTTTTAAGTTTAGATATTAATTGTTTGATATGGATTTATTTAATTAGTTTATGCTCACACACACTCTCTCTATATATATAATTGATTTTACAGTATTTATTGACATAGTGCATATATATACACCATATTTACTGATAAAGTATATAAAAACTGCATTCACTTAATTTGATTTAATGTGTTAATTATTATATATATATGTGGATATATATATATATATATACCCATATATATTGTATTTACGGTCCATGCGGTCATCATCATTGTTAAATTATATAGTTGTATAAGGACTTGCTTTTTTAGATTTTGTGTTCATTTGTATTTTTTTTTAGATTTTATTGTTTTTTAATGTTTTTTTAGCATTTTATTTTTTACAAAATCTGTTAATTTAATATTATTTGAGGTTATTTTGAGTATTTTTATTTTATTTTTTATTAAATATGTTAATTTTTAAATATTTAATATTTTATAATATTTATTAAAAATTAAAATTTTAAATATGATATTTGCGTCATTGTCCAAAAAAAAAAAAAAAAAATCCAACGCGTACAAAGGGGTAAAATTGAATATTTGCTTAGTCCATCGACCGGACCGCAATTGTACACAAAGATGGGCAATATTTACAATTTACATAAAGATAAGAGGCATTAATGAGAAAAGTGGAAAAAGAAGTGGTCAGTGTAAGAATTCAAAGTATATGGGGCATCAAACACAGAATCAAGCTTTCAACTTCCATTCTCTCCCCTATAAGCCAAAGCCACACTCAGTGGATATTAAACCACCAAAAATCCGAGCCCAACAAATACAAGGAACCAAATGGCTGTTGCTGCTTTACAACCAGCTACTTCCCTCCGTTTCAGTCCCTACTCAACCCTCCGGTTCCTCTCCTCCTACTCCAAATCAAATACTGGAAACCTCCTTACAACAATCCCCAAAACCCTGCTAAGACCCCATGCTCTCCCGTCAAAATTCTTCCGGCTGCTCCCACTACCAGGCGAGCCCCACCGGAGGTCTTTCTGCACCTTCATTACCGGTGCTCTGCAGTCTAGTGAGAGTACCAAACAGGAATCCGTGGAAGACCGGAGGGGCGAAACGGGAGATAGAGTCGGGGCCTTTAGGAAAAAGCTGAAGATAGCTGACATAAAGGGTGGGCCCGATGAAGGATTGGATCGGGTAGGGCAGACACTAGTTGTGATGGGGTGGGTCCGGACACTCCGGGTGCAGAGTAGCGTTACCTTTATTGAGGTAATGGTTATCTAATTAAGATGGAAGCAACTACGATTTTGAACTTAGCTTGATTTAAGATTTTTTGGTGTTTCTTTAAAGCACGTTTGGTTGGCAATATATATTTTCTTAAGCTGTGTGTTAATTATATGATATATGCATTCAGGTTAATGATGGTTCATGCCTCTCAAACATGCAATGTGTAATGGATTTGGAAGCTGAAGGTTATGACCAGGTATCACAATGACCAATAGATTGGTGTTTATTTTGAACTTGCGTTTGTAGAATTAGAATGTAGGCGTACTGCTCAGATTCTAAGTTCTAATTCTTTCTTTAAGAATTTTCTGGTATCTTGAGGATGCTATTTTCTTATAAATTGGTTATTGGACATGAACTCGTGTTTACTTCACTGCATAATTATTTAGAATTAAACCTAGTATCGGTGGTCGCTGTACTTCTGTTATTCTCCTTCTGTAATCTGGTTTAACATCATGAAGTAACGTTTTTCCTTCCTTTTCTAAAATATGCACTTGTCTCCATTTGTCGCTACCTTGATTTTTTCATGTCTATATCATTGTCACTTTCTTTTTATTTAGCATGGGGCTTGTTAATAGGTAGACTCTGGTTTGGTGACAACTGGTGCATCGATATGGGTACAAGGGACGGTAGTAAAGAGCCAAGGGTCAAAGCAAATGGTGGAACTGAAGGTCACAAAAATTGTAGCGGTATGGCTTCCTGTTAAATTTTTTATTTTTTTTTAGTGTGATGTGATTGGAGAATTTGCTCTTCCATATTAACTTTGCATCATATGTTTTCCATATTTTCCCTCCCAAAATTTTTCAAAATTCAATTTCCCCCAAAATTTGATGTATCTTTTCAAAAATATCCATATTGGCCCCGAATTTGCCTTCAATCTTTCTTTATTTTTTTTTGTTTTAATTTTTGTCTCCCCTCCAATACAACTCTAGTTCTGCCCTTGTTCATATGCATATGTTAATATGTATGATTTCTATTTGTGTGGTTATATATTTAGCCAACCAGCATTCCATGCATGCATTACATTAACTCTGTTGAAAGTTAGGATAGCTAATACAGCTACTTATCAAAAACATTGTCTTACTCACTGGTGTGCCTTGGCATGCAATACCTTACTTGAGAATGATTTCTTTTATTGAGTTATGAGTTCTTACTGTTGCTCAGCCACAAGTACACAAAATATTCTGCATATCTTATTCTAAAGGCTTCAATTGATGAACTGAAAGGACTGTCTTTTGGACATTTAATGCGATCAGAGTATTTTGTTTCGCTGAATTCTAGATGTAGATGCCCTGTTGTTTGACCATTTAGATTGGAGTTTCCCTGTTGACTGGAAACATTATCGCCATTGCTTTTTGTTGAATTTCAAAACAATAGCTTCCAATCAAAGAGCAACTCCTGCAAATGGCTAACTAACATGAAATTTACATCTACCACTATTCTGTGCATTAGCAAATGTAGTGTTTGTTGGATGATGCAAATTGCTAAACAGTGAATGATCTGCGATAAAGAATGATAAAATTCATATGCATTTGGTTTGAAACAGAAACCGTATACAGCAACTCCTGGTGAATTAATGAATTATTTTATGATGAAAGGCATCCCTAGTGGATTAAGCTCCCTATTTAAGATTCATTTTGCTTAATGTGTGTAATTTTAAATAGATTTGGTGCTTTTCATATTCAATCTTTGAACGATATTTTGGTATACTCCAGTCTTCTTGATGACCTTATGTTATGTTTGCAGAAATTTAAGGCTATTTTTTGAGCTCTTCTTAAATTTCTGTTGAAAACTTGAAAAAAGAATGAAAATAAAAGCTAGTCATTTTTGGGCCTACAGCCCAAATTGTGCGCCAAGGCTGCTCACTGCACTAGCACCTAGGCCAAGGAACACGATCCATAATGAGATTTTGTCTAAATCGACTCATGCACAGAACCAAGAAAGAGAGAATCCCCTTAGATGAATGATGTCAAGAAAAGCTGCATGACATTTGGGGCCAACCTGCATATCATGTAAATGTGTTATGGTTGCTTGTTTTTGCATTAAAATAATTTTTCTTGTTATAGGTTGGCAAGAGTGATCCATCCTATCCCATTCAAAAGAAAAGAGTCAGCAGAGAATTTTTGAGAACTAAAGCTCATCTTCGTCCTAGAACAAACACATTTGGTGCGGTATGGCTTTGCTGCTTGTTTCTGATCTAATTTTTGGTTTTTTCTTTTTTAGTAATGCAAATTGTTTCTAGGTTGCAAGGGTAAGGAATGCTTTGGCTTTTGCTACACACAAGTTTTTTCAAGAAAATGGTTTTGTCTGGGTCTCAAGTCCTATTATCACAGCTTCGGATTGTGAAGGGGCAGGTGAACAGTTCTGTGTTACTACTTTGGTATGTAGCATTACATTATTAATGGCCAGTTTCTGTCCTTTTGCCTGATTTTGCACAATGCTTTATGGGGGCGATTGGTTCCCAAAATTCAACATTTTCATGGGAAATGACATTATTAGGAAAGTGCTACTAATTTTAATGTTCAAATTTTCATTTTCCAGTTAGTGTTCAAATTTTGTAGGCGGAAATGATTTTATAAAGATAATGTAATTCAGGGTGACTCCATTTTGTGCAAGATTTATTGATGATTATCCTGCAGTGATTTTATGATATTGCTGTTAAACTTGATGCTTTATGGATTTTCATTAAGTTCAGTAACAGTTTTGTTTATTCACAGATTCCAAGCTCTCGGGAAGCAGTTGATTCTCATGTGGATGGCATTCCAAAAACAGAGGATGGACTAATTGATTGGTCTCAAGTGAGTTCATCGTAAATTTTTTTTTCTGCTTTCCATGCTTTAGCATTTGTTGTTTAAAATGGTTATAAAATGGTTACCTTGTGGACAATTTTCATTAATTTAATATAGCTGGTGCAATCAGGTTAATGTGATCCTTTTTAGTTGCTTTGCACTTTGCAGTCATACATAGTGTTGTCATTAGATTCAAAAATAAAATTCCCTTATGGTTCTTGGCTTGAGAAAATTTAATTTATCGTGTGTGGCAACACAATGTATATGAAACTAGGGTGAGTTTAAAGTCATTTCACTAGGTATGTTTCATGTTCATTTTCTTCATTTCTCAGGATTTTTTTGGCAAACCGACATTTTTGACAGTTTCTGGCCAGCTCAATGGTGAAACATATGCTACTGCTCTATCAGATGTATAAATTTTCTACTCATCCTTGTCCATGTGAAAGCCACTTTGAAAGTGTGAGCTATTTGAACCCTTTTGATCATACAATTCTATAATTTCTGTCAGGTGTATACATTTGGTCCGACATTTCGAGCTGAAAATTCTAATACTTCTAGACACTTAGCTGAATTTTGGGTAAGCGTTCCTTGTTAATTTTATTATTATTATTATTTTTATTTTTATTTTTATTATTTTATTTTAAACGTGTCTCATGTGCTATTTTATTATCTTACTACTCTCTTTCTATTCTTTTATATAAGATGATTGAACCAGAACTTGCATTTGCTGATCTGAATGATGACATGGCCTGTGCAACTGCCTATCTCCAGTATGTAGTATGTTACCTTTGACATCATCTTTGTTGTTAATTCAACACTTATGGAGTGGAAGCAGCTTGCAGCCACTCAGAAGCATAATTTATTCATTAGATCATTTACAATTTATGTTTTCAAGGTGAGGCATATCCTTGAAAATTGCAAGGAAGATATGGACTTCTTCAATACGTGGATTGAGAAAGGCATCATCAATCGATTGAGTGTATGAGTTTTCAAGTGTAACATATGCTTCTTCAACCTTTCTGTGATACATTTAATCTTTTGATGTTACTTTGTTTTATTAATTTGGTTCACAGTGTGATGGTTTGGGCTTCACACTAATATCCAAATTTGACAGACTTCTTTCATGCATGCCTTGACATTTTGGAATTTTATTTGTTTGATCAACAGGATGTTGCTGAGAAAGACTTTGTGCAGTTGACATACACTGATGCAGTTGAACTTCTTCTTAGAGCAAATAAGAAATTTGAATTTCCGGTACTGTGTGTTTTACTTCTATCCTCTCTTCAGTAATAGGTAGCATATTTGATTCGATATTTATTCCGTGGAGCTAACTGTTTCTACTACCTTCCAAATTGCTGTCCACTAATTTTCCATAGAGGCTACTGTTAGAAGTTACTTTTCTTTTATATTTTTTTTTCCGTCCTAGTTCTGCTAAATTTCTTTTCTTTGTTCAGGATAAGTGGCTACTGTGAATTTCTATTTCTTATCTCTTTCATTTTTTTTTTCTGCTATTGCTTGATATGAGGTGAAATACTCTTTTCTCTTGCACATTTCTAGGTGAAATGGGGATGTGATTTGCAAAGTGAGCATGAGCGATATATTACTGAAGAAGCATTTGGTGGATGCCCTGTCATAATAAGAGATTATCCAAAGGCATGCCCCTTACAAGCTCTCTTTTTCTTTTGATTTGAAGAAGAAAGAAGGCCAAACATATATGGAACCTATTACTGTTCTTGTTCTGAATCTATCAATGTAAAACTCTCAGGAGATCAAGGCATTTTATATGAGGCAAAATGATGATGGGAAGACTGTTGCAGCCATGGATCTATTGGTTCCTCGGGTAGCAATTATTTTATATTAATAATTATGAGTATAATTTAGTCAATAGCTGTCGTCTTGAGCCTTTAGTAGCCTCTGGCAACCCCCAGAGGTACTTGAAAAGCAAGAAGCCTGAGATTCATGAACATTATTTATGTTGGGGATTATAGTATCTTTGAGATGATTACAAAAGATGATTTTAATATAGTACTTCTTTACTAGTTTATTTTTTGGAAAAATTAATTTTGATTTCTTTACGGGCCTGAAATAAGATTATGAGACTTGTTCATTATGCCAATTGCTTATTTATTTTTCATTATTAGCAGGTGACAATGAATTATCTGGGCATAATTCTCGAAATGATGTAAAACTTGTGTTAACAAATGGGGTCTGAATGGAACAGTTTCATATAAGACTATTTCTATTGCTCTTTTTGTTTTTCAGGTTGGGGAGCTTATTGGTGGAAGTCAAAGAGAAGAACGACTTGAGTTTCTGGAAGATCGTCTGGATGAATTAAAATTAAATAAGGACAGTTTCTGGTGGTATCTGGATCTGCGCCGTTATGGTTCAGGTCAGGAATTTACTCACTGAAACTGAAGCTAATTATTCTCTTGATTGGTTGACCGTGACATCTGTTGACATCAATCGTATAAATTCTGTTTATGATTAGAATTCTGCTTTTCCAAGTGCTTCAAAAATGTATGGCAAAATTTCTTCTAAATGTTTAATTTGTAACAATCAAAACCGAGACTTTCTTCTCAATGCGTCATCTTCTTCAATTGGGCTATGGTTCCTTCACCAGATGACAGCCATACCCTTGCCCATGCCTGAAATTTTTTTTTCTTTTTTTTTCTCGATGGTTCATTTCTGTGGAGGTCTTGTGCATGAATTAACTAAAAGGCATAATAGAGCTAGATGTGGGATAGGAATTGTGTTGTTAGAAGTAGAAGCATGATTCTCAAGGGGATGTAGGTGAGATGAAGAGAGGCAAAAAGGAAAAAAAGAAAAAGAAAATCAATTATTCCGAGCTATAGGTGGGTAAGCCATAGAACCATATATAATGTCTTCTAGCATTTCTTTATGGTTTACTTGAATCATTCACTTTTGCTTTATCCCTAGTCAAGATACTGGCTCATACTGTTATGGTCGGTATATAGTTTATATATATAGTTTTTCAATCGATAGAGAGAATTTTGAAGCAAAGATAATAGGTTGTTTGAATATGTAGTACTACAGCTGTCATGAATTTTCTATGATATTCATTTAACTACTTCTATCCTCTGAATAGCTGAAATGTTTTAGTTGAAAATTTGGTGTTCTGATCTCTTGTTTTCACATCTTACCAGTTCCTCATGCGGGTTTCGGATTGGGCTTTGAAAGGCTGGTTCAATTTGCAACCGGAATAGATAATATTCGAGATGCTATACCTTTCCCTAGGACACCAGGTTCAGCTGAATTTTGAATCACAAAATTTGTAAACGTATGATTTTTTTTTTCTTTTTTGCATTTTTTCGCTCCGACATTTTACTCTCTTTTTTTTCATCTTTTGATTGTTTAATTAAATTTGTTTTGAAATTGTTATTTAAGAACTTTTTAGGCAAAAATCTGTGTGGCTGGGCATTACTGTTAATATTTTGTGCAAACAAACCAAATGTAAATTTACGTATTTATAAGTGGCATTGATGAGTTCCTCAACTTGCAATTTCAATAATCAATAATATTATTCCGACGCAGTTGTATCGAGTTTTTACATTTTAGGTCGCTCGTATTTGTTGATGTGTTGCTGTGAGAGCATAGTGATTTGCGGATGATTACAATTAACGAATAGTAAAATAGAACCAAAGTCAGTAACTCATTTTTATACTGAAAGTAAAGCCTTTATTTGATAATTTGTGCTCTAGTCTATCAATAATAATTAATAATTAGTTATTTCCCGTATTTAATACCACCGAATTCTTGTGTATGGACTTGGTTTTCATTTTTCATATTGGAACTTGTCGCCATTATATATTTTACATTGTTAAATTACTATTTATGATGTAGGACACACCAAATATCGATTTCCGTAACAACCAAAAAGCGTGAGAGCCAAGTAACTCATTTTTCGTTAATCAGATTTAATTAATTTAATTTTAATTAGAATTTGAATGCGTAATCTCAAAAGTTGAAACGTTTTAATTAATTTAATTCTAATTAGAATTAGACTGCATAATCTTAAAAGTTGAAAACAACTCTTGGAAAGCTCATGTAAAAACCCTCCTACTCATAACCTATTCTAGTCAAAACCAGTTTCCAGCCCCGCTCGTAATAATTAACTTTCATAAAGCATTTATACGAATACATTGGAGCAAAACAAAACGTTTTATTTTTTCCAAATGAGTACAATATTTGTCACTCAACAAGATTTTAAGGGGCTTGCTTCTTCTATCTTGCTCGAGACAATTTCCCTGTCCTCAACAAATGAACAAATGACCAACTGTACAACAGGTGCCCTTGCAGGCTTTCTTTGTTTTATAGTTTTAAAAGGGGGCAAAAAAAAAAAAAAAAAAAAAATCAGCTCCTCAAGCATCAGATGGTGGCAACTCCTATGACATTCAGGTAAAAGCCTGGCCATGTAATTGATTACAGGAAGTATATATTGTGCCAACCGCATTTCAACTTACATATATGAGGAGAGGGAAACGGCGATGGGGATTTCTGTGAAAATATTTTTGCTTTCCTTTTTTGAACCCCAATGCTGGTGAAAACATTCTGTTGCTTTGCTTTTGAGATGCAGCACGCTATCGCTCATCCCAAGTATCATATAGATCACAACGAACAAAATTCGAATTTACATCATTACTCCGCTAAAGTTCCACCTCATGAAGGTCTTCTCCAATGCTGCTACTACTCCGTTGCATATGTGCCATAGAAGGATTACCAGGCATGAAAGGTGAAGGCATGCCCCGTGCCTCTCCCATAGGTTTGGTTTCCACAGTTCTTGTAGGGCTAAAAGAATCACTGAAGCCACTCCATGAAGCGGTTCGTCGAGAATTAGATGACAGTGGGGCATTGCCATTTGCACTTGTCTCCTTCCTTGTAATATTATCCATGCTTGGGAACCTATGCATATTCATTTTTGAAAAAGTCGTGGGAGATTGGAAAGTCTCTTCAGTGGGTGGAGAAGGATTTTCAACCAATCCTGTGCTTTCTTGCACATTTTCTGCTATAGTTTCTGTTAAAACTTCACTTGATGGCAGAGGTGTGGGAACAAAAAACTTTGCATTTGCAGTGACAGCTGGTTTGACAGATGGAACAGAAGGTGACTGGAATAACTTAGCTGAGCTTCCACCACCCTGGTTGAAGGTGTCAACATACCTGCCAAATACCAAAAACCAGATACCAATGGATATTATTCTTCAAGAAACAGCTGTGGCAATCAAACTGATCGCTAAAGAATAAATATGGAAAAGTGGAAAGCAAATTGAGACATCAACCCGAAGAACTGCCCTTCCTCTAAAAGATCAGTTGCTAATTTAGTGATGCATTGCCACTGGATAAGTCAAAAATCTAGAACTTCGCATTTCATCAAGTTATAATACAATTACATTTGAATTTCAGGAGGTCAGCTGATGGGGGAGCCAACTCAAAACAGGTAACTTAACCCTGATAAATTGCCAAATAATTCATAGAATTTAGTCATTTTCTGATCATTCCAAGATGGTAAACTAGCTGCTTAGAGCTTGCCCAGTTGGCTTCTTTATCCCTTCCCATTGGCCAACCCACCAAAACATGCTTGTTCGAGAGGAATCATTTATTGTTGGAACCACTTACTAATTTCTATTAAGTACTTCTCACATGATTTTACTCCAGCCTAAGGAAAACAAATGATAATAAATACCTTGCCCGTACACCTATCCGCCCACGAGCTGAGAACTGATTTGAACTGGTCGGAATAGGTGGAATCCCAGAAGAGTATTGTTCCACGGAGGTTGGAGTGTTAAATGTTGGGCTCCCATTATTCGGAGATCCATCACTCAGGGCAGATTTCAAGTTGTAGTCAGGCATTCCATTTTGGAAGGCAGAAGTTGTAGGGGGTGGTGCCAAGGCTGGCTCTTCTGCTGGGGGTTCAGCACCCTCCTCTACCCATCTCTTAAGCTTTTCATCATAATAGAATTTGTTCTTTTCACCCAATTTAGCCTTCAAATACAAACAATAATCATTAACAGGCTCACCATTGTCCATTTCAATTTAAAAAAAAAAAAAAAAAAAAAAATCAAACGTTGAACAACAATTACCTGTCGATCCGAGCGGGGCCTTAAGACTAGCCCCACTGTCTTTTGCAAAAGCTGTGAACCAAAACCAAAACGACCAAAGCGAGATGCACCACCTGCACCTGATGCTTTGCTTTGTGCACTAGATGAGGTTCCTTCCTTGGATGAATCAACCTGATTCCCACAAGTCAGCAAGACCTCATAAGTTTTATGCAATATAACAGGAGGCACAAGACCTCACAAGTCAGCACAAACAGGAGGCACCTAGTTTATGTGTTCTTCAACTAGGAGATAATTACCCACCTGTCTTGGAGTTCTACCAAAATCTGGTTCAGAAACACTTCTGTTATGCATTGTCATTCTACTCCCGTCAGCAGCCCATTCACTCATGGGCTCCATTGAAGCAGATGGCATTAATGATGACATGGCCATGGTTGATTGACTAGCTGATACCCTAGGTACCATTGGTGGTTGATAATGGTCATTATTTTGTACGCTTCCTTGTGATGTTGATGGTACAGGTGGTGGTAGACCCCCAACAACACGATGTGCTGTGCTATCAAAAAAATTGAGCAATTTACCAACTAACTTTGCCGGAGCCAAATTTGCCGTATATCCACCCTGAAAACAGAATATTTGGTAACTAAGTTTTTTACAACAATTATGAATAAGGTATGAAGTAGGAGTTAGAGAAACACCTGTTGATGGGTTTTAATCCTATCCTCAAGGGATATCGCCAATTGTCTCCATGTTTCTACCTCTGGAGCTCGACCGGTTTTTAGAGATTTTAATATTGCCTGGCAATACCTGAATCAACTCATAGGACTCAGAAAACCAACCAAAGGAAGAATTACAAAAAGCATCAAACTTGAAAATTTTCCACCTACTTCAATGAATCAGAAACTTTGCCCACTTCAGCCAGCATGTATGCATATATCAGCTTATATGGCTGAAAAGGTAGCAGAATAAACTGGGAGTTGCCAAGCACCTTTGAGTATTCATACAATTCTGTTCTCTGTCCATATACCCATCAAACCAACTTGATAAGATGAAATACCACTTGTGAATAGAATCATATTTTAGAGAGAGAAACGAGTTCAAGATTTTCATTCCAATTCTGTTAATATGGTTTGAACATTAACCCAGACTTCATAAAACTAAAAGAATATGCTCCAATAATATATATATTAACTGGAACTATCTCATAATACCGAATATAAAATTGCTGTAATACGAGCATATAAGAAGCCATTAAACATTGACAAATAAATAAAATATGAAGAAAAGAGCCAAGAATAAATGAATTAAGATCACCTGAATAGCTTCTGGACTAGTATATGTTCGAGGATGCTTCCAGTGATCTGCCCCAATAAGACACAATCTTGCAGTATCTGAATATGATTCAAAGTTTGCTTCTGCCACTAAATAGCAGATGTGTGCACCAGTAATCTGAAATTATTTTTCAGTAAGATTTCGGAACAAAATTTGGCAAGTAACTCAAAAATTAATGACATAAAAAGATGAGATACCTCACTTCTATCCTTCCATAGGCAGTCTCCAAGATGAACAATCACAAGCTCGTCATCTTTGGTCCTGTTTGCAGTTATTACAGCCAAATTCTCTTCCCAATCATCAAGCATGCCATTTGCTCCAAACTGCGGTTAATTGCCAAACTTTGACAATTAATTTCAAAAATAGATAAATAAAGCCATACATCCTTTTCCAAGGCTGAGACATATAATGGAGATATAGTAAAGTGAAAAGATGGCAGCAGTATCAAGGCCTATGTCTTCTGGATTCTAGAAGATATGAAATATAAATAAACATATGGCCGTTGCCTGTTACACAGAAACTAGAAAAGAACCAGCACAGTTCAGCAGCAATATCAATATCACATACATTTCAAGACACAATTCCCATATTGATTTGAGTTTGCTCCAAATAAGAATGTTCCTTTCCTGCAGCATATCCCCCACTTATTTCTTTGATGCTAAAGATTAACTGGTTTTTCATTAAAAGAATCCAAAGTATTGCACAGATTCTAAATGCCTAACCTTACCATTTACTCTAGCAAAAGACAGGCATAATGCATTACCTGGACAGGCTGTTGAGAAATTGCACCGGGAAGACCACCACCAGCCGTGGCATCAGCAGAAAATACATCAGCTGGTTGCCCCGCAATTAGCAGGCATAATGTCCGCAAAGGTGATCCTGCTACAAGCTGGCGAAGTGCCATTTGCTTTACAGTATCAACATAGAACTGTTCCAGCCACAAAAGTATGCAAACACACACAAAGCAGTGAACATCTAAATAGTCTGTCTTAAAGATGAATTTACCTAAACAGACTAATGTAAAAAAAAGTGAACTGGACAAGAAACCTGATCCCCAAGCTGCGACGCAAGCACGAGCGCAGGTCCCCATAACTGGCCCTCTTGGGCAGACTGCAAAGCCTCTTTCTTTCTACCAGAAACCAGAAGATCTTGTACCTCAGAAGCAGTTGCCTGAAACATACATAAGAATCTTTCACAAAATGATGAAGTGCCATAGTATAGTGCAACAGTGCATAGTGACTTATTGGATACCCGAATCTGTCCTTCAGATGGCAAGCTCTGCAAACAGTGGCTAACGGCACCATAATCACTGAATTGTGTGCCATTCCTCTTGGCAGATGCAAAAAGTTTTGCCACTGCTGATTCTGGGGAGTCACTCTCCTATAAAAGCAATCACAGGTTACTTATTTATATATTTGGACTTCCAATAATATTATAGCAATGCAGAAATTAAGAACACACATTAAGATTGCTCGTGGGGCTATTTAACTCAAAATAACTTAACGTAAATTAACACTAAAAAGAATAAAAAGCAGCAAGTTAACCCAAAATTCTCACAAGTAAAATCCAGAGAAACTGAAAAATTTTTTGCCATAAATAAAATGAAGCAGATGTACTGAAACCTCGGCCTTCACCATAAAAACTTTAGATTGTGCTTCTTTTTCTGTCAGTACACTATACCTACAACTCTTTCTACTTTAGAGCTTGGAACCATTGGAATATTTCTTTTTTGCTCTTCTCCAAGCCCAAACATTTTCCAAAAGACATGTCATCGATCATGCATTTTGTGTTCATTCAAAGGTACCCTCAAAGGACTGAAGAGTGCTATCCAATATGACATTCCAAATTTGTTTTACAGAAATGTCTCATAACAAGGATATTGAAGGGGGAACATTAGAGGAGAAAAGAGAGAGAGAGAGAGAGACACACACACACACACACATAAGTATGATTGGAGGTGCTTTGGTTGGGAGGAAGGGAAGATGGCATAGGGTTTCTGCCAAATGCTTCTCAATGGACACTTATCAAACTAAATAATTTCTATCCTAACACAGATCGCAGCAGAGTAAACCACATAAGTACTTGTTCCAAGCAACAGAAAAATTAATGAACTCTTATGAACCACAAGAAAAGGTCACTTGTGATAAAAAATTCACAACGGTCACGTGAAGGGGGTACAATATAGCAGTCTTTTTCCTTTTTCATATTCCATCACCCAAGTTGGAAAAATATCAACGAGATACATGAATATTCAGGGAGTCTTAGATGCAATAAGATTCAAGTTACAAGAAGAAAAGGCTGAAAAAGAAAAAAAGCTATATACCTTCAAAGAAGCATCGGTGCCAAAAGGAGATCGAAGTTTTCCATAATGTTGGCAAGATATTTTAAGCAAAGAGAGAAGCAACTTCAGTATTTCGACCTTTCTATAATCCATGTCAGGGGATTCACAATTAGCAATTCTCTCATCAATCCACTTATTTAACTCTTTGCTTCCAACATTGCCTCCCACCAGTGGACCTGGGAAAGATTGTTGGCAGAGAGCATGAAAATATTTACAAGTGCTCCCTCCAACACTTTGAGCATTATTTGTATTTCCCGTGACAACCTCCATCAAATTCAGGACAGTTATTGAGCCTCCTACAGGTTCCTTTATATAAGAAGCAACCACAATTAGTTCAAGAAAATAAGAAAATTGCCTTTTTCTTTTTTTCTTTTGTACTTTTTATTTTTTCAGATAATCAATGCATATCAACTTCTTGAATCATAGGATAGTCACTTTCCTAGTCTTTTGGAAACCAAAGGCATCTGTAAATAGAACAGCAAAGAGAATATTTTAGGGTGCTCACCTGACTTCCAAATGATGAATTTCCAAGAGAATTTAAACTATCATCTTTCATTACTATGAGCTTTCCACCAAATCCAAAGGTCACCAAGGCATGTGGAGGACGCCCAGCAGATGATCTCCCGGTGTTAGAAGCATAAGAGAACTGCTGGTTGCTCTGAAATGATTGTTGGGCAACATGTACTGCTTTCTGATTGCTATAGTAATCATTTGAAATGTTCATTTGTTCATTCAACTTCAGATTTCCCTGATTAAATTGCTGAGTGAAGTTCCCACTAGGCATTAGACTTTGTGACCCAAGAAACCCATTAGCCTCCACATGACTCTGACTCATATTGTCATACGATAAGGCTGTCCCCAAAGGATTAAAAGATTTGTGTGGCTCCACATGATTGTTCATAGATTCATTTGAATTATAAAATTGCCGGTTTCCATCAAAATTTGGAACAGTATCAGTCTTAGCAACAGTGTCAGGTTGCCACATATTGAAACCTTGCTGATTGTAACCACCATAAGACTCACCCCAGCTGCCATGCTGACCTTGGTTATTATAGCCTCGGGACCCATACTTGTCATCTTGTTGATATCCACCATAACTACCGCTATTATTTTGTGAATATGAATCACCCAGAGCAAATTCATCTTGTTTTTGCAGATCATGATTTTGAACACTTGTTGATTGAACAGATGATGTGTAGCTTTCCAGGGTGCGCCATTCTTGCACAATAGTGTCATAATACCAACCAGGATATTGTGGGTCAAAAAGCATATGTTCTGGGTAACCATTATTAGTCTCCTGTGAAACCTGATTCCAAGTGGATACAGTCTCAGACGTGCTCATCTCAGCTACAGTTCCCACCACAGATTTTGATGTCTGCTGCAAATAATTTAGCTCTGTTTTCCCATCAGAAACTGACGCCCATTCATTCACTGCATTAGCATTAGAACTTGCTTGCACATTTGAATTTGCATCATTACCATCCACTTGGTACCACTGTCCAGTGCTGGCATCATATTTCCAACCAGGATACATGCTTTCCCAGTACTGACTGCTATTCAAATCCTGCCCATTAACATTCTCTTGAAAGGATCCTTCATAACTTTGTGTAACATCTTGATGTGGCTCATAAATGACTGAATTATGCAATCCATCACTAGCTTTATTCTCTAAATTAGCACTTTCATCAACTTTTCCTGGAAAATCCTCTGAACTACCTCCCAATTCATTAAAAAAATCTGAATACGAACCATATCCATGATTGCCATTAGGAACGGAATCAGCATAAAATGAACCCCACCCCACCTCCTTAATTCCAGATTTCGTAGATCCACTAGATTGACTTACTATTGAATCAGGTACAACCTCTGATCCAGTTGTATCATTATTTGACTCAATTATACTATTTGACCCCAATGAATTCGATGTATCCAGTGTGTTGCTTTCTTCTGCATGTACACCAGATAACACAGGGTTGGCATGCACAGAATCATTCTCAACTTTCCCCTCAACTCCACCTTCGCCTTCACCAGTGGTATCATCAATACTGAGATTAGCAAACGCTTTCGCCTCATCCGAATCGCTGCCCTCCGTTAACTTGGGGACCAAATCAGAATCAGTAGGCCCAAAATCATCGTCCACTAATTTATCAAAGAAATCCTCATCCGTCTGATCCTCCATCACATGAAATGGAGGATTCGAAGCCATCTAATATAACAGACTTCTTCCTAACCCTATCGATCTACTGAGTGAAAAAAAATCACCTAAATACCCTCAAATTTTCCTCAATTTTGCAGCTCTCCTCCTCCAACACCTCAAAATTCGAGCTGCAATTAAACCAAAACCTCGAGATCCAAAAATCAAAACCCTAAATCAAAGGAATAAAAACGCGAAGAGAGCAAGATCTAGGGTTTATGAGATCTCTTAGAAGTTGCAAGAGCATAACTTAACATGAAAAAGGTTAAAAGATAGATGGCAAAATTGCACCTAGAATCTAATGCATTTGATTTCGTACGAGAAGATAATCGATAAGTGTTATAATAACAGAAGCAAAATAACTTACAGATCCAGGTAAGGATTTGCAGGAAGAAAATCCACAACGATGCAGCGAGCAGGGAGAGAATGAAAAAGCGCTCGTTTTCGCACCACCCACCAAACCAGGGGAAAGTTTTGTTTATTGTTTTTTGGTTTTATTGTTTTCGATGAGAAAATGAAAATTACTATGACACCCTATGGTTTGACTTAATGACAAATACTGTCCTCCTTTTGAAATTGCCCTAGGAGATTTCACGATCTTCCTACCAAATGATCTTTAATAATACCATACGCTGCACAAACCAACAACGGGTAGCCCTCTATTTGACTCCTTAAATCGCTAATCTAGTAATTTGGTATTAGCAAAAAAATTAATTAAATCACATTTCATTAATTACAATACTCTAAGTCAAAAGATTACAATATACTATAATGGTTTCGATTAGCGAAATTTGACGGATGAAATTTAAATATCATGTTATAAATTTTGTGTGTTCATTTATTTGGTTGAAAAAAATAAGTCAATATCCATGAATAATAAATTCTATTAAAATTTCGATAAAATTAGTTATTTTGATAGCTGTTAGTGGCGTTTTCATGAAACGTTAAAAGTTAAATGTTGTATAAGTTAATTTTTCACAAAATATTACCCTAACATTTAAAAGTTAATGTAAACTCTATATTACTGAATAAATTTTTAAATAGCGTTTTGATCAATCAAAATTCTAAAAATTATTCAAAAAACTATTGTCGAATGGCCTTTATCACTTTATTGATGACAAAATATAAACTATGTGATTTTATTCTTAGAATCGTCTTCAAATCCATTGATTTTATTTTTAGATAGAATGTAAAATTTTATGAATATGAAATTCGTTGTTTTTTTTTTTTAAAGAAAATCTATTGATTTTACATTTTATCGGTTCAATTAAAGATTAAATTAAAACTTAACAATGTTTAAAAATTATAATAATTTAGTCTTATTATATTGCACTTTATAAAAAAAATACTCTTTTAAATGTTCTGTCTAATATAAAGACTGCATTTTTAAGTAGCCATTAGCTTTTTAATTTTATTTTTTTATATTATTTAATAACTCAGTGTTTAAACTAGCTTTTATAAATTAATATAGTATTTTATAATAAGTTAAATCGTATAACTTGTAGCTCACGCTGCTAAAAAACAATTCCAAAATAACTCTGTACTCCAAAGTATATTACTAACTGCAAAACAGTTAAGATCATGGTTGGAATTGGTTCAAACTTTCATGTCATTAGAACAACATAAGGAAACAAAACAAAATACTAATTGTGTTTAAGCATCTAATTTGGTGGGTAATTGCTTAGATTTGAATACATCAAACAACACTAGATAAGTTCTAATCTCAAACTACAGTTATTTAAATAATCATCTACCGCCTTATTTTCACACTTAGAGCCAGGACACATAATAACCAAACTATCTCAATATTGACATTTAGAGCCTAAATATCTATTTTCTATAATTCTATGGCCTCCAATGTTTGATTATTGCATTATTTTCTGGAAATTGCTTTTTAATTTATTTTTAGACTTACGCCGCTACATTCAATTCATATTTAATTCACTAAAGCTAATTTCAATCAAGCCATGAACTCGGTCCAATCAAATTTAATTTTTAAAATATATTCCACTTGTCCTCTTATATAATTTACAAAAAAATTAACTATATAATTCAAATTTACAACAAAATAATTAAAAACGCTAATTCTTATAAAAAATAAAATGATACAGTGATTAATTTTTAATATTTTTAAGAAGATAGATTTATTGACTGAAATATAAAATATTTTGTTTTTAAGTTAAATAGTTTTTGCGAATTACCAATATTGAAAATACAATTTTATTTTATTTTTGTAAAAACTGAAATTTTTTTAATTATTTGGCTTAAATTTACGACGGTAATTGTATAAAAAAAATTAAATTTTGAATAAATTATAAATTACCTCTAAATATAAAAGGGAAAATAAACATTATTCGACGGCTTTTACCTAATATTCAACGGTCAAATTAATAGAATGGGAAATTGGCATATCACCTTCTATTAATTATTGATTTTCCATCAGCCAACTGAAAACTACTTTTCAAAAACGACAAAGACGTTTTTTAGTTGGAGGCTGAGCCATATTTATTGGCTCCTATTGATGATATGAACAAATAGAGTTGCAGATGAGCTAAATCATTTGTGAGCTATTGGAAGTTTGGTATAAAAAAATTTTATTTGAGCTCGCTCTAATGGCTTAAATGAATTGAGCTCAAAGAGTATTTAGATTTTTTTTTTTTTTTAACTACAAATTTTGTAAAAGTTAAATTCAAACTTGATTTTTCGAACAAAAATTATGTTCGACTCAATTCATTCACAGTCTTAAGGAGAATGAATAGTTCTTGAATTTCCAATACAAACGCAGTTGGATTAATAATGAAATTTAGATTTTTTGCCCGTTAGTAATAACTTCGGCATTTCATCATAGAATATCTTTCAAATAATTTATTTAGGGCAAGAGGAAGGAAATAGTGATTAAAAAACTTGAAATGCTATTTGCTACAAATTAAAATAATAATAAATTTATAATAATTATAGGAATAAACGATGAACTTTTTTAACGCAATCTATTATAGACAAAATATATAATTTTATCCATGAATTTTATTAATTTAATTTTGTGACATTCTCAATTTTTGTTTTGATCCGTCAAATATTTTAAATTATATTTATTAAATATTTGAATTAGTAAAATTATTTTATTCAGCATTTCAACGTATAAAATTGAATCAATTAAATACCTATTAATTATTAAAAATATAAAAATTATTATTCTAAAAATTATGTTAATTAACTACACATTAAATCGATATTTTACATATAAAAATAAAAAAAAATCAAAATTTATGATTATTAATATAAAAATACATGCAATATTATTAAAATTTATAAGTTTAAATACAAAATGAGTTATATAAAAAAATTTTTAAATGATACAAAATCAAAATTAGAAAATTCAAAAATGAATTTATGTATTTCCCTTTACCTATATAATAACATATAAGTTGGACTTGGGCCACTAATTAAGGGCAGAGACAGCTACAAATTGAGTACACGTTGTCTGCTTTATTGGGTTTGTTCCCAACCGAACAAGTTGATAAGCTGGGCCTAAAATATTCTCAGCCATGCAAGAAAAATCAATATTGTATATCAATCTATATAATTTCATTGAAAATTTAAAACGCCACCGTTTACTAGATGTCGCCCATTAACATGATCTTAGATTTGTTTAATTTTTTTGTAATGTATATGAGCAGAAAGGGAAATAAAAAAGCGGGTCCTTATCACACCACTACAACATGCAACGATTAAAAGAAGACAATATGTATTGATAAATTTCACAATGGGATTCCAAACTTTAAAAAAAGTATCCGTTCATAAAATTTAATGAACCTTAATTACGAGTTAGAGTAGTAAAACATGATTATATATTTAAATTAAATTATTTAGTATATTAAATATGAAGATTTGTGGGTAAATGATTTTTTTATTGGGAATCAACAATATGCACAATGGGAAATTTTTTAATTGGAAAATAATTTGGAGCGTTGATCAGTCGATGCACTTTAGGTTTAGGGCAACCAGCGGTGATTGGATTTGGATGTAAAATGGAAATAGTTAAAGTGGGGACAGTCGCATTTATCCTATAAAGGATGTAGAGACGTTGACCAAAAAGTTCTGCCACGTCATCGATCTTTCAGGTCTTTGCTCGCTCCCAGTTTTCATAAAGCATGCCACAACTCGCGCTGACCAAATCCACGTTTTTTAATTTACCATTATGCCCTTCCATGATTCTATGTACTGTGCTGTCCCGTGCCTCGCGGCTTATTTATCCCCACCTAACGGGCTGCAACTATAATCTTCTATTCATTCCTATGCGCTTAGGACTTGTTTGGTTGAAATATTTGGCTGCAAGAGCTGAGACACATTCGAAATTAGGATAATTAAAAAAAAAAAAATTAGTATTATGGAACAAATCTTGAATGTTCAAAATTTTAATTGTTAATATTTTATTAATATTTCAATAATAATTTCTGGAATTTGAAACTTTAATACCCTTAATTGACTATTGAGAGTTTAAATGTCAAACATTGGTTTCCAACATTTGAATGGACCGTATATGTAATTCAACCACATTTGACCAATCCAGTAAACTACCGTGGTTAAAGCTCAACTCATTTTAAAAATTTGAAATAGCAAAATTCGATTTTATGTGAATTAAAAAAAAAAAGAAAAAGAAGAAAATTAGCAAAGCTTGTGATTGTACATTTTTTTTTTTTGAATTTTAAGTTGCTTGTTTCGTAGACATGGCATAATTTAAGATTTATGCAACTATATTATATTTCAGCCGAAATGATATTGCAAATTCTCATGAATTTGGTAAAAATAAGTTGAATTTAAGACCTCTCATTCTTCATATAGATGAAAAGACGAATCAAACAATACCCGATTGACTTTATTATTTTTATTTTGTATACTTATCATTAATTAATTAAAAGTAAAAATTGCCCCTTTTGGCTGCTTATTTTTCTTTTTCTTTTTCTTTTTTTTTTCTTTCTATCTTCACCTATACTGCAAGCTAAGATCATCCATGATTTTTTCATTTACCAACCAAAATATTTCATCCACGGCGGTGCATATTTTGAGATGAAAAGGGGCAAATTGCTCATTTGGAATCCCAAAAAGTGTCCATTTCTAATATAATCATTTGCCCACTTAATAATAATATTCATAAAAAAAGGATAAAAGATTTTCTTTTCTTCAATCCTATCCTTGCCCAATGTCTAATATTCCAAAACAGCTTAATATTATAAATTAGTTGGATGTTTGAGCAGGCTTTAGTCCATATAGCTAAATTTGATTTTTATATTAATTAAGAAAATATAGTTAATATGGTTAAATCACAATCTTTTCATACTTTATTTTGATTAGTTGTCTATTGCAAGATTTGATCAATAATAACAGTATTATCCTTCTTGATAAAGATGCATACTAAATAGAGGAATAATAGAAAACAGAAAAAACATATTTTTCGTAATATAGAAAAGGAAATAAGGTTCTAATTTGAAATAAATAAAAAAGGAAAGCGATCTTATTTTAGAGGGAGCAACATAAAAAGTCCAAATTGATGAACTGCACTTGCCATTCAACCAATTCTCAATTTAATGAATATGAATCAATTTTCAAAACAACTTTTATCCCTTCCTTCACCATACGCATGATAAAAGATGATGCAATTACACAAGAACACAACGAACACCAAAAACTACCCAAATGAACTAAATGTTAGGGTGATCAAGAAACTCAAAAGTAAAAGCTTCTGAGAATGGAAGAATGGGCAAGAACCAAGATTGATAAAGAAGACAAGCAAGTTACACGAAGATGAAGAAAATGAAACATTGGATTTGCCCACTTTTTTTTTTTTTTTTTTTTGCTAAAGTAATATTGTAGTTACTACGAATTAACCAATAAGGAAAATTCGATTTTCAAAGGGTGAAAGCACAAGAAAAAAAAAACATTTATCTCAAGAAATATGCAATAATTTTTGGATTTTACAACGGAAAACGCATTAGACAAATCAGGAAATGTGTAATGATCATCATTTACTCTAATTAAGGAAATAAATATTAGTACTAAAAACCCATATAACAGAAAAGGAAAAGCTAAAGGAGACAAGAGTTTCCCTTCTTCATTTTGTCCTTAATATTTTGGTCAAAACAAGTAGACGAATCCACGGTATTGCCATCCTATCAAGTCAAATGAATAAAATTCACAAGCAAGCAAATAACTATGGATTCTATTTTTCATATTCTAGAAAAACACTATTGAAAGGAAAAAAAAATGTTAAAAAGGGATTAGTTGTATGTGTGATCACTCGGGCAGATAAAGCTTTTGAATCTGCAAATTTTATCAGAATTCTTCTGAAACAAGAAATCACATGAATCAAAGAAATTAGGAATCCAAAGTGTAATATTTAATTTAAAAAAAAAGCACACTTTCAGTGGAAAACTTTTTTTTTTTTTTTTCCGGATGTGGATTGATTGGCCGGAGTGAAAATAATATGATTGGTTGAACTGAAAATAACTTAAATCATTCATGTAAAAAGTCGGAGTGTTCTATTTTTTATAAGAAAAAAAATCTGTTGAGAGTATTTTTCCCTCAGGAGGATGGCGGTATATGAGCAAAATTAGATTTCGCTAATTGGTTGAGAATACCTATGGTGTAAATAAAATAAGATTTTATTATTTTTTTTCAAAAAAATAATTTTTATTAATTTAAAGGAAAATTGTAAGTCCAGACTATACTTTTTAACTGCTGCTCGACATACAAAAATCCTTACGTAAATAAAAAACATTTAATAGACCTATTTAAATAAATTGCTTACTAATAATAAAATCTGACCGATTCTTCAATAAAATGGCACCTCCTCTTGCCCGGATTTTTCGTTTATTTCAAGGCGGATATAAAATTTTTACCCATCTTTTTTTTTTAAAAAAAAAAAAAAATTATTTAAGAAATGAAAGGATTTTGGATCTTTCTCTCAGTAGTCATCTACAAAGACAGCCCTCTTGAGGTCAGGTCCCCAACCAGCAGCCCAAGAAAAGTAAAAGTAAAACCATATATTATATTTTATACACTGAAAAATATTCTTGGACTGGACAAGCTTTTGTCCATAATTAATTACTACATTTTATTAATACGTATCATAAGATTATCGCTTAACTATTAATACCAGAGAATTGGAAAAAATTAGGAAATCCAAACAGAGAACAACAGAAATAAAAGAAAAATGTAAAGCGAATCTTTACCCTCCAACTAGACAGTTTATAACAACAGCTGGAAAAACTACAACAGGACATATAATAACAGAATTGCAACGCTTTTGGTACTTCGCAGAGAGAAAGGAAGAAAGAAAGAAAGAAAGAGCAATGAGCTGAGCCTGAGCCTTAACCAGAGGAGGAAGATGAAGAGAGGGCCCAAGTTTTTTAGCTTTTATGTTTTATCACTGAAAAGGGAGTAAATGTAAAACCCATGAACTGAAAATTGAGCAAGTCATAGTCTTTATACAGTAGTTTTAAATAGAATGAGCATTGAGCAACAACAACTACACTTAATTTTCCTGTTACACTACACGTGAACTGGTGAAGAAAGAAGCGCATAGACCAAACAAAATGGAATAGTTGAAGAAACTACATTTAAACAAAAAAAATTCTAACCAATGAATTCTTTTCTACATTAAATGAGTTGGTAAGTAAGTTCATAATAGAAATGAACTACTTTTCAGTGCATAATTAACAGTTGCGGAGAACTCAAGAAACCCAAAAAAAACAAGAAAAGCAGTGGATATAAAGAGTAAACCATATCATCTGTAACTAAAACAAGTAACCCATTTGGTCCAATTAAGCATCAAAACAAAAAAATTAATATGAATGACTTAGATCTTACAATGAACTTAAGCATCTGAAACAACACTAAAGTCATCTTCTTCAACTGGAGCAGGCAAGTTAAGATCTATAAGACTGTTGTTCTTTTCAAGTTTAGCAGAATTTTCAGCAAGAGCAGTACTTGTTGTTGAAGAACCCATTAGATGCGATCTTTTATGCCCACCAAGTGCTTGTCCAGAACCAAATACTTTGAAACAATATGGGCATTCAAAAATTCTTTCATTTCCATCATTGTTGTTTTTTAGCTCCGTTGCATTTAAAGAGCAAATCCTTTTATGAGCAACCAATGCTTGTGAAGATCGAAACACTTTACTACATTTTTCACATCTTAACTTCCCGCGAATCTTGTTTGCTTTGATCTCTTCTTGTTCTTGATTTTCTCGTTCTTGTTCTTCTTGTTCTTGTTCCAGTTCTTCATTGTTTGGCAACCAAACGTCTCTTGAAAGCATCATAAGACACATAGCAACATCCTCCTCAGGGGAAGTATCAGAAACAGAGCTTACCGGTTCTGGCTCTGCCGGGGATGGGGATGGAGACTGAGATGGCGAAGGCGACGGAGACTTTGACTCCAATAAACTTGGATTCTTCAACTTTAGTTTTTTAAAATCGAAATTCAGTTTCTGATTCCCTGCAAAACCCGATTTTCGAGTTCTTTTAGATCGTCTCCGAGTTGGATTTCTTGACTCAGTCTCACTTTCTCTATCTTGAACAACAGAACCAGCATCAATGGCGAAAGAGAACTCAGGATCTGCAAACCTGAAACTTTTCTTCGGATTTTCTCTTAATACATAAACCAAAGCCTTTTCTTCAACTTCTGTGTTCTTGATTTCTTGTTCTTCACCAGACGAAGAGTATGAAGATGAAGCTGACTCAGTACGGTCACCGGGTTGCTGCTGAATCGACATCGTTTTTGGAGGGAGAGGAAGGGTGGCTAGGTGGGCCTTCATGTGACCACCCAAAGCTCTGCCATTAGCGAAAGTTCTAGTACAGAGCTTGCATTTGTGCCTCTCCATTGAGGAAGAAACAGAGCAAGCAGAGATGAAAGCTCTCCCTTTCTCTCACTGTATCTAATCTAACAACCAAAAAAAAAAAAAGTAGAAGAAGCATATAGAGAGATTGGAGAACTTAAAAGGAGTAGGTGACAAGCATTCCTCCACCAAAAGACTCACAACCCAAAAATTATGATTTTTAGATATAAAGTAAGTAAATAAATGAAAAACAGTTGCAGAATTGTAAAAATAAAGTGTATATATATATATATATATATATATATATATATTCTTTTTATTTCATGGTCTTACCATCCGGTTATCCGCATCCGATTAATCCAATAGTGTGTAATGGTAATTAAGTAAAACCCTTTTAATACAAAGTAAAAATGTTTCTAACAGCAGGGAATAGAAGTCATAAAATGTGTGTTTTCTAAACGGCAAATGAGAGAGGAAAGAGGGACAAGTAACATGCAAACCTTGCTCATCAGTGTAACTAAGCTTTTCTTTTTCGCCACTTTTTGGAAGTTGATAAAATGCCAGATACACAAAATTATACATATAATTACACTTTTGCTGTGTTTAATTAATTTAATTTTCAGAATGATAATCACTAGAGGGGAGCAATACTTGGTTTTTAATTGACAATCAAATCAAATCGATTCAACTGATCGAATTTTAATAGTTATTCTAAATATTTCGTTACAATCTATTTGGAAATCTAAAATCATTTGATTTTTTATTTTTATTTTAGTTATCGATATATAACTATTTAAATTTATTTTAAGTTCAAAATAATTAATTTGATTGAAAATAATTGAATTGAATCGATTTAATTTGATATAGACCAATTATTTTACATTTTAGTTTAGATTGGCATATCATAAAAACATATTAAAAAACATGAAATCGAACTGATTCAGTTTAATCAGTGATAAAGTATAATTTTAGAGAATACTTTGAGTGAATGAGCAATCTTATTTTCTGCATGTTATATTATCTGCTCTAAATCTCTATTTATAGTATACTTTTGATTGTAACTGTCAAAGCTATGATTTGACTATAAACGTTAAACAGTAATCCTAACCTTTAATGATTCTTCTCGACCAAACATGATTAAGCGTTACTAAATTGAATTCAAAATATTCAAACTTTTTATATTGTTCGGACTCGATATCTCTCTATTAATTATTTGTCTCTTTATTTGGTCAAAATATTGTTCAATAAATATCGAACAGACTTCGAACAAATTTTTTTATTATAAGTTAAATTTGATTAATCGAATGCTAGCATCTAACGCATAGTCTTTTTTAAAAAATTTATTTCTTCAAAATTTAAAATTGGATTTCAATTTGAAAACACATAAGCGGATTTTGTTCGGCCCCATAGCTTAACTTTTCATGCCGATTTCCGTGACTTGATTTATGAAACCATACGTTTTATATTGAAATAAATTGTGCATTTCAAAATACCAATGACGTGCCTCGCTTTTTTTTTTTTCTCAAGAAGTTTATTTATTTATTTTTCCTACGAATATTTCTCTTACAAAATTAATATCATTTTTTAAATTACTAGTCTTTCTCTATCAATTTTTAACTTATAATACAAGAGCTATATTAATTTTTTAATCTCAATTTGTAGAATGTAGTTAGAAAAAACATTAAATTGTTTTGACATATATAAATTTAATATTACAAAGACGCATTAATAGATTTACTGTTTTTTCTTACAATACGGACTTAGCTTTTTAATGAAAAAAACTTGCACTTTAATCACAAGATGCGATAATAAATAATTCAATAATAAATGTATATATGCAATTAACTCAAATATTTTTATCGGATGCAAAAGGTACAATTGGATTAAAAATAATTGAATTTAAAGTGATCATTTATGAAAAAATATGCATCGTTAATAAAATATAATATGCCTCGTTCCAATGGTAGTACATGGTGTCAGGCTTAGGTCACTTCACTTACCAAATAATACCACTATAGTATTACAGATTCATTAATGCAATTTACTCCTATTTAGCTCATTCACCAATAAAAAAAGAACCCATAAAAAAATATATTTTTTTAAACAATTTAGGATAATTGCATTTATTTATTATTTATAAATGAATTAAACGGTTAAATCGTTAAATATATTCTAAATTTATTAAATGAAGTATATAATAAAAGGTTGGTTTTTTTGTTCTTATAAATTATAATACGTCTGATGAGCAAAATTTAAGCATGAGATTTTCTCGATCAAAGTTAGATTACAGGTGTTTCTAGATCGTCGGATAGCGTCAGGCTGCTATGGTGACATTCTGCGGAGCGAAAATTTTCTCCATTCACGATGATCCAACGCTTGACTCTTGCTTAATTAAGTGAAACGAGTCGTTTTCACCCGGACAGTTGCGCTATATTTCAAGTTCAAGCATCTGGCATTATTTTGGTTGTTAGCCTATTGCGAGATTGAAGTTCCACAAATCAGTGGAAAAGATTGGTCGGTTAGTCGTTATAGTTTGCTAGTTGGGAATCCGTGTGCGATACCACGTGTCATGTGAATGTCAAGACTATACTCGCTAATAATACGGAAAAATTAAAATGACATTTTATTTTTTTATATTGTTGAAGTCCATATTTTAATCTGCTAAACAGATAAATTATATGCTTTTAATATAATTTTTTTAAATATTTTATAAATTTTAATTATAATATTTTTTTACTTTAATGATATATTATGATAAACAATGATTATAAAAAAAGCTATTCCATTTTAATAAGAATTAATTGAAAATAATAATTATATGACACAATTATTATGTTGATAATTTTATAGAGTTCTTATATATTTTTTAATATTTAATTATTGTAATATGAGTATTGATAATTTTAAACGACAAAAAAAAATTGCATTTTTCTTCATGAAATTACTTTAAAAAATTCCGAACTTTGACCTTTTAACAATTTTGACAAATTCTTTTAGTAATTATATTTTTAAAATTTATAGTCAACAAGTGATGGGTCATGTTGAAGGTCCCACTAACAATCACACCAATACATTAGTAACGGTTAATATACGAAGGCTATAATTATTAAGAAAATATTATTTCGCTGTAGCAATTAAAAAAATTGCCCAAAATTATTAAGAGAGCCAAAATTCTTATATTTTTAGTCCTTAGGCCCGTAAAAAAAATATAATATGGACTTTCTTTTGGTTGAAGTGAAGAAATTTGTAGCAAGAGAGTTTAACTAATTCTAATGCATAATTAATCCGCTATGAAAAATTAAATCTACATTCATTTTTTTTTTTCTGAAAATAAATTTTATAGAAAATTTTTTAGATTTTAAGATATTTAGGATAGTTGGAAAAATTAATTAAATTAAAATATTGTTTAATCAAAATTTTTAAAAGAGAAAAATATTTTTAAACGTTAATAAACTTATTATAATCTTATTAAGATATTATTTATTATAATTCATTAATCGTGGATAATCACTAATTAATAATTAATCACAAATATTCATTAGTAACCACTATGCAGTATCATCGATAATCAACAATCACCATAACTTTTCACTTTCATGCATTTTTTTTTCTTATTTAATAATAATTTTAAAATATACAATTTAATATAATTTTAAATATTTTTATTTATTATAAATTAAAATTAAAATATTATAATTAATCTCTAGTGGAGAAGGGAGAGTCCTTTTTATTTTTTAGGTGTTTGGTGGCTATGCTATTAATTTCTAATTTAGTTTTATAAGCACTAAACAGTATTATATATTAATGGTGCGGCCAGCCACAACTGCAATCGGTAGGAGGCTTTAGCACGCCGGTTGGAGGAATAGTCACCATCGCATTGTTCATGATTTCGTGTATGCTATTGTTCGATGGATACTTCATCCACGCTCCTCTGAATCGCGTGATACTGCCGTTAAATCTAATTTCGGTTTATTTGTTTATTAAAGCTAGTGATGAAAATTAGTGATGAAATGATTATTTTTTAAATAAAATATTTTCCCCTTAATCCAATGCTAATTACATTCACTCTGTTTGTCTTTGGTGTTTGTAGACGGTGACCAGTAAGTGCCGTTTATTACCCAGACCGAGTCATCGGAGCCGGTGAACCCAACAAAATCAAGAATAATAATAAAAAGAAGCTACACGCCACAAAGTACATCTTCTTGATTTGGGACAGTACACGTTTCTCGAGGGGAGTGGGCTTCTTTTTTCAGATAGACTACACAGAAGAAAAGATACCTCCTCAATCCTCATTGCTTCAGTTTTTTCTCTGAACCATTCAGGTACTATACTATGCTTATACTGTGTCTCTGTCATACATATACATACCACAAAGTAACAAAATCTACACACGTTGCCCATATGCATGGTTTTTGCGCCTGCCGCCTAAATTTTTAATTTCCCACGCGCTTCTTCTTCAACGACCGGTTTCCGTTTCTTGTTCTTGTCGTTTGATTCTAATGGCTTCTGTTTTGTGAATAGCATAACATTTTTGAATATTCGAAGTTTTTTAAATTAGAAGGAGAAAAACAGTCAAAAAATAATTTTAAATTAGTAAACGAAATTTCAGTTTGTTGCAACAAGAGTAACCAAATACAAAACTACATGTGAATTGGGTTAGGTAGATGCTTCGGACCAAATAGGTCGAATCGTAGCTTGATTGATGAAACAATCCAAAATAAATGATTGGGTCGAATCAATCTTTCATAGATTGACCAAGCATTTGATGACACGTGTGAAGTCTAATAATTGAGCCTATTAGAAATTAACACCTTGCTTCTGTTTGCATGTCGGATTGGAGGTCCTTTCCTTTGGTCCTATCGCTGGAGCCCGGCCGTTAAGGCACCCTCTACCGCATATTGCATTTATTTTGCAGTATTTTTTATCAGCAATTTTCTTTTTTATTTTAAATATTTTTATGGATTTTTCTTTTCATACAATATAGTTTTATTTATATTTCTTTTTGAAGCAATAAAAATTAGACTTTGGAAATTGCGAGTTAAAAATATAAATAGAATTTATAAATAAACCAATAGCAGTGAAGTTAATCAATCAAATACAGGACATTTTCTAAATATTTATAATTATAGCCCGATGTTAAATATATACTCCATCGTCCCATTTTATTTAACTGTTGTTTCTTTTTGGATATTCCAAAATATTTGAAAAATCTTTAAATTTTCAATAGAGGGGAGCAATGTAATTTTGCTTTTGATGAAATTTACGATATCTTAAAATAATTTTAATAATAGTTTATTAAAAAAAATTAAATTTTATTAGTTAATTAGATTTATTTTTATTTTTTAAAATAATATATATATATTTTTTGTCTTGATAGCCATATCAATGCATATCCAACTCCATGTCCCATTAATTACTACAATCCCCAAACTTGAAAGGGTCCCATGACAAGTTCTCTTCAACATCCAATTAGAAAGAAACTAATTATCTAATGCAACTCATGTTTACGATATTCAACTTCACCATTAATAGTCCATCACAGATATAATAAACGACTGTATTCAACAAATATCTATAAATTACATAAAAATAGTAAAATAAAATTTATCTTATTACTATTTACCATAATGAAAAATTAAACAGATCTTTAACATAAAAAATTAAAAGAAATTCAAACCTTGACAGTAATTTTTTTTCTTCTGAGTATCTTTTGTGAATAATAATAAAAAGAAATGCAAATTCCAACTGTAAATGTGATAATGTTGTTGGTAAAAGGTTATGTTTAAAGCATTTGGTTCTATGATTTTTATGTTGATTTTGACCTAAAATGGTTCTTCTATTTTTTGTCTAGTGCAAAGTCCAGTAGTAGGTAAGTGCAATGCTTTTGCCAAATTACATAAAAAAAAAAAAAAATAGTAAATGAGTTATATACAAGTCTTAGTTGATGATTGAACATAGCAATTCTTTTTGGTCTTCTATTTCCAAATTGTGAAAACTATAACAATATGGTCTTTGAGGCTGCAAGTTTGGTTTGACCTAGTTTTGTTCAAGTCTGAGATGCCCATGGACCCTACCTTATCTTTCTTCAATTTCTCTGAAAAATTTTTATTTTAATTTAATTCTAAGATTTGGATAATTATTTTTTTGAGGGATAATTAATTATTTGAAATAAATAAATATTTGACGAAATACCAATACAATATAATACTTAGAAGGATAAGATGGATCCATGAACCGATCACATTTTAATAATTATTTAATTCTAAGATTTGGATAATTAATTATTTGAAATAACTATATATTTAGCAAAATTAATTAACAAGTAGATACTTAAGGCTACGATTAGCTCTGTCTAACTCTAGTAATAGTGCAAGCTTAGGTAGCAAGAGCAACACAGCACTCGCATTTTTATGCATGTGAAGTTGGAAGAGGATTTTTGGGACATGGAAATGGGACCCACGGCAGCAATGCATTGAGGGAGGATCCATTCAATTACATAATCACCCCTGGACATAATGATGATGATGATGTTGGTAAATTTCAGAGATTATTTAATTAAAATAATGGAAATTAAGAAAGAAAAAAAATTGTAATTAATGTTTGGTAATTTAGGAAGGAAAGGTTGTAGCTTTAGGTTGAGTGGTTTTGTATCTATGAATTGCTGAAAGCCGTGGGCTTTTCAGTTGTCAGTGGAAATGATATGCTTATAGAGAAAGCTACACAGCAAGGAATGGAAATTGAAACCAAAAAAGTCTTAACTGAATTTTATGGAGCAGACAGAAGCAAGCAACCAACAAGCAAAGAATCATTGGTATAATTCTATCTTCCCTTCCCTTCCTTTTATTTTATTTTTTCTTCTTAATAGCCAACAAGCAAAGTTTTGTTATTTTTGGTAGATTAAAAAAAGACCCAGAAACAAATTATTAGATATATCATTGTCCCTAAGTTGTTACTTGACAATCTTAACTTCTGTTTATTGCTAATATTTTTTTGGGGCCATATCAAAATTACTTATTTTTAACTTCTGTGATATAGGAAACTTAGGTGGGGCCATGATAAATTAAGCAAAGGAGTAGAGATGAAGTGAAAAATGTAAAGAAACAAAGCAAGGTTTCAATGGGCCACGAAGGAGCCCAACACATCAAGAAGAAGAGAAGTTGACTTGGACCCAAAATGCTTAAAATATACTCGTTTCCTCCCATGATAATTCTGAGAATAAGTTTAATAGACTCGATGTAACACAAACGTCATCGTATCTTCGCGAAAACGACAACAACATGAGATTGATTAAATTAAAATCATAATCGTTGGTTCATTGTCGTTCGCATGAGAAAAAAGTTGTCCATTACTGGGAACAAAATGAGCAAAATGCGTCTGGTAAACTTGATAATTCAAAGTTATTTTTCGTGTATCCACCACCAGAATTATTTTCTGCTCTTCTAGCTAGAAAGCCCTAATGACGAAACCAAAGTACAGTCTATCAGAATATTTTTACATTGTTAACTTAAAAGAGGCTTCTTCGGGTCGTACTCACTTTCCATGCCCATTTCATCCAGGTAACCTTCTTTTCCCTTTGCCCATAACACAAAGTATAGACCAGTAAACATCAGGAGCATACCAGCAAGGCTGCAAATTAATGTTGCACAATCTCAAATCAAATTTGATTTTCAGAAAATAAAACTCAAATCAGGCGTTGATCGATCATAAATTAATACCCACCTTCCTAATCTAATGGTTTCACCTAAGGTAATCAAAGAGAGAACAACAGAAATGACCGTTCCAATAGGGCTAAACATGGAGACTAGAACAGGACCTCTCTTCTTCATTGCCCATCCGTTGAAGCTTACACAAGCTCCTGTCACTGCACCTGACTGTATAAAATTTAAAAAAAAATTACCATTCAAAAGATAAAATTAAGAGTTTTCATTATTTTATAAGGTAACTTTTCTGAAAGGAATGGGTTTGTATATCAGGAAACTGACGACACCTTCATAAATATAATAATGAATTACCAGAAAAGAAAAGCTAATGAGGTTTGTAACAGGCATAAGAGGTAGAGTGATTCCAAAATTGGGATCTTGCAACCACTGAATAATTCCTGTTATAATTACACCAATAATGGATGTTATAGCACAAAGGGACATTGGTGCAGGAAAATTCCCCAAAGTGTAAGCCTGAAAAGGAAAGGTCATAACAATTAAAAACAATTAATAATTATATAATAATAGTAATTATGTCGAAGACAATTTACCTGCAAAACGACATTGCTGGATAGAACAAAAACAGCTGCCATGAGATATAAGCAACCGATAATTTTTTCCTTGTCAAATATTGCATTTGGCGGAGGAACTAACAATTGGGTATCTTTTGTCTGTTTAGAACTGTGCATTATACTCATTAAAAGGGCACCTACGACACAAACCAATGTGCCTGAGATCTTCACTTTGCTGTATATACAATTTAGCTTAACTTTCTCTAACCTGCATGACCATTTTGAACCATAGACATACAAATTAAAACCATGTAGGTCTGCCTCTAACAGGATCTGAGAGGTTCAAAACTGAATCCTGACAGTCTCGTTTTTTTTTTTAAAAAAATGGATGTAGATATTATACCTAGCCGCCCATGCAATGAGGAAGATAAGTCCTGGAGCAAGATTTGGCATGGCGGTTGCCAGCGCCGGTGATGTTAGTCTAATCCCCTTCATAAATAACGTTTGAAATAATGTAACCCTGAAAAATAAAAATAGTGTATCAAACTAATTACTGCGTTGAGAAAAAACAGAAAATTTCATATGATGAATAATTAATCATATCATAGAATAAACAAATTAACAAATAGATTTATGTTTCATAGTCATTCCAAGAATTTAAAATTAACAAAGAAAATTCATATAAAAATTTTTTTCTGAAAGAAATGGAGTTCTAAACGTACTCGTTAAATCCCTTTATTCGCGAAAGAAAGAATGCAAATGAATAATCTTGGGAATAAAAGAATTTTATTTTTTTTGGTTTTCAAACACAAATACGAAGCTAAAACATGAAAAAAGAAATTACCCAGCAAAAGAAATCAAAACGAGCTGGATCATCAACTTGTAACTGAGTTCTTTAGGCCATTTCTTCCTGCAAATACAAAAATATATATACATCAATTATCAACTGCCCGCATAATATAATGCTCCAAAATAATATAATTAGTTAGTTAGGAAGGAGAGAAACCTTTCAAAATAAACAGCAAAAGGAGAGATAAAAAGGAAGGTGGCAAAAGTAGTGAAAATAACAATCGTACTAGGTGTAAACCCAAGCGACATTAAATAACTCAAGAAAATAGAATTTCCTGCATAAACAAATTGCACTCCTATCAATCCTCCTACAATTGCTAAATCTTCAAGCAGCTCCTTTTTCATGTACCAAACCATTTTGAATCTCCAATTTATAGAAGAAAAATCTGATTAAACAATGGAAATTCTTGCCAAATGCAAATCTTTAACTCTCCAAGAAAAATTACAGTATTGAATTTCTCTTTCAAAAGCTCATACAGAAAAGAATAACACCATGAGAACCTTCTCCTCTAATGAAATACAAAAAGAAACAACTTATTCAGTGATGAACCCACATCAGATTTAATTCCTCTCACTAGAAAAGAAAAGTGAAAGGAAGAAAAAGAAAAAGGTTGTAATCTTTTGTGTTTCAGGTTTTAGGATAATTTTCTGAGAGAAGGAAAATGTTTGTTTGTTTGGGTTTATTTTGTTTTGGCATAGAGCTACCCTTCAAGTTCATGAGGCTTCTCTACCAGTCTTTCTCTCCTGTTTCTTCGCTCTTAAAAGAACATTTGTTGTGCTTTTTTAAGCGTTATTGTTGTACTTAAAACAACGGTTCCTTCTCACCTACCACCTATCACTAGATTTTCTCTTAATTAATATTAATTTAATTACTTATTTTCAATTTTTTTTAATTTTGCTAATTGCTTGAAATATTTTCAGCCCATTTTTTTTATTTATTTTCAATGTTATATATAGATTAGATAAAATTCGACACAACGCGCGAGTTATTATATTTTAATTTATCAATAAATGCAATGATTCTAAAAGAATAAAAAAAAATATAAAAGAGATGAATATACATGTATTCATATAGAAGTTTGTTAACACACGAAAAATGACATATTTACATATTAAAGAACATAAGTTGTTATATCTATCTTGCTAACTAAAAGCACTCTCATCCTTCTCCTTACCTTCATAAAAAAAGAGATATTTGAAATTAAAAAATATAACCATCCAATCAAAATATAAAAAAAATAAAGAAAAAAGTCAAAAAATTTTTGAAAAAAATAAAATAAAATACTGAAAGTAGAAAGTGACAACTCACATTCTTTTATTTTAAAACTATATATAGATATAGATAAATAGATGGATAGATATAAATATAGAGATAGATATATAAATAGATTTCACATCAATTTAGTCTTTAAATAATTAAAATTATTTTTCTCTTAATTATAATATTATTATTCATGCTGCCCTTACTGTGTGAATCGTAAAGATTTTTTGGTGATTATAATAATACAAAAATATATTTTATAAATGCCACGCATGCAGTTGTATTTGGAGAGTGGCGTTAGTTTATGTGCAAGAAGTGACACGTATACACTCAGATCCTGCCTCGTGGAGAGGTCAATGCGAACATGTACTGCTTTAGAACGTGTCTTTGTAAGAAAACAAAGCTTCGATCACATGCTGCTTTTCAACCTCCGTTCCAACTTACCGTTTCGGCTGATTTAAATGCTTTAGAATTTAGCAGTGGTTATAATATTGTCTTTATTTAAATAAAGAAATTTAATTACTTTATCACATAGGGCAAAAAAATAAAAAAGACAAACACTGTATAATTACTTTTGATATTTTAATTTATATTATTAAATTTTAATCGGATCAAATGGATAAGTTTTTACATAAAAAAACATATAATTGTAATAAAAAAAACATGTGATTTATATGTTAAAAATACCATCATTAACTACCTAATTTATGTCCATAAGTAAAATTACCTGAAGCTGATGTGGCATACTATTCAAACAGGGTATACGGAGTTAGCATAGAATTTTCAAATTCAAGCTTTTAAACTTCAGGTCTTTATATTTCGCAGGACTATGCGAGTCTCGCTTTTGAAGGGATTGAAGAATTCCAGCAAAAGCAAAATCATCCACATGAGCCACTGTCGAGCAATATTAGCACGAACATATCTACACTCTACAACAACCATATCTATATTTTTCACGGGACCATGCGAAGATCGCTTTTGAAAGGAATTGAAGAAATCCGTGGAAAGCAAAAATATCCGTATAAGCTACTGCCAAACAATATTATTATTAGCACCAATATTTCTACTCTCAACAGCAACCATGTCAACGAAATCTCTCAAAATTATGAATCTTGGTCTGCTCTCATATCAATTCTTGTCCAAAATGGTCCCGCTAAAGAGCTGGCATTGTTCAAGGCCTCTAAAATGCTCGCGTTTGCAACCAAATCTAATGGCTATGCTCTGATTCATCTGGTTCGAGCTTCTACTGACCTGGGTTTGAACCTTTATTGCCAACAGCTCCATAGCTACATTTTAAAATCTGGGTTTGGCGCCAATGTCTTCGTGTCCACTGCTTTGTTGAGATTCTATAAAACGACAGGGTCAATAAATGGTTGTCACCAAGTATTTGTTGAAATGCCTCAACCAAATGTGGTTTCTTGGAATACCTTGGCTTCTGCCTACGTGCAGTCTGGGCAGTTTAGGAAAGCTTTGGATCTATTTCTTCAACTTGAAAGATCCGATACTTGTCCAGATGCCTATTCGTTCACGGTAGCTTTATCTGCTTGTGGACAGCTAAGTATGTTGCAGCTTGGCAGGTCAATCCATTGCGAGATTGTGAAACATGGGTTGGAGTCTGACATTATTGTTGGGAATTGCTTGATTGATATGTATGGGAAATGTGCTTCTGTTGAAGAGGCAATTTGGGTTTTTGACGAAATGATTGATAAGGATGTAATTTCTTGGAATTCAGTTATAGCAGCAAGTGCTAGAAACCAAAGACTTGAAATGGCATATAGTTTTTTCTATCAGATGCCTGAGCCGGACACCGTCTCATATAATGAAATGATTAATGGCATTGCTCAGTTTGGCAATATAGAGAATGCTATCAAAATTTTATTGAACATGCAAAACCCTAATTCATCTTCTTGGAATTCAATCATAACAGCTTATGTTAACAGAAATCGTGCAAGAGAAGCCTTGGACTTTTTGGAGAAAATGCATTCAAGTGATATTCAAATGGATGAGTATACTTATTCAGTTATTTTGAGTGGTATTGCTGGTCTTGCATCTCTGAAATGGGGAATGGTGATCCATTGTTGTACAACCAAAGTTGGTTTGGATTCTTCTGTAGTTGTGGGGAGCGCTCTTATTGACATGTACTCTAAATGTGGAAAAGTGAGGAATGCTGAATCAATCTTTCGGTTCTTGCCTAAAAGGAATATGGTAACCTGGAATGCAATAATGTCTGGCTACACTCACAATGGTGATTCACGCAAAGTGATTGAGCATTTTAAGGAAGTGAAAATGATTGAGGATTTGAAACCCGATTGGGTTACCTTCCTTAACGTACTCGCTGCGTGCTCTAACACTGAGGTGCCGTTGCAGAGGGCAACTGAGTACTTTGAATCAATGATCAACGATTACGGCATTGAACCAACGATTGAGCATTGTTGTTCAATGGTTCGGCTTATGGGGGAAAGAGGTGAGGTGTGGCAGGCAAAGAGGATGATATACGAACTAGCTTTTGGGTCATGTGGTGTAGTTTGGAGGGCTTTGCTTGGTGCTTGTGGAGCGTGTAGGGATTTGAAGGTTGCAAATATTGCAGCGGCAAAGGTAATTCAATTGGAGGGCGATGATGATTATGTTTATCTTATGATGTCCAACATATATGCATCCTATGAAAAATGGAAGGATGTGGGCAAAGTGAGAAAGATGATGAAAGAGAGAGGAGTGAGAAAAGAAGTCGGTTGTAGTTGGATTGAGGTTGAAACGACCTCCCTATAACAATCGTCGCATATGTCGCGGTGATCTTATTTGGAAGCATACTTAGAAATGGTATAAAGACGAACAGTTCAAATTTTAACATTGGGATCAAACCACGTAATTGCAAATATGAAAATAATATCTCAAAAAGTTATCATCATCTCCCTATTAAGACAAATTTGATTGTGTCATCAATTTCTACCTGCAAACGCTAAAGTAATGGAAGGAATTGGTCAAGAAAAGAACAACCAGCAAGTTATGGGAAGATGATACTAGGAAATAATAATTAAAGCATCTATCCAATCGAGCATATACTGGTGGTGTTAAAAAATAGCTTTTAATGCTACATCTCAGCAGAAAAATTTCCTGCGTTATGGAGAATCAAAATCAGCTCCGCTGCTCTAAAGGTTCTGCAGCATTTTATAATTTGACAAAAACTCTTCATACAATGAAAAGCTACTAGGCTTTGCTTCTCCATTCAAGTGAAGATGTTCTTCCATCATACTGATTCTTTCCAAACAAATCACCTTGGAACTGACAGACCAAGCTCTGAAGAAATAAATAATGCAAATACTGGAATCAGAAAACAAAATGCAGCATATAAATGTAGAATAAGACATGAATAACAGCGTTCCGGTATAAATTTAAAACACAGCTACTTTTTTCAGCAATGTCAACAAATGTGATAATTTCAAGAATACAATTTTAATATATCAATCTGTGGTTTGCAATTTCAGCAATAATTACACAATTGGGTTCCAAAAGATTGCATCAAGTTCTAAAAGGCATATTTATTTTGTCTAAAAGGTAGTTTTCCACATTGTTTCAAGCCTTAAGACTTTAGATGATGACAGAACCCACCTCCAAAAACAGCACACATGTTTCACGTACCATCAACTTCATCTGGGAACAGGAGCAGTTATGTTACCATACTAATCTCAATTACTAATATATATATTAATCGACATAAAGTTCAAGTCATAATATTCATATTTTAAGAAAAAAAAAAAAGAAGATGCATTGTTACTCCTGAGGATTGTTCTGTCTCTCTCCTTTTTATTTCTTTTTCATGCTTCAGAACATAGGTGAGGTACAATCATTTTAACATGCAAAATGCCAGAATCAACAAGTTACCAACCAAAATTAGTCACATACACAATAGATTAGAAAATTTTTTACCACATAATTTTCCCAAGCAAGAAATGAATTTAATCAAACAAGATCTCTCAGACTTCTATGATCTCCTTGAATCCAGAGATCTGTTTGATATCTCACTTTTTTACTGTTCAAAGGACATGCTCTCTCACTGATACTCAACAAGTATTACATTATTATCTTCTTCAAGAAATTCACAAAGAGAAGATGCATGATGAAACAGTAGTTAAACCTTAGAGGTTAGAAATTTAAGCAGGGTTACAATGTAGAAGTATCAGGACAAGCAGCAGAAAAGTCTTATAGGTTAGCATGGAAGTAGGTATTACAATACAACGAATGTTATAACAGTAAAATAGATCTTTTTTTTGAAGGGGGAATAAAGAATTCTTAAATAAATCACATAATAAGCTGATAATATTGAGAAGCGTACACACAGAAACATATGGCACACAAAAAACAGAAGTTTCCATCCTAATATAACTGGACATTTTAAGATCACTAAGGAAGCACTTATAATTTCGTACTTGATAAAGATGAAGGTGGCCATAATTGACAGGTCCTGAATTTATTTCTTTCAAATTATGTGCCTGCAGGAACCAAATATTCCAGTCAGATGGTATTAAACTCTATCAAAGCACTCTCCTCGCAGTTAAGCTCCCCAATTTGTTTTAATCACAGGAATGTGAGTGCAGGTCACCCAGCACTCAATATCATTCTACCAGTTGAGTGCTAATTTCTGACCCATATCGCAGAACCAAGTACACTACTCATAGAACTCTCAAATTTTGACTCTAAACTAAAGTCTCATATTCCAAAAGCAAGATAGCAGCAATTCTCTCTCCAGACTGGGCTCATTAACATTATACTATTAATTACAACCTTGAAAATATCCACTTTCGTATTTGAATTCTTACACAAAAAGTAATCCAAAAAGGAATTGAATTGAATCCAAGTGAATCCGCAAAAGTGAACTTGTTTAAACAAAATGAGAAAATCAATCACCAACTATCAGTAAAATTTGGGCATTGGAATCAAAAAGCACATGAATCATACACTAATATTAGCAATTCAGGAGAAGCAAGGAGGGGCAGAAAAGCAAGCTACTCACACTCTAAAACATAGTAATAAAAGCTATTAGAGGCCGGGAGAGGTGCAGCAGAGTGTACCCTGTGAGAGCGCTCGGCAACTCCTCGATGTCGTACTCAAGCATGACGTCATCCTCGCCACCGCCACCGCACTGTGTAGCGGCAGTAACGACTGGACGCATCCTAGCTCAGACGGAGACCTTCAAAAATAAATAATTACTAAGAATATGTACGCCTACACAAATACAAATACAAAGACGAATAAGTATGTATAAGCGTGCACCTGGATGAGAAGGAAAAGCGGCGAGGAAGGGGAGAGGAAGAGGAAAAGGAAGGTAAACGAGGAGAGGCCGAGAGAGAGGGAGAAGTGGGAGATCTAGTAATCGGAGATTTTGGAGCGTTAGATCTGATAGCGGATTTAATGGACGATAGAGATGATCTACTGATGAATCGGTGACAAGACGAGGCCATGCTGGGAGCTAGAGAGGAAGGAGATCTGAGGATTGAGGGTTTATTAGAGGTTTAGTTGTGCAGCTAACAATCTCCAGATCACGCTTCAAAGTTCAAAGAGAAGAAAAAAGAGTCAAACAGAGGGCAGTTTGGTTGAGTTGGGTTTAGATGGCTTTGGGTTCGGCTTGAAGCAAATAGTTGGATTGTGGTGGATCAGTTTTATACTTACTTGGGCTTTTAATATAATGGGCTATAGTCCTATTGGGAAGCCCGTAAAAAATAATTTTCGTATATAATAATGATTAAATAACCAACAACTTTAAGCCATTATTGTTAACATTTTTTTCACTTATCTAATTGATGAAAAGTTGACTGCATAATTTATTGGTAGATACTTTTTTTCTTTTCTAATCATTGTAAAAACTTCTTCTTCATAACGTGGCATTATATTTATCTTTGTATTTTTTATAATTTCTTTTAAAAGATGCATTCCATTTATTTTTTTTTTATAGAGAGGTCCAACGACTGAAATAATATTACGGGCTACATAACGGAGTAGTCCTTTTTTTAACACTCACTAAATTGGTGAAAATATTTATAGTCGATAAAACTCATTTTATCTATTTTTACTGTATGGTTAATTAAATATACAATATTAAAATTTTGAAAGAAATATATATTTTATTAACATTGAAGCTCATAATTTTACATTTCATTTGGAAATCGAAAAATAAATTGAAACTTTTATTTAGAGTATTTTTTTTTTTATCAAATTCAATCCAAATTGTTTAAAAATAGAATTTAGGTTTTCCAAATAAATTTTGTTCGTAGACATTTTAGTTTTGAATATTTGACTCTATCACGTAAAATTTATATGAAAATGCAATTCCTTTTCCTCAATCCATCTATTTGTTTAGATTTTATTGATAGATCAAAATATAAATATATATATATATATATATTTTTTTTTATTTTAAAAGATCAATTTAAGGCATAGTTGGGTTATAATTAATTATGAACTAAGGAGGCTTTAAAAATTTTATAAAAAAAATATTCTTTTTGAAAACAAGAGTTAGACATTTATGACGCACACGACAAGTTTTCCATCCCCCTTTTAGAAACTTTCTTTCTGTTATTTCTATGAAGGATGGATTTTCAGTACTGCTTGGTCATTAAGCAATACCTTGTTTTGCTTAGGCATATACGTTGGGAAGACGGAGCTAATAACCAAACGGGTAGTAGAGAATGATTGTTTTTTTTTAACAAAGCCAAAGAGGAAAAGAACAAAATAGAAAACCAAATATATATAAATCTAATGCTTTGTATTTTTTAGAGATATTTTTAAAGTTTCAATATAATCATGAAATTGTAATCTCAGTAGCATCTAAATGCCTCTCTAGTCCCTCCCAAATAAGTCTACTGCATGCATGTATAGTCTTATTGGTTCAAAATCCATTGATTGATATCAATTAATCTGCTTGTCCATATTCAAACAAGAAAACATATGCTCATGATCCTGTAATAGTTGTTGAAGTAATAAAAAAAGAAAAAAGAAAGATGTTAATAACCAAAGAATTCCTTTTCTTTTCCTTTTAAGTGTGAGTGTGAAGTATATAGTGTCAACAATTTGCTACACCTAAACATAAAAAATGACCCAATTGAAAAACAAAAGTATGGTCATGTACACAAAAACAGTAACAAAGCAGCCACCACCAAACAAATGGTCCACTTTGATGTTCTACTTTTTATACCAACCCCTTTATTAGAAGAATTCTCAGATTCCAACAAAGAACTAAACTTGAAATTGGGGTTCGACCCATAAAGGGCTTGAACACCTTCCACGTCATCAATTTTAAGGTCCACTTTCTTAGTCCTTGGACTTAAACTTGGATACATCACAGCTTCCTTCACTGAAGAATGAGCCAATCCAAGTATATGTCCAATTTCATGGGTAGCCACTGACTCCAAATCAATGGCTGCCTTTGACTTAACCTTCTCAAAATCAACGGTCCATGTTTCTGCTGCATCAAGATGAAACCTCCCATTCTCTGGGGAAAAAGCATGCGCTAAAACTCCTAAAACTCCATCAAACGGCTCTCCATCACCGTGATCACCGCGATACCAACCGATTTTAATATCGGGGGATTCGTTATCTTCCACTTCTCTGAAGCTTACCGGAATAACTGATGCCCATCTTGAAAAAGCTCGGTTAAAAGCTTTCTTTATCTCGTCTATACTTATATAATCAATCATGTTATCCGGCGAAAATGAATATGTTAGTATCATCGGTGTCTGCTTTACCCATCTTGGCTTCCCATAAAAATACGCGAAATGTCTGGTTACATGGAAAATACCGGTTTTGTTATGTGCTGTATCGCCAACTCCGCATCTTGGCGATATGATAGTTGATATCGTATCGGAATCAAGTTTTCCTGTTACCGGTAAACCAAGATTGGTTTGATAAGCTATAACTGCCGATTCCAACTGGGCATCAAAGATATCGGTAAAATTATTGGTACTGGGAACCGGGAGATATCCGAAATGGTTGAAGTATTTCTTGAGCTCTGACATGCCATTCACTTGACTGCCCTTACCGGCGTCTAGGAAGCGAGTAAAATCATGCCACGTGAAATTATGAATATCGGTGGAGTTTCGGGTATCGGTGGTTATTACGGTTACAGAGTCCGGTATGAGTCTGGCGGGAAAAGAACGGCGGGAAAGACAAAGGAAGAAGACGGAGAGGAAACTGAAATAACTGAAAATCTGAAACATAATTGTGGATATAGCCATGTCGGGATTTGAGCCCAAGATTTTATTAGGGAGGAATATATTATATATTGGATTCAGAAAATAAAATATGATAATTAAAATGAAATACTAATTGAAAACTTAGATTAATATAGATAGGATAAATGTACAAGAAAATAAAGAGAAAGTTAGGAAGATTCTGCCGTGCGTCCCTTTTCAACGGAGATTCTGACTTTTGATGGGTTATGGTGGGTTAACCAATTTCTTTGCTGCTGATTAATTATTAATTTAATTGCAGATCACTATTTACTGTTGGAATATATATATGTATCTATTTTCACATTCGAACATGAATACTATCCAACTAAAACTTTTTTAACAATGAAGATTTTAAATTTTAGTCACTGATTTTGTAAATAAAGTTTGTCCGAAAAAACCGTTTACTCATGTAATTACCGTTGAAATGTTATTAATATGTATTTTGTTTTTTCTTCCTCTTCTTGACCTATAGAATTAAAGAAATGAGATACTATATGTTATAAGAAAATAATGATTAGAGTTGTGTGAGTTTAGCTGAAGTTGCTCTGTTTGTTGACCAAATTAGGTAATGATCGATACTGTTTTAGGGAGGGAGGTTTCTTTTTTGTGCCTAACTTGTGCTACCAGTTAACTTATTGATCTACATATGACCCACCCACATCTATATATGCATGAATCATGTTCGATTTCAGTTTAGTCAAGCATTGAATTTTTTAAAAAAAAAAAAAACCATAAATTTCAATTATGATTCTTTATCTACTTCTAATTAATTAATTAACTTAAATGGATCTTATTTGGTTGACATGATCCATGAGGAATCTAAATCCCTCACAACAAAAATAAAACAATTTTCACATGCATATATACTCATGAAACAATTGTGGGATTTTTACAAAGGTTTTAACATGATTAATCATACTATTAGTTTCATTTTAATCACTGAGTTTGAAATACATGATACCCAGTTTTAATACATGTTTTTTGGTAACCATAATTTGTTATAGTTAGTTTATTGTTACGATACTCTTTTACATCCAATGACACAAGTTGAATAAATTACACATATTTTTTTAATTAATATAAAAATTATTGAAATCTTCCTTTTTTTAGTCAACCGGGTATGTTTTGGTTTATTCTATCAAGTGTATGAGATTTCAAGTTTAAGTCTATCGACCTGCTAATTTGGTGAACTAATGGGAGGACACCCATTTTACAGTTCGTAACGTTATTTTGATCCATTGAGTATTTCAATAAACAAAATATACCTCTTCTTCAATTCAAAATTAGTGAAAAATTTTTGAATTTTCATAAAAATAAAATACATATTCAGGCAATATATTATTGTTCTCAACTACTTTGGAGATAATGGAGAGTTACATCAGTATTAAAATTTTATTTAACAAAGGGAAATGGGTGGCTTAATGATTTAAGGTTTTAGATATATAATAATAGAGAGATTTAAGGTCCAAGTTTTGTTTGATTTCGCTTTCAAGACGCAATGAAGTTATCTAAAATGACGAAACTATAAAATATATTATGTCCCTTTCCTTTCTTTTCTGATTTTTATCGGTTTTGATTGGGCGATTTCTGAAGCAAAGCCATCCATTATTCCATTGTTCCATCAGGGAATTGTTTGCAGGCTTTATCAAAGATAGCTTAAATACCCAGAATATGCACATTTATCCTCTTCGGATTAAACAATAATCATACAATACAACTCAAATGAAATAAAATATTTATAATTATGTTTATTGTTTATTTGAAAAAAAAACATCATGAAGAACCCCTCAGACTCTTTACAGGTACTATTGAAAAAAAACATTATAGGAATGTCAAAAAATAAAATATAATATAAGAGTAATTTTCCGGTTGATTGAATCAATTGAGAATATTCAAATTCGAAATGACAAGCAGAATATGTATTCTTTATCATTAATGCAGTGCAAATCTAGACTTGTGTAATAAACGGTTATCTAATTAGGGCTTATCTGTGCATTGTTAGCCTACTTCCGGTGATCGGGCTTTGAAAATTAGAGATCGGTGCAACAGTTGGCAATCTTTAATTCTGTCATGACTCATAACTAAATAAGCCTCAAACATACTTCAGTTTCGTATGGTTGAACTATCGAAACTACTTAGTTCATTCGCTCAAGAAAAGAAGACCAACTACTTTACCTGGAATTCAGTTTTACAAGTCAGTTGAAATTTGTCGTTTATTGAAACGTCAAATGTTCATCGTTTATATTAAATTTCAATTTTATTTTCCATTTAATAGACTGTTATATTATTTAAAGATTAGAATAGAAATACACTTACACTGCATTAGGATGTGATTGGCTAAACTAATCTTCAATTTTTTTTTTTAATAACTAAAAGAAAAGGTATTGGGGTACGGATTTTTAAGAAGTGATAATTGGGCTCCTCTTGGACTGACTGGGCTTTCTAATTGGTATCTCAAACATCAAAGCCTAATATTCTGTTTCGTACATTTCATTGTTTCTACTTTCTAATTGGTTCCCTTGCAATGACGAGCAATTTCTTCTTCCCAAACAAGAATTCTTCAACTTCATCTTTGGATTGCTCTCTTTAATTGAATTATTTATGTTTGACTTTATATAATTCAATTCATAAATTCAAATTTGCTATTTTTACACATTAAAGCTTTGTAAAATTCACCGAGGCATATAACCTTGCAAATAAAAATCTAAAATATATTACAACAATAGCATCTTCATCAATCCAATTTACAAAGAAATGAAGAAGAATTATATAAAATGCGAATACCCAGAGGAAATGAGATTTTCTTTCTCTTTTTTTTTTTTTTTTTTTTTTTTCTGACTGTGAAGAAAAATATACACTTCTCTTTGGAAAAAAAAAAAAACACACGAAAGTTTGATTTTTGTTTCTGAAAGTATCCAAAAGCGTAAGGATTAGAAGAACACCAAACAAGCCCTTGGGCCCTTGTGTTTCAGTCTCAGAAAGTGATTCCTCGCAGATTTTTGTTTTTTGAGGACCACAATTCTCTGTCAATAAAACTTATAGCTGTTGATTTTGGGGTCCTTTTGTTGAAATGTTAGTTGAAAGTTGAAACTTTAAGTTTATTTTCAGTGGGCTTGGGCACTATAATGGGTATAAACAACCATAATCTTTTACAAGGCTACGAAGAGACCTATAACTTTTAACCAACCAATAATTAGAATCTGATTAGAGGCTAATTTTTTCATTTTAGGAATAATAATAATGCAACTTTTAGATAAATAACGATAGAACACACCTTGTGTAATTGCTCTTTTTCTTTTTTATAAATATAATGGAAGAAATACATAGAAGTAAAAATAACAGAGATAAATTAGGTATCATATGATAAAAAATTAAATTAATAAAAAACAATTAAATTTAGATTAACTAATTTTGACGTAAAAATAGTGCGCTTGGTTTGAAATCATCGCATAAAATTATGTAATATATCAAATTAAAAGGAGTTAATTAGTTAATTAGTGATAATTAGATAAACATTTTAATGATAACACATCATTTTCTAATGTATGTTTTTCAAGGAATATCTTTCATAAGAAAGCAATTGCACCACACGTATACTGTCCTATCATAGGACGTAATCATCCACACACATTTCAACTTCAACGAGATCATGGTTAGGGGTGTGCAAACGGTTTGGTCAATTGGGCCAATTCGGTCAATTTGGTTCGGTGAAGAGAAATTCGGTTAAAATTTTGGCAAAAAAAATTTTGATCATCGGTTATCGGTTAAAGGTTCGGCCAAGAACTAATTTGATCGAATTAATCAAATTAATCGGCACTTTACACGGTGTCGTTTTGTGCAAAAAAAAAAAAATGCTAAATTGTCAAAACCTAACACAAACACTTTCCACAATCTCTCTTGCTCTGCCATCGCTCACTAGTCACTCTAACCTATTTTCTCTCTGCCACTCTCACTCACAACCTCTTCTTGCTCTGCTGGCACTCACTCCAACCTGAAGTCTCCTTGCTTTGCTACTGTCTATTGCTTCCTCTCTATTGTTCTCCGTCATCTATTATCCAGTAAGTCATTACTTTCAAGTTCAACTATTTTTCTATATTTTTTTCTTCATCTTTTGAAAACCTAAATTCCTAAATATGAATCTGATCCATGTTTTTATGAATTTTAATTTGCTTGAGATGAGATGGTCTTTGTAATTGCTCTTTATCTGCTTGAGATGAGATGTTCTTTTACTTCCCTTTTGACTGAAGGTGATTTAAATGTTTGATTTGGGTACTAGGTTGCTCTATGTTCTGCATTTATATTATAGTTTTCGACAAATTGTTATAGTTAATCATCCATTTTGTGGGATTGATGATGGTGGGTGTGGTGGAGCTAGGTTTCATTGCCCTTCACGATGGACCCTACCCCATCTAAGCATAGATGTTTATGGGCAAGTTGCTAATCAGAACATCTGAATCAGTGACCCTTTTTTCTTTTATATTTTTGAAAAATCTCTAATTGGGTATGGCAAGAAATAGAAAATTGGTAATGTGATTTTGAGGCAGTTTAGTTTTAGTTTTAATTTTAATATGTATTAGTCTAGTCTCATGTAATTACAGATAGAAAGAGAATATTCTTTCTTATTTAAAACTGTTGATTATAGTTGCCAAAATCAGTAGGGATTTGATTATTAAATTATTAATGTTCAATGTATTAAACTTAATGACAACTAGAAGAATAAGATTTTCCAATCTTGAAATGACAAAAGATAGCCAATCTTGATTCTTAGCCTTATTGGCAGTAGTTAGTAAGTGAAACGAAACTGATGTGTATTAATTAAGCTTGGATTAATTAATTTTATTATTATTTCTTTCTTTTTTTTAATAGCTATTGAATTTCTATTTGTTAGAAGCTTTTCTTTTTTTTTTTTTTTTTGTGTTTTGTGGGTTTTGGTCATGATTTAGAATTGTGAAATGCAACGGCTATGGCAAGCAGTTGTTATCTTCTTTTGTTGTTTAGTTTCATTTTTCCAGACCTTGCCAATGTCCTGTGCTATTCTCATGGCATCTGAAGATGCACCAGACAACCCTCTCCTTGTAAACCCAACTGCATATAGTCCTGCATTTCCTTTCCTTTCCATCCTTCGTGTGCATCATTAATCAAATTAATTTTACATTATTTTAATTAGTTTAATATTTTTTTCAGATGGATTTCAACGAGTGTGAAGAAATACCGGTGAATATGAAAGAATCACAACCCATAGATTCAAGTGCACCTTCCATGGAACTTACTAGTGCATCTACCAATAAAGGAAATGAAAAGCAGTTATGCCTAAATCAAATGCATGAGATCACTTCTCCAAACTTAAAGATGCAAAGGGAAACATTAAAGGTAAATGCAACTATTGTGGTAGAGAATATAATTGTGATCCCAAAAAGAATGACACCACATCAGTTAAATATCATCTGTCTGCATGCAAAAAAATAACGGTTGTTGGAAAATCAAGATAAACAACACTTAATTTGCAACCGAAAAATTCAGGAGAGGGGGGGCACTATAACTACTTGGAAATTTGATCAAGATAGTATAAGGAAAACTTTAATATTTATGATTATTGTTGATGAGCTTCCTTTTAAATTTGTGGAAGGGCTAGGTTTTAAATTTTTTATGTCTGTTTGCTGCCCCAAATTTAGAATTCCATCTAGATTCACTATTTCACGTGATTGCTTTGAGAGATATGTGCATGAGAAAGCCTGTTTGCAATCTATTTTGAAAACTACAAATCAAACCGTTTGTCTCACTACAAACATATGGACATCTGTGCAAAGAATTAGTTACACGTGTATTACAGCTCATTATATTGACAATGACTGAAAATTGAACAAGAAGATTTTAAATTTTTTTCCAATTTTTAGTCATAAGGTAGAGACATTGGTAGAGAAATTGAAAGATATCTATTAGACTGGGGTATTGATAAGATAACCACTATAACTGTTGATAATGCAAGCTCAAATGATGTTGCAATTACATATCTAAAGGAAAAATTACCTAATTGGGGTCAAAGTTTTTTACAATGTGATTGCCTTCACATGAGATGTATTGCACACGTTATCAATCTGATTGTTGTTGATGGATTGAAAGATATTAATAGTTCGGTTAAAAGGGTTAGAGAGACAGTGTGTTATGTGCGTCAATCTCCAGCTAGATTAAGAAAATTTAAAGAATGTTTTGAGCGCGAGAAAATTCAAAGTAAAGCTTTGTTATGCCTAGATGTCCCTACTAGGTGGAATTCAACATACCTAATGTTAGAATCAATAGCAAAATTTGAGAAAGCTTTTGAGAGATATGATGAGCAGGATCCTCATTATTCAAGTGATCTTTATACAGCTGATGGGTTGGGTGGGACACCTTTAAAAGATGATTGGAAAAATGTTACGAGAATGATCACTTTTTTACAACATTTTTATCATCTCACTTTGAAAATTTCAGGTTCTTTATATATCACATCTAAATTTCAGGTTCTTTATATATCACATCAAATGAAAAAAAAGTATGATAAATATTGGGGGGATCCACAAATGATGAATAGATTCATTTATATTGCTGCTATTCTAGACCCACGCTTTAAATTAGAATGGGTTCAATTTGCATTTGATGATATGTATGATAAATAAAAAAGTATGCAAATAGGAAAAAGTGTGAAAGATGTTTTATATTCTTTGTTCAATGAGTACAAGGAGAAATTCGCACTTGAAAATGAAAGTGGACAAATTGATCAATTGTTTATTATAAGTGAGTTAAATGTGAACGATTCTCAAATGGTGGGAGAGATGATGCTACAAGGTAAATACCAACAATTTAGGTTCACTAAAATGGGTGAAAAATTTACTAAGTCAGAGGTGGATAAGTATTTGAATGAAGAGATTGAAGCTGATGTTGAAGGTTTTGATGTGTTACTTTGGTGGAAGAATAATAGTTCAAGATTACCTATTCCTGCACAAATGACTCGTGATATTTTTGCTATTCCTATTTCTATCGTCGCATTTGAATCTTTTTTTAGTACTGGAGGGCGAATACTAAATGGATTTCAAAGTTCTTTTACTCCTAAAGTAGTACAAGCTCTCATTTGTACTCAAGATTGGATTCGGTCTTCAACTCAGCCTTTTAATGTAAAAGAAGACTTAGCTGAGTTTGAAAAATTAGAAAAGGATAATGCATTTTTATAAAATTTTTATTTCTAGTCTTTCACTCACATCTCACTATAAACTAATATTATTTTTTTTACAAATCTATAAAATATTGCCTTAGAACTTGCAGTTGACTTGTGATACTCGCTCTACAGGTATAACAAAATTTGATTGTTACTTCATTGAAAATATATTATCAACATGAAAATTATTATAAAAAGTGTTGAATATTATCAAGACTTACCTGAGCTATTGTTATTCTTATTTTATTTTAATTTAATTGGTTCTATGCAGGAGCTTGAGAGGAAGAGAAAGAAGAAGAAGCTAAATTTTAATTATTGTTGTTTGAGCTAAATATGTATTTATTTTGATAATTTCTTTTTTCTTTTATGTGAATTGGTTATATTTTTTTTATGAGAGGTTGGTTTTGATTTCACTTTATCCATATTGCTCAATTTAAAATTATATCATGACTAAAATTCGGTTAATTCATTTAAAGTCAGTTAATTGTAAAAATTCGGTTAAATCGGTCGGTTAACTAATTTTTTTCATTGAAAAATTTCGGTGCGGTTAATAACTTAAATTAATTCGGTTAAAATGAATCGGTTAAATTCGGTTAATTAATTTATTCGGTTAAAATCAGTTAAAGTAAAAAAAAAATTGGATTAAAATCAGTCGGTTAAAAAGTTAGTCAAATTGGCCGAATTGACCGAATGCTCACCCCTAATTATGATATGAAGACAATTGTCAAAATTTAATCTTATGATAAAAATTAATTTGCTTACATGACAATTCTCAATTGGCATTCTCGTATTTTTTTTTTCAAATACAAGCTGGACGGAAGGTAATATTTAAATATATTTCTTTTAGCAACGCATGCTTTATGTTTTATTTTTCTTAACTTCCTAAATGAAATTTACAAAATGCAATATCCAATTAACTATTGGTTAATTCATTTGCATATTATTGAAGCATTATATTAAATAATTACGATGTCTTTTAATTATTAATTGAATATGTTAAATACATTTTAAAAAAATTGAATATGTTGGCTAAAAAAGGAATAATATTACCAAATTTGGATAAAAAAGGGAAAAAAAATGTAAGGATCAGTTGTCGAACAGCACAATTTTGTTAGACTCTCCAGTTGACTCCAAAGTAGTTAGGCTCTTAGTTACATATGATAACTATAATTAATTAATTAATTAATTAATTAATTACTATTGTTGTTTTGCTGAATGTGAACTCCACATTTGATTTTCCATTTTTAACGTAGTTTGTGTTCATATTTTGCAATTTTGAAAAAAAATTTATTTTCACTATTCAATTTCATTCTCTGTGTCAAACACAATCATCTTATTTTTTTCTTTTAAAAAAATTTATTTAATCCCGATAAATACCTAAATAGATTTAACATATAGTCCAATAAAAAAATAAAATTGTCAAAAATTTTCTATAATTTATCAAATTTTAATTTATTTTTTTAGTTATTAGGAGGCTCAATCACCGAATAATACCATGGCTCGCATATATTTTAATTTATTAAATTTATAAAAATTAATACATTTGAATCCCATATTTTTCATTTATATTTTAATTAACAAGTGAGAAGATCAACATTTATATTTCGAACGCGACCGACCACATTTTTTTTTATATGCGAAAATCGCTATTTATTTAGCTACTGCTGTAAAGTTAATAACAGAAATTAACGCAACATTCTCTGTCCTTTGCTCGCTCTCGTTTCTTTTCTTGTCTCGGAAACTCCATTGTCTCCAACAGTGAACTGATCTAACAAAAACCCTCCGATTTAGGGTTTTCAAAATTCCATTGTTCACATTATTCGTCTTCTGCACTCTCTCTTTGCCTCTCCTTTTGTTTTTGATATCTGATTTGAAATTAATAGAGAAAGAGATAGAGAGAGGCTACTGTATTTTGCGTTTGCTCGGACATGGAGTATTATGGAGTGGTGCTGGCATTTTGAGTAAATAAAGGATGAAACAAGGGGCAGGATTGGGAATCAATGGGAGTGGCCAAGTCCTGGAGGTTTAGCGTCATATCGGCGAACCTGGCGTTGTTACAGCAACAAAACGGTAACCATAGCTCTAACAGAGGCGGCGGTAAACATCACCACCACCATCACAGTCACAATGAGTGGTGGAGATCCTCTGGGACGCAGCAGCGCAGGAAGATCCCGTGGTCGCTAGTTTGCGGGCTAATGTTGTTCGCTCTGGGCTTGATTTCGCTGTTCACTGGACACATGGCGTCCTGGTACTCTCACAGACTTATCACGCAGGAGGTAGACCCACTGGTAAAAACACTTTTTATTTATTTATTTTTTTTGAGTGCGAAAAAAAAAAAAGAAAGGAAAACATTAAAATTCCCAGTTGAAATGCTATCGGCAATTTAATAATATATTATAGTATTTATTAGTGAAAATTTAATATTGGCAGGAAAGGATTCGGAGAGAACCCATTGATATATGGAAATCCAAGTACTCAAATTTCTACCATGGATGCAGTGAAAGAGGAAGAAATTTTGCCCGTAAGTTATAATTGATGATTAGCTGCAATATCTTTTATTGGCTATTGATTATCCATTAGCTGTTTCCAGCATTTTGCTTGGACTCGTTCCTTTTCCACTAATGCTAACTACTAGTTGAGAAACTGCTACTTTGGTTTGGAGATTTATGTTTTTTGTATCTTCTTCCTTCTGATAATAATGTCCATTCATTTGCTTTGTTGCTGACATTACCATGTCTTAAATTGTCCTATACTGGTCAAGCATTCTCATTTTTAATTTTCTTTAGCTGTGTTATTTGTTGAAGGTTTTATTTTGCTTAGATGGTGCAATTTTAATGTCTACACGTTCATTTCGTTCTTCCCATTTGAAGAACGAGAAGAAATGTGATTATTCAATGCTTTAGTATTGCCATAAATTTATTTTAAGAATCTGTGAAAAACTTTCTGCGTGCATTTCTGGCTAATGTTTGCCCTTCACATTCATTGTTATTCTTTCCCCTGGGTTATGGTGCTGCCGCTCTATGTACCTGACTACCTGGTTATTTTTCCCAAGCATCATTTTCTGCTGATGGCTGCAACCTTTGTTTGGTTCACAGCAATAAGATTGTCATAGAATGTAGGTTATCTAGATTAAGTGAGCATGGATTGTGAATTTCTCTTTTTAGACCCATTGCTTAATGATGTAAGTTCTGATAATTATATTCTTAAGCGTGCAAGTGTTCCAATTGTTATCAATCGACCTTTATTGTTGTTGTATTTCTTCCTTGGTTCTTTTCAGAAAGTATGAGATCATTTTCTTTTTCCTTTCTAAGTCTTGTTGCAGTTTTTGCAACTGAAATTTGTTGCTTCTTTGGTTGGTTTGTTGTCTTGTATCTAACCATATGCATGACGGTTGACAGGATTTGCTTATTTTTATTTATGTGAGCACTGAGTTTTTTGGTTTCATTAATTTGCCTCCTGCTGTTTGTGTGCATTACTGTTTTCTATTTTAGCTTCAGTGTTCCTTGTGTAGATTAATGTTAATATTAATAGCAATTTTGGAGATTTCCATGAAGAAATTCCCCAACTTGTGGAAACTATGGCGTGTAGATATCATTGTAACCACCTGCTGTATCTAGAATAATTTGATAATGATTGTTTGTGTTTGTAAAACATACACGCAGTAAATAGTACTGCGGCTTAAGTTTTTAGGTTTCCAGGTACATTTGCATCAACTGAGCTGACTGGGGATGTTTTCTTAGATATATTTTCTCCTGTCCTCCATATGATGTAGTTAAGAAAAAGCAAGAAAAAAAATAAATGTTCTTATGTTTTTTTTTTTTGTATTATTATTTTACCATTTATTTTGTAGTTTTGAGCCAGACATTGTTTATGTTATTGGATTGAACTTTTTAACACTTTGTAATTTTTATATCTAGCTGCCAAACGGGAGAAGTCATCAAATGGCTATTTGCTTATTGCAGCCAGTGGAGGGCTGAACCAACAAAGAACAGGAGTAAGTGAAAGTTGTATTGTCCCATTCCTGTTAGGAAGTCTGGTGGAAGAACTTGTGATTGAATCAGGTTGTCAATTACAACATAATAACAAAGCCGTAATCCCAAACTAGTTGGGTTAGCTATATGAATTCTTTTTTTTCCATTTCATTCCGTTCGTATCTAAGTCCGTGCTAATGTCAAGAAGTAGTAGATCTTTTTGGACTACATCTCTCCATGTTATTTCTAGGTTTAGCATCAATACATTGAAATTATGAACCAGAGTACATGATGATGTATTCATATCATCTTAGACGTCTCTTATTTGAATCAGCTTTCTGAGTGCTTTTATGCATTTGTCATTGTCCTTGGTATGTTTACTTGGACTAATAAGCATCACTTGAGTTAGTTTGTTTAGAGAAGGTTTTGTGATATTTTGATTTTTAGCCTTCGCTAAGAAGTTTGCATTATTCGCATCAAAAGGTGAATCTATTTATTTTTTTTGTGAAAATGATAATTTCTTTCTGCACTCAGATAACTGATGCTGTAGTTGTTGCACGGATTCTTAATGCTACATTAGTTGTTCCAGAGCTTGATCATCATTCATATTGGAAAGATGATAGGTAAATTGGGATTCTATTAGTCAATTATTAGTAAAATTCAATCTGGTATTATCTTGTCCTCTTTTTCATAGTAGTACTGTTTACGGTCAACTTTCAATTCTTATTATATTTTACATTGCCATACAGTGACTTTGTCAACATTTTTGATGTTGATTGGTTCATTTCCTACCTCGCAAAAGATGTGACAATTATCAAAAGAGTTCCTGATAAAGTCATGCGATCGATGGAAAAACCTCCATATACCATGCGTGTCCCAAGAAAATCCCCCCCTGAGTATTACCTAGATCAAGTTCTGCCCATCCTATTGAGGAGACGTGTAAGACAGTTTGCTTGATTAGAAACTGTTTTCTTTAATTCTTTTATTTTCACAGCATTCTGTTTAGTGCCATACATTTTCATTCAAGGTCTGGAAGACATCTTTTCTTGATTTTGTTATTAGTCTGTAGTCGGTCTAATCTCTGTAAATTGCAGGTTGTACAATTGACAAAGTTTGACTACAGGCTTGCAAATGACCTTGATGAAGAGCTACAAAAGTTGCGCTGCCGAGTTAATTATCATGCTTTAAGATTTGCAAAACCCATACAAGATATTGGCCAAAGACTTGTTATGAAAATGAGAAAGATGGCAAAACGTTTTATCGCAATTCACTTGAGGTTTGTCTCTTTCACTTGAGTTCTAATATTAATTGTGCTTACATTCAATATTTTCATTCTATGGAAGGGAATTGAAGTGTTTTTCATCGCCTAACTGAAACTAAGCAGATCTGTGTCTCTTTTGAGTTTGAATAACATGGTAACAGAACAGTTTAAGATTCTGTATTCCTTGCATTGGTGCTGCTCTCACAATATGAAATTCTAGAAGATAATGATGAGAATTTGGTCTGCCTTTTTCACTTCCTCTTACACTTCTTAACTATCAACAGACGCATCCTACGTACTTTGCTTCAGCACTCTGTTCAATCGTTAAGTGTGCTTTAATACGTTTTTTGTCTGGACACTAACTCAAAAATTTAAGTTTTATTATGGATTTGTATCCATACATCGACATACACAATGAATAGATTAATAAATATATGGTTGAATTTTGTTTGGATTTCCTCATATGTGGTCCTAACCCTTTTTAATCGCAGGTTTGAACCTGATATGCTTGCATTTTCTGGATGTTATTATGGTGGGGGAGAGAAAGAGAGATTTGAGCTTGGTGCAATAAGAAAGAGATGGGACACATTACCTGTGAGATTCTTGTCCTTTTTATGACTTGTGTCTAAACTGAAGAAAAGAATTCAGTCCTCTAGGGTTATATAAGAATTTGAAAGTTGTTTTTGTCTTGCTAAAGGATTATGCAAGTATTTAAACTCTTAACAAAGTATGCACCTAAAAGATTGATTTGAATGTCACATGTTGCAATTCTGTTCCATTGACCAAGAGAAATAAGGCCGTGCGTATTAAGGTGCATTCTGGTTACGGTTCATTCTGTCTAATTTGGCAAAAAATTTGATTATTTTTCAGGATTTAAGTGCAGAGGAAGAGCGGGCAAGGGGGAAATGTCCACTTACTCCTCATGAAGTGGGATTGATGTTGCGTGCCCTTGGATTTGTTAATGACACATACATCTATGTTGCATCTGGAGAAATATATGGTGGAGAAGAGACTCTGCGGCCACTCAGAGAACTGTTTCCAAACTTCTACACAAAGGAGATGCTTGCTAATGAAGAACTGAAGCCTTTTCTTCCATTTTCTTCTCGCCTGGCAGCCATCGACTACATTGTCTGTGATGAAAGTGATGTTTTTGTCACCAATAATAATGGAAATATGGCCAAGATTCTTGCCGGTCGAAGGTGAGAAATTTGATTTGCCGCGTTCCCTGTTATGCTTGTATGTGCTTTTAGATTAGACTTCTTTGCTGTTTTCAATTTCATAGGATGAATATGGATTTGATGCTCAAGTATTTTGCTTGTCAAAATAATGTTGATTATGAAGCCTCACATTCTAATCATTTAGTAAAATATGAAGAATTTTTGTAACTATTACAAAGAAGAGAAATAAAAGCGCACTATACAAATATATTTTGCTCCCATACGTAATGTGGAAGCAGTATTGGATATTAACTGGACTCAAAAATTGAAGAATTCATGAATGAAACCTGCACTTGATGGGCAGTGCTCCAATAGTCAAAGAATCAGTCTTTTATCTAGTTCTCACTATTGTCAATATAAGTAAATATTATTGGAGTATACTAATTGTGAAACCTGTTCTGTTTTTCATTGCATGGACCAAAAGGAGGTATGCAGGGCATAAGAGGACCATTAGGCCAAATGCAAGGAGGCTCAGTTCATTGTTCATGCAAAGGAATAAGATGGACTGGGATACATTTGCGAAAAGAGTGAAAGCATACCAGAGAGATTTTATGGGAGAGCCAAATGAGGGGAAACGAGGTGAGTTCCATGAATATCCATCTCCTTGCATATGTGAGAAACCATTCAGTAGTGATGAAAGCAGCAATGATGAAACTCGCCTGTTAGACCAAGTTCCTGTGAACTCCAAATTTCCATCCAAGTACGTTGAGGAGAATCAAGGAGACAAAAGTCATTGAAGGTCAAAAGAAGAGAAGGCATGGGAGAACTAGTACCTCTAAAGGGATATTGAGGATGATTAAAAGTTTCCAGACTAAAGGTGACTGAAGAACTAAGCCCAGAAATATGTGGTGGCTTAATTTAATTTGATATTGATCAGATTTTCTGAGACAGTTGAAGGCTCAGTCATTTCGTCTCTTCAGCTTGCCAACCTTCTGATGCTGGCATGAAATTTTACTCCGTAGCATTACAACTGAAGCTTGCTAAAATGTCAGTAATCTGGGTTCTTGTGGGTACAAGGAACAAATTGAATGTGTACAGAAATGATCTTTGATGAGTTGCAATTGTTCATAAAATAGTTTTGCTAGGTACACGTTTTAGGTACGCCAGAAATTAAAGTTTCGACTTCGTAAGTTGCGTTATTATTAAAATTTATCATTTTGTGTCTCTCTTTTTCAATGTGGTTCAGATGATCCGATGAAATTAGATTTGCTGATAAGGATGAACAACCTTCTTTTTTATTAGTCAGGTCCAGTTTTGGTTGGAAAATATTATTCATGTACGAAGCTGATGAAGCAATGCATATTAGCAGAAAAACAGAACTATCTAGTCAAGTGTCGGGAGTCGATATCGTCACTCAGCCATACCACCTGGGCTATCTAGTCAAGCGTTCGGACGATGTCAAAAAGGATTTTTATTCAAACATTAATTGATCGTATATTAGCAGACAACATAGATATAGTTTACAATGCATTGCCATTCAAAATCAATCAAGATATTGGGATTGGACTCGCCGTCCGGTTCATAACCTTTCGAAAAATTGGTGTTATACCCTAGTCACCCTGGAAAATTAAAGAACAGAAGAAAAAAAATGAGAAGTTTCTTAGGTAAGATGAGCGTTCAACTCGGAAAACAGAGACATCTGTAACATGCATCCATATTTTATTTTAATTATCTCTGTTAAAATATTTAAACTTAAGCTAATGGGAGGAGATTATAATTTTAATTGCCCAAAATTTAAAAAGTACTTTTTTATACTGAACCTGAGGGCCCTGTCCTAGACATCAATCTTTTGTTCTCTATAATAGAACCTACATGAAGTGGCCTATCAATAACATAACAGTAAAGTAATTTAAAACATACATGCATGTATCATTCTACTAGAATCTGTTACATCCTCAATCTCCAACATGCCTTCCAGGACGCATCAGATATTGGAGGGTGCACCTGTGAGTTGAACCCTGGTAGTGAGCAAATAGAAAATGTAGCCAAACTGGGAAAGAGAAAAATTAGATAACGTGCAGCATTTTCATTCGCAATTAGCATATGAAGACCACAGTTCCATTGTTATTTCTCCCACAAGATTTTAGTCTGGACCAGCAGACAACAAAAGTGTGCTTATTGATTAGAAAAATGACCATCTAAAAGAAAAAAAAAATATATAAAAGGGTGATAATCTCATCTGCAAAAGCTTCCTGAAATTTCAACCCAAACTACATGGAGAATTTCCATATACAACCTATTAAGGCAAAATGCCTAGGAAGATCAAATCATAATTTGTGAATACACTAAAATTGATATGAACATCTACCAACTACATTTCATAATTAAAACCCAAAGAAGCAAGAATTTCCATTCCTAGCTATCTCCTCTATTATAAATATACACAAACTACTTTTGAGTGTGTTCCACTGACCATCAGGCTTCTTTGTAATGGATCCAACATTTTCTGGGACCTTTTTTTACCCATGGTTATTCCCTGCTACAATGAAGCAGTTAGTTTATGCACTGAGAACAGCAGAGAGAGAGAGAGAGAGAGAGAGAGAGAGAGAGAGAGAGAGAGAGGAACAAGATATGTTATTTGTCATTTTCAGAGCGGAAAACTCACCTTTTAGACGCGGTCCTACTTTTATGGCTTTTGTCATGTGACACGGATGGAATTTTTGAAACCATCAGTGAGCTTTGCAGCCCTTCTAATAGCTGTGGTTAACATGTCAATAGGCGTATCAGATCACTGTAGGTTACAAACTAGCAAATAAAAAATTTTCAAATCTGAACACTTACCCTTGATGTTGGTTGGATTCTGCGATTAGACCTACGAGGCTCAACAGGATCAGAGGTTGATTTTGCAGAATTACCATTCCAAGTCTTGCCCTCCTCAATTTTATTCAACCTTCCACCAGCAGAGGCAAGTTTTCCTTTACTTATCAGCTCAGCTTTAGCATTTGAAGTAGACATTTTCTTAGAAGAAACAGTATCAGATGGAAGAGGAAGCGCAGAAAATAAGATTGGACCCTCAGCAGCCCCATCAGAGCTAGAAAATGATTGAAAGCTCAACGGGTTCTGCTTTTCCAAAGTGTTCTCAACACGGTTTACAGAATCCTTGGTCTTTGTGGTATGATCTGTACTAGCACTATTATCAGGAGCAGAAACTGCAGAGGTTGATAGGTTGTCCTTCTGAGGAATTGTTCTACTGGAAATATTTTGTGGTTTTCCAGACTTCAGCACTTTGGGCTTGGATAAGGCTGCTCGTTTATCAGTTGATTCAGTTTTTGCAGTACTTTTCCATCCTCGGGATCCGCCTCCTTGAGGCATCAAATATTTTGTGAATTTGACCGACTCATTTGCTTCATTCATTTGACTGCTCCCATCTCCAACATAATGCTTGCTAACTTCCATAAATTTCCTTTTCTTTCCAGGCTTGGGTACACCAAAAATCACTCTTGATCCTTCCTTCTGCAACCCAGTCCTTGTCATTCTCAGCACATTAGGCCTATTCTCATCTTTAGTACTCTTGCCAACATTGAATAGTTTTCCATCAACAGATAAATCTAACAATGTTGGATCATCAGATTTATCAGATTCAATCACATCCATACTTTTTGAAGCCTTATCCTTTCCCTTGGCCTCCACTGCAGGGCTTCGCACCCGTTGTCGCTTCTCCTGAGGAGTGTCACCCTGAAAACCAGATATACTATTGCACATCAGTGCGATAAACATTTCAAAGTCAAAACTGGGAAGAAATCAAATGAATAAAAACAAAATGAGCACCCCATGAGGTGATCGTCTGTTCTCTCCTGCACTGGAGCATTCAATCCATTCGCCATCTTTCCATATGAGAGAAGGTCGAAGATCCCACGATTTAAGTACTGAAGTTTCTCCTTGAGCTGCAACCGAAGTGGCAGAAGGATTTACCTCTAAACTAAAGCAGTATCAGCTAAAAATTAAGTTGCCAAGTAACTAGACTATCAATCGCATATACCAGGAAAATTGACAGTTACAGCCTCATCTTTCTTGTTCATTTCAGTTATAACTCCCTCCCACCAGCTGAAAGAATAAAACAAACAAGATGAACATGTATGCTAACTGTTGTTCAATGTGAAAGCAGATGAAGAAGAATGATTTAGACTGAAACCATAAAAGAGGTCAGAGATGGGCAAAAATAAAAAGAACAAATAAAATAAGGAAAAAGAAAATTTGAGAAACAAATGATTAATAAACCCTATTTATGGCACAAAATACAATCACAACTTGACAGCCAATAACAAAAGTCGAAAAATTTGATTCATTGTGATAGTCGTGCTAGCTAGAAGACAACTATGGAACAAGCAACACCCCAAAAATAATGACAAAAGATCTGTACATTTAAGTTTGCAGCAAGATTGTCTTTTGTAGATTTGAGAACTCCCCATTCACTAGCCATAGTCCCCCATTATTCAATTGACAACAAACAATATCACAAAAACGACTTTCAGAAGGTACCACTGATTCACTTGTACGCCCAACTACCTAATGATTAACAAAAGTTGATAAAAAGTACTAGCCCACAAACATATGGATCAAACATCTTGCCTTGGTGCAAATCCCAAGATAAGGATGATTCCAACATGCATTAGGAAATCGACTTCTTAGTAACTGGGAACTTGAAAAATTAACTTAATTATGTTCTTGTATTCACTGAGAAAGAACAGAAATGAAATGCAAATACAATGTCCAACTGAAATTTGTGGACAACTAAAAAAAGGAGGAAAGAAAACCAAAACTATGGGCCAGTTAACTCAATCATGCTAAGTTACATGCATTACATGGCATTTGTAACTCATTTGTCACTGCATTGCTCATGATAAATGTCCCTTTTTTGTCAGATTTCATCTTCTAGTACAGATAAAAATCAGAAGTTAAACTTAGAAAAAAAATTTGTTCTTATTTCTAATGTCGAGGCCAATAAATTCAAGGTATTGCTCCCATGCAACGACCAGAACCAAAACCAGTTGTAAGTTATGTCAGATCCATGCATCACATCCATACAATATTAATATTTAAACAAACCTTTCTTTTCTCCATGCATCAACTCTATCACCAACAGACCAATTATGGTCCCCTATTGCAGCTCTCCTCCTCTTCCTCTTTCCTTCAAATAGAATGGCAGTATTAGGACGGGAAATACGTATTTTGGGTGCCTCATCTCCTTCACCTTCAAGTGGCACCCACTCCTCTAGCTTTCCTGAGCCTGATGGACAAAAAATCAAACAGATAAAATGAAGAGATTATTGACTGCAGTACCACATGCATAAGGAAAAAAATTCCAATAGTACTATTCTTTCTAATTTCTAAAACATCTTTGAATAAGAAGAATTGTTAGGGGAACAATAGTTCTAACTGAAAAAGATGCTAATGCATCTAATCCATGATTCTTACTTAAGAACAGGGGTTGAACAATCTGATGTGCAGACAATCTTCCTAAGATGCTTAGGACACAGACACCACTAGATCCTTTCTAACACAATAACCTTCTCCTATATTGTCCTGGATCTTCTAGTAATTTCATCACAGTCGACACCAATCTGTATATATCTAACTGACTTTACCAATATGGCACAGCTAGCTGCATAACTAAAAAGGAACCTCGCCCCTTTTCTCCAGTTTAAGTGATTGACAACTGCATAACCATGCATAAATCAGGTAACTTGGCCTTTATTTGGTGTCATTTTAAGGTAGCATTCTACGAAGAAATTAACTTCTGACTAAGGGCGATTATCACACATTGGCCATATATGGCCTTTTTCACAGCACCATGTCGTGAAGTAGCTCAAACTCGAATGATAAGCTTATCTAAACTGAGAACAGAGTTTCTCCAAGTTTTTCTCAATTCATGCGTGTGAACATTCCATTAACTCATAAATCATGCACCTACGATGAATAAAATAGCTTACCTTCACTTGATGTAAGGTCGCTGTAACGCACAAAAGCCTTCCCATCTTTTAGACTCAAAACATCAGCTAAAAACCAGGCTGGTTTAAATCCACTCCCATCCTTGAAAACCTTTAATAATAGTCAAGGTAAAACAAAAGAGTCCAAAATGTAAATTAGCAAACGGAAATAACAGAAATAAACAGGAAGCAGAAGAAAAACTATGCACAGCAGCAATCAGGACATGTTCCAATTTACTCTAATGGTATTTGAAACATGCAATTTTGCAAAGTTAAAAATTTCAAACCTCAACACAGGTATCCTCCTTAATTCTATTCTCTTTCAAAAATTCTTGATTTCCATGCTCATTCTGGATGTTTGATCTGGATCCGTTCTCAGATTCAGGAACCACCCCAATGGTTTTAGCCAAATCAGATGCCTTGCGGCCTTTTTGCCCTTTACCATCTTTTATAGTGGTTGCACCAGAACCTGACAGGCCATCCACCAATCTCCCATGGTCCTCACCAATTATCTCTGTAGAAGTAGGTGACTTCCCAACGTGAGAGATCTGATTCTCTTTCTTATCAGATAGAACCTCTTTCAACTGCCTGGCAGGAGTATCTGGACCTCCACGACAGTCCACATTTACATTTTCTCCACCAATCTGATTTGATTTTGAAACCAGCTCAGAAGTTACTTGTGATACTTTCCAATAACCCCCTGGACCAGCAGCTACTAGTTCACTCAAGGACAATGGATCGCCCATAGCCACTATTTTCCCCGCTTGAGAGACAGCTTCAGCAGCCAGCTCAGCAGCTTTTACAATGGCATCCATATTTTCAGCTTGTTTTGATGCAGCCGAAGCAGCTTCAACCCTCCTTCTAGCTGCCTCTCTTGCAGCAACAAGGATCGAACTGGAACTGTTTGTTCCATCATCACCCTTCAAGATGGATGCAGGAGTAGCCTTGCCCAAATTTTTCATTCCATCAGAAATAGAAATAATGTTGACTTCACAAGGATTCTGATAACCAATAGAAACTACTTCTTCAGCCATCAGTTTTGCCTGCAATGCAGCATTTGATGCAACCTTGGCAGCTGCAGCGGCTGCCTTAGCAACAGCAGCCGCAGCTGCAATTGCAACAGCCGCAGAAACTAGTTTGGTTTCATCTTCCAGTGACAACCCTGAATTTCTCTGCTTATCCAACTGATTCCATATTTCCTCACTATGACTAATAGCAGAAGCAGCAAGAGCAGCAGCGTTCTCTGCCTGCACCTTAGCCTCCTTTAGCTTACCAAAGGTCTCCTCTGAAAAAACTGCCCTAGGTTCTGCATTCTGCTCACCTTTCCTAAGATCCACAGCAGATGTAGGAGTTACAGAGGTAATGAATTTTTCCGCAGGGGCTTTAGAAACAAAGCTGGCAGGAGTTGCAATGGCAATAGGACTAGTCGTAGGACTCATAACAGCAGAAGAAATAACTGATTCCACTTGAGGTTGAGGTGGCAAAATATTCTGCCTATGACTCTCAGAAACTGATGACTTTTTCATTTTTCTAGGCTTAGGATCAGCAGAAGTTTGACCAGATGAAGCAGTAACCATTTTCACATCAAGCGCAGAAGAAGTCCCAGAAAAAACGGTAGCAGAGGCTCCAGTCTGAGCCACAGGACCAGTGGGCTTTGCAACAGAGGAATGGGGCAGAGATGATTCTTTTACAGGTGTCAATTGAACTGGTTCAGTGATAGGCAATTGCACAGAGAAACGACCACTTGTCTCAAGAGTAGTAGTTTGTGGAGAAGCAACCCAAGGACCACCAAAAGGGCCCTGAGATAGCCAAGAAGGATTATGCCCAACAAAATTCCTGATAGCTGGAGTTTGATGAGGATGCAAAGGAGAAAGTGCTCGCTGATAGTCCATAACAGGACCCCTAGGCATGCTGCTTTGCAGAGTGTCAGCCGGAGTAGGCATACTCCAAAGCGGTGAAGAAAAAGGTACAATAGGATTCACAATTGTTGGTGTACCCTTGTTGCTACCACGACTGACAGGTGAGACTACTTTACTTTGAACTGAGTTTTGTTTGATTGATTGCTCAGGAGCTCGAGCACCTGTAAATCTCAATTCTCAAACACTTGCGCTAAACCAAATTGAATTAAATATTAATCAGTTTTAGACAGAGCGATACCCGGACGAGACTGCAGAGGGGTCTCAGGGGTTATGAGAGGTGATCTTTGACCATGGAGCCTTTCTATACATGAGCGCCAGGCATTCTCCCAAATACTCTTACCACCATCTACAGGCCCAAAACAGCAGGACGTGATTATGCATTCCTACATCAATGTCAAGGGCCACAAGATTGAAAGACTTACCAGGTCCTCCAAATGCAGATATCATGTATGCTTCATCAGGTGCAGTTCCTTGACTGCATCAATAGTTTCAAACACCATTTAAAGCAGGATCATACCATCAGAATAGAAATCTTTTCCATGAATATACAATTATCCTAAAAACTCTACCCGTTAAGACGCAAAGATGAACATAGATCAGCGAAATTCTTTTCTTTTTCTTTATATTTTTCCAGGACTGAATGGAGTAAAAGGTGCAAAGCATACCAGCAAAGACATCTGGAAGCACCTTAACCACATCCATAAAATTAATCCAACCCACTCTAATGTAATCTATGTCATGATGTGTCATTAGCAACAATGTAAAAAATAATAAATAAAAAAAAATCAAAGAATAGAACCCACATTAACGCTCCATAAACAAATATTTGAGCACGCAATTGCACTTGCTGTAAGTCTGTAAAAGGTTGCTGAAACACTGCAGCCGGAGAAACTGAAGAATTTAAATCAGGCAGGCCAGAAGTTGATGTTGCAAGAACAAACGGTTTCACACTATTGGAATCGATAGGCACATAGCGTTGCATCTCACTGGATTGCACAAGTTGTGAAATGCCAGATGGGCTAAGGGAAACACTAGCCGTTTTGTCCCCTCTTTCTAATCTCATAGCAGCTGTTTCTTTAATAGGGTTTGCCTTCTTACCTGTTTCTTTCGCTGTCGTCTTACCTGAAGATCGTCTTGTTTTGCGCTCAGAATTACTTTTAGAACCAGCACGTCCAGTAGTTACTTGAGAAACCTTCGGACTTCCATGAGAAAGATTTGGAGATATCTTGGGGTCTAATTGGCCTAAGCCAGAGCTTGAAGTAGATTCATCCACAATCTTTAAAAAGGAGAGGAGGGAAGACAAATTAATAAGAAACATATTTAAGCATTAAAGATGATGTCATAGTGCATTTCCCTAAGAATTTTCTAACAAAAAGAGATTTACCGGAGATGCTTTGCTAGCCCCCATATGTGAAAAGGGCTGCCATTTCTGAGCATCTTTTTGAGGCAAATCCGCCAGTGGAGTCACCTCAAATGTGAAGCTACTCTCATCTTTAGAAGTATGATTTTGATTTGGTTCCTTAGAAGCAGACTGCACCTTGGTGGCACTGCTATCAGTTACCTCGGAAATGGAAACACTATGACCAGGCAATTTTTTTATTCCCTCCTTGTTACTTCCACCATGAGAAAGCTCAGTTCTCTTGATTACAATAGGGGAATCACACATTTCCTTGTCAAGATCAGCACTAATCTCATGTACCACTGCATAAAGCATAGCTTGGGATTCAGAAAGTAAAAAATAAAAAAGAAGAAAGAAAGAAACACTGTTGGGTTTTTATGGTAATCAAAGCAAATACTTATGAAGTTGCCAAATGGCAATAAAAGTTGATGTTAACATGCAAATGATATTAAATAACCCTACCATTATTGTTTGGAACGGCAACTTGCGCAGAATTCTTATCTCCAGGTAACATGACAGTGTTTTCCCCCTGACCTTTTAGGCAGGTATCATGGCAAGGTTCCTCCAATGCTGAAGGCTCAGATCCAAGCTTCTCATTGTTTGCTACTGTATAATAGGTAAAAGTATGCAACAAAAGCAATCACATTGAGTTTTAGTAAGAAAAAAAAAACAATATTTTGCAACCAAGTAAAAAAAAACTATCACTTAATACAAATTTCAACTCATATATTCACAAAATGGTTCGCCTGTATGTTGAAGTGGCAAGTAGTGGCACCAAGATACATAATTGCAGTTCTTTTTATCCATCCACACTCTATTTCACACACAAAAATAAACAAATAAGTCGTTCAAGCACCCAGATAAATATCCCAAAAAGTTTACAATCTTATAGATAGATAGATTGAGAGAGAGAGAGAGAGAGAGAGAGAGAGAGGAACCACGTAAAAATCAAAAGGCAAATTAAAGTACAAACTAGAACTCTATAAACAGGTACTCCAAGATTGAGCAGCAAACTAGATAGCCTAGAAATATACATAACCCCATAACACTAAATCCCCGTATACTTATCCTACAAATTACAGATGCTTACCTGAAGCATTTGTAGGCTCCTTTTCACCGTTTACTTTTACTAGTGCTTCAGTGCTGTCTCCCTTGTTTTCAGTTGAATCACCAAGAGGTTGACACAATCCTTTATCCTTGGTGCACTCCTGGTCAACTTTTTCAATTACTACTTCTTGAGGCTCAACTTGGACTTTCGTGTTACTAGCACCTGCTGCTAACAAAGAATGATCAACTGACATGGATGGCATCTGTACAGCAGCACCAGAAGAAGCTTTTTCAGATTCAGAAACAGGATCCACTCCAGCTGTATCTTGAGAAGATGCCTTGCAGTTAGAGAAACTTGCTTTTGTAGAAATCCTAGCAGCAATTTCTTCCTCCTTGTCTGAGGAAGTAAACACTGCAGGTAAAGGTGCAACTTCAACATTTTTACAATCAATAACTGCATCTACAGCAATGCCTTCTTCAGAAGACACTGGAACACAATCCACTGTACCACAGATACCAAGTTAGCACTTATGAAGTTAAAATCTGAAGCTAGAAAACAGAAGAAATAAAGAGCTTGACACTAACTCAGTTATAAAACCTTGATGATTAAGAGTCAGCAAAGAAAGAATTGATCATCACCTGATTCACTCCCAGCAGTAGAATCTGATTGAGATTTTAAAACTATTAACTCAGGTCCTGTGCTACCTTGAGTAAGAGATGAGGTTCCAACCCCTTCATCCATGATTCTATTCATGTCACTACCATCACAAGGTAATTCTACTTTCTCTTTTTGCTCAATATCATGATCATATCTATCACATCTGTCATCACTCTGCCTGGGGACCAGATTTTTTTCACATGTTTCTGTGGATTCAACTACTGTGGACAATGAAACAGGACACGTGGTATGTGTTTCACCGATAAACTCAGCTGAAGCACAGACCTCAGGCAAACTAGAATTAGCAGCTCCATGGCCACTGCAATTTCCATCAACTTTATCTTCAGAAGCCATACTGTCTTCACTAGACAAAAGAGATGGACCCAACTTGCTCACTAAGTTGTCGTTACCCAAATGAGACCTATTAGACTCCTCAACTTCATGCCTTTCAACTGTAGTATTGCCTTCAATAACCATCAGTGATGCATTATCTGCTTCCATTCCAGATGGATCACAATCCCCCTTGGATATTAAACAAGGTTCGTCCATGCTCCCCAAGTTAGTTTCAATTTTACTCGTTTCTTCCACAGATTTTACTGAGGCCATAGAAAGGGTATTGTCAAAATGAGGAGTACTCGCTTCAACCATTTCTGTATTCAAAATTGTGGTATGCACTTGAACATCTTGGCTTAAAACACTCCCTACCTCCTTATGCTCAATCTTATCTATTCCCGAAGCATCTATATTCTCAAGAGCAATCTCATTTACATTATTTAAGGAACCTTCATTACTAAATTCATTGTTTCCAGTAATGATGTTTTGCACAGAAGCAATAGCACTATCAAGTTGTACCCCTGAAGCAGAACCTTCTTGTTTCCTGCTATCTAAAGATTTATTAACAACATTATCAACTTCCCTTTGATTAATGTCATTACATTTGTCATCAATGAATGGACTCCCCTCAGCAATGGGTAATCCAACATCTACACTAATAGCAGTGAGGTCACCAGAACCTTGAGCAACAGATTCATCATCTTTATAAATCTTTGAACCATCCTCGGTTTGAGGCTGCTGCCCACTGCCATCTTCATCCAACACAGAGAAATTCTCTGAATACTCAGCTGGCAGTGGCGTAGGTTGTACATCTGTAACATCTACCACCCTAGTTGGCATATTACTATCCTGTTTCAAGATAGGGTCCATTTGCTTTATTATGCAACCCAGCTCATCACAGGCATCTGACTCCTTAGTATTAGTTTGTGCAGGAATAAGTTCTTCCTGACCAACTGATTTTAATAACATTTCAACAGATTCTGAGGAAGTCGCCTCAGACCAGACATTGTTACGCCTCAAAATTGAGCAAGACTCTGCTGCACTTGTACTAAACTGTATCCCACTAGTACCCCTGGAGAACTCTTCAATCCACTGACTATCTTCGTTACTTTCAATGCCAAGAAAAACCTCAGTTTCAACCAAACTATCAAACCTTAAAGGTCCATGAAGACTGTCATCAAAATCAAATTTGGGAAGAGCATACGGCCTTAGAACAGGAGGAAATTTGTTGCTCCCTTCACCAGCTAAATGAAGATTCTGGCTTTGAAAATCATTGTCATCATAATCCATGGGTGTATACCTACAATATAAAATGGTGAGAGAGAGGGGAGGAAGACACAGAGGGAGTTCCAGTCAAGGTACAAAGGATACAAAATCAAACATCCTGCTAGTGGGAACTGGCAAACGTTAAAATAAAATGACTCAAACATATAACTGTGAGGAGTCATCTTACAGATTCATACATATTACGCAAAAAGTAATTTATAACTAAACTAAACATCGCACAATCATTCCATCATCCTTCTAGACCCTTACTAATTGTGCTACTTCTTCATTTTCTTGAGCAATTACACCAATGCAATAGCAAATCACAACCTAGCCATTGCCATGCCAAGGTTAATCACGGAAGCAAATGGAAAATTGGGACAGAAATTGCTGTGAACTAATTAGCTAACATCATAAAATTTCCAATAAAATGGAAGGGAGGATAAGTACAAGAAAAAAGGTGCAATATGTACAGCTTACAGCATTGGCAAGTTAGACAATTTCTTTTTGTTTCACCACTAAGACTCTGAAGGTTCTATTCCACAGCCATAGCAATTCAATTGGCTTCCTTGGTAAAATCATAAACTTACTAATACAGTTAAAATAAATTATGGCATCATAGTTTACAGTAAATCCATACAGATACATCTTCCACAACAATATTATGTGCTGGTTGCAACATTGTCAAGCTTTTACCAGGAACAATGCCATTCCCCTATGGCACTCACATGTCAGATAAGCCCGCCTCCAGTACTTGGGACCATGGAAAAGAACATCAAAGATAGAGAAGACTTACTTGTAACAAACAAATATTTCTTCCAAATAGAGAGTTTTTGGTTTGCACAAAGAAAAGTCTAGATCTCGGATGATACTATATTATTCCGACTTTTAGAAAGAAAAATAAGCTTTAAAAAGAATGATTCATGAGCGGGAACATAACAATTTTGTTTCAAGAAAAAAAATTTCAAAAATCAAAAGCCAAAGGGAGAAAAAAAGCTAGAAGTTTGTATCATGCATGAAGTGCAACAAGAATCAATGTACCACAAGGTTATGTGAAGAAGAAAATATAAGTTAATAATCTCAGTAATCCATCACAGGTTTACTAATTAGTAATAAATTTTACATACAGCATAAAACTATTAAAGAGCAAACTATAATCAGCCCATACTCACTGCTTCGATGATAGGAATCCATTCCAGGCTCAAGAGAAGAATCAATGTACCACAAGCTCTAATGTGATAATCATAGGATAAGGACGTGGCAGAATCAAGGTATTTGTTGTACACAACAGTTATAACAAAGCTGTCTACCTTACATGGTTACGATTTGTGTTAAGATTGTAATAACAAATACATAGCACAGTCATATTCAAGAAATAACTCAGCATCCCTCTAAACAAATATAACACCCACACACACTTCTAAAAGGTGCTACAGTGAGTGGGATTGAATTCCACATCAACACTGAATGGATTTGTAAGTGGTTTACATAAGCCGACTTGGAAAGGAATGGGCCATTCATGGGACTAGAAGGCATGGGATGTAGCTGCCTGGGACGATAACAGACCACAATACAAGGTGCCCATGATGGAATGGATCTTGGCCAGAGCCTAGTTGTAAACATGAACCAAAAGAAGTTGTGACAAGTACATTGCAAGCTAAAAGGAGAGGAGAAATGTAAGACTTGCACCTCTTAGAGGTGTTAGCTTGAGTGGGTTTGAATCCTACATCCTAATGGATGGAAATGTTAAGGGTTTCGTACAGACCAACTTGAAACTACTAATATAACTTTGATTAACCGTTTTGGGCCATGGGTGAACCCTAAAACAGCAGGTTATACAGGGATGGTTCAGGCAAGGCAGTTGCACTACCAATTACTAACTAGAAGCACAAACAGTGCACATGATAAATTTAATATAAACTGTGTGCAAAGTACATATGTGTTTGTCACAAGAACATAGCCTGCACACTGTAACTTTTACAATGAACTGAAACAAAAGTCCAACATGAACAAAGCTTACACAGTGTAAAGGAAGTGAACTTCACTGGATAGAAAACTGAAAAACAACCTCTAGTTTTCTATGTTAACTTACAAATCAATTCTCCACAGCTAGAACTGCTATCCAATTCGACAAAAACCCTAATTCACGCCTCTTAAGCATTAATAACTTTAAAAAACAAAATAACCACTTCCTCGCTCCTATTGCCAATTATTCTGGGGAAAAAAACAGAAGCGAAGCCAATTTGAATCCGTTATATTTAAACTAGCCATTTTCATGCAATTTTCTTCAATTTACACCGTTCATCAACATAACCAGAAAAAAATAAAAAAGCCTAACCTTATTAGCTTCTATTGGGGAAAAAAAAAAGTAGGAAATGAACAGTACCAGAACAAGTAAGTCTAGAGACGCTACCTCCCTCCATCCGGTGACGAAATCCAGGCCGGTCGATCCTCAAGTCTTCCCCAATCGTAAGCTCATCTACTGGTCCACAATAACCACCAAATTTCAAAAGCTAAAGATTAGCCTTTCTTGTCTCAAATTTGCTCACTTCTAGCTTAAATAAAACCCAATCAACTCATTACGCTAAACTAACAAAGAAACGCAAAAAATTTCTGCTCACTGGAGACTGTATACTTACCGGAATCTTTAATTTGCCGGTGGATCGAGCTAGGGTTCCGGTTAATTGAAAACCGATAGGTCAAGTAAGCAAGAGAGAGAGAGAATTTTTCCTCTTTGTATTCTTACTCACTCACTAGCGAAATGAAAACGGGCTCGTTGGATGTGTGTTAGAGAGAGAGAGATGAAAGTGAGTGAACAAGCGAAGATTATCGAATTTGAAAAAAGTGGGGTATTCCTAGTTAGTCTTGATCGGACGGAGATAATGGGATTGGAATATGACACGTGGGAATTTTTCATACGTAAATAAGGTGCAAACGAGTGAGGTTAAAGTAATGATAAAAGCTTTGTGACATTATCCTTTTTTTGCCGTTCGATTTGTAAGATTAAATAGGTTTTAATTGGTGATAAAGGATGCTGTGAGAGAGCTGGTGACAGACGGGAATGTGAGACTTACATGTTGACCGTAGAGTTTGGAAAATCCAATGTGATACATCATGTGAAGAATACATGGCAAGAGGGAGTTTGGTTGGGTTTAGTCGGAGAAGTAGAGTCGTGAACGGAGAAGGCTTTTTCTCTTAATTAGGAGAAAAAAGGCGGTGTGTCCTAGATAACATTTTCGACCGTTGGATTATATGACTTTTTCTAGCCCTTTAGATTAGACTATGGTTCAGACTTCAGTACTAAAATACATTTGGCTTCTAATTTATGTACCAATTAAGACTTTGATAGTAAAAAATAAGTGTGATATCTCTAATCTTTGTTTGTATCTAAATTTAGGATCCTTCCGAGTTCCAATTTCCATCCAAATAGTAAGCTCTTTTTCATCAAATTGAGAGCATAAAGTTTTAATTAAAACATAAAATTTAGAGACTCGAATGTACGAAATAAATTTAGAAAGCCATTTTTTTCATTTTTCAATTAATGATAATGTCCTATTTTCTAGATGGAAGGATCTGACGGTTAAATGAAAACATAAGTTATGAACATCATATTATTATTTTCTGAAAGCAAATGGATAAAAATATTAATTATGACATAATTTAGGAACCTAAATGTATTTTATACAAATATAAAAATTCAATTTAGCGCTTAAATTTTGAATTTATTACTAACTTAATCCATTTTTAGTGAAAATAATAAATATTAGATTTTAAATGTCAAATCATTTTAAAAACAATAAAAAGTTCTTAAATTAAAAAAGAAAAGATTTCATTTCATTGTTGAAAATAGAGAAGACAACAAAAATAAAAATAAAATCACTTTCAAATTTTTCCCATGTTTTTTATCTTTTTACTTTCTAAATATTTGTATTATTTTTTAAAAATATAAAACTCAATGCTTTATTAATTTCTGATTAGATGGGTGAAGTGATAATAAGCTCAAAGTCTATGTTAGCCATAAAAAAGAAAGTTGAATTAAATAAAGTATTATTTATTTAAATTATTAATTTTTATTCTGTTATTTTCCTTCCTCTCTGCTTCCATACTATCTCTAATTTTGGAATCATGTAATGTATAGTATATTTTTCACTTACCAAAAAAAGCTAAATATCTTTAAATTTCTTCCGCAGTACTTCCTTTTTAATGTTGGACTTTTACGTTATATATGGGCTAGTAGTTCAAAATTTCAAATTATATTTCGCATGAGAAAGAAAATCAATTTAAAAAAAAAACACAACAGTGGAACAATAAAATTAGACCATTTTAATTTTTTTGACTTCAAATTTGAAATTCGTCTTAAAAAGAATTACATGCAATATGCAAGAAATCATAAGATGAAATTTGTGGGTTTGATTTTGTGCTATACGACACCGTTTGTATCTTGCTTTTTTTTTTTTTTTTTTTTCTCACTAAGAAGTGTGTTAGATAAGGGAAGGGAGAGAGGAAGGTGCTTTTGTCAAATTCAATAAACAACGTAAACATGATTAAATGAGTTAAAGCAAGCAATTTTCATATGCAAATATAAGCTAGTTTTGGCAATTCTATCCTCAGATTTCAATAATGTCAAGCCTACCCACTTTGTTTGAGAGTAAAGATAAGTTTTCAAAGAGCACAAACATGAAAGCCTATTGGTGAAAATTATCAAGAATTTGGATAAGTTTAGTTGGTGAAAACTATGCACAAGGCTTTCTTTTTATTGTCATGATTTTACTATTAGGTTTAACTAAAATGAAAATATTTTCCCATCTGAATTCTTTAATTTTGGCATAAATAGCTTGTTTTTCTATTGATTAAACCTAAACTATAGGATTGGTTCTTAATATATTATTTTTAATATTTAGAAATTTAACTAATAAAAATAAAATAATTCAGTTTTTGAAAATCTGACAAATAAAGTTAAGTTTGAATCTCCCTCCTCCAATACTTAAATATATATAATTCTAACATTCAATATTAACATTTGACGTATTTCTAAAAGAAAGTTACCTTTTCTAAGGTTTGAAGAAACTTATCCTTCAAAAGGAAACGTTTCCCTTCCTCTCTCTCAATTTTTTTTTTTTCTTTTTTCTTTTTCTTTTTCCCTTCTCAACTCTGTATACTGTTGGTTGAGGAAGGATGTGGCCCAAAATTGAAACCTTTACAAGAAGAGTTATGTGGCCCAAAATTGAAACCCATTTTTTACAAGAGATAATCAAAGGGAATCTTTCAATTTCAAATTAGCACTGGATAGAATTAGAAACCGTAATATTGCCATCATTTGCAACTTTAAAGCTGAAAGCTTTGGACGCTGAGTTGCAGACATAGGAAGCCTCCATTGTATTTGATGAAAGAAAACATATCTGTAACAAAACCTTTCAACATATATAAAATCTGAACAATCCTATCAAAGATCAAAATGTTTTTATGAATTTTATATACATACAGATACACAAACCTTTCATGGCCATTGAATATTTCAGGAAAGCTTTCCACACACACACATATATATATATATGGAAAGGGAGAGTTGGCTTGAAAATTGCAGTTCTTGTGTTCTAAATCAAGAACTGCTACAAACCTTTCATCCATGGAATTGAGATTCCAAGCGCGCTAAAGGGTCCCTAAGAAATTTCAAATTTGAATTTTCCAAGAGCTGGACTGGGGAGGATGATAACTATTTCTATTGTTCTACTCTTTGAGGCACAAAATTAATAAAAATGATAATAATAAAAGAGCATGATTGTCTTGGATCTAGAGGAAGCATAAAATATTCAGCGACATTTATTGTCTTGGATCTAGAGGAATGCCACTTTTTCAAGGTATCAACAGCAACTATGGCATTGCTCAGTAGAGTGAAACTGTCAATCTATATCACAATGGTAGTAATGCAAGTTAAAATCTAAACATCTAAAAGAGACAATGATCAGATGGACAATAAATGTAGATCAGAAGTACCCATAATTAATGTCCCTCCGTCCTCCCCAAGTCAAGTAATATTGAATTGCTTGTGATAGGGACATTGCCTTTTCAAGCAGGGCATTTGCAGACGGAAACTCATACCCAAAGTGGTTTCTCCATTAAGTCCTTTGAGAATAAGTACTGAAATCTTGAACTGTAAGGTAACCACTCTATAATCTGAGATGACTTTCTTGATTTATGATCGATACATTTCTGAATAGAATCATGGAGTTTTTTATCAACATTTTCAGTAACCCACTTGAGAAGATCATATGAGCTCATAGAGGCTTCCTTTGCAAATCTTTCGAGCAACTTTGGTAGGAACACTTTCCTTGACTTCTTTACAACAACATTTGCTTGAAGAAACTCTCTTTTTGCGACCTCCAATTCCTCTTTAACGCTTGATGCCATATAGACTTTTAGCTACAAAAAATGCGTAACAGAACTCTTAATATCTTAAAATAATAAGTGGTCATTGAAGATCACAATATCTTTGGAAGCAACAGTAAGGCTATGTTTGATATTGCATATTACAATATAGTGTAACATAATTAAATGCGTTCTCTTTCAGCTCGCTGCTAATACGCAGAAACTAGTAATGGTTTTGAATCACTTAGTCTTATTGCACTCATGTAAAAGAGGAAGCAGCATATTACCACAGGATCAGAAAAAGCTCCAGTACAGAGGGCGAAGCAGACTAGAGGTTGGGTATCTGAGAGGCCAAACTTGGAAGTAATTAGTTGCCTTTCTTCACTAGATTTTTTCCTCAAGGCAGTTGAAAGGATCGTCTCAAGCCACTGTAATTTGCACAAAACAAGATAAAAGAACCACGTTTAAGAAATATGGAATTTGATTTTTCAGAATCATAAGAAGATCATAATCAAGATATTTCAGCTAAAAATATTGATCTTTAATATCTATGACAAAGAAAGAGTGGAAATTGTATTTCATGCTCATGCATGGCCTAATGCATAAAAAAGAACTGACAAATTCTGCTGCTCTGGTCTCAATGAACAACAGGTACTGCCTTTTGGCTTACATAATTTAAACATGTCCAACTTGATCAAGTACAAATGATGATAAGAATTTGTTTTTGTTCATCTATAAAAAAAGCAAAGAACTAAGGAAAGAGGAAAAAAGCAATACATCACTATGTGCAACAAGAGCTAGGCAAAGGGTTTTGCTCACAATTAACCACATTTGCCTTACACTTGAAGGGCTAGAAAAAGATTCTTTCAAGAATAATCAAAGCACAATATCCAAATATACTGTATTAATAACTGCAATTATAAAACAATGTTTGAATCGCCTGCTTATTTTATGTGGGTTGACCGACGGAAAAAAAAAAGAGCTGGTGCTCTTAATCACGTTGGATATTGACAATTTTCCGGACAGTATTAAGCTAGTTCGAAAATGATGAGAACAGCATACCTTTCCAACTCGGGGTGTACGGAAGCAAAATATTGACTGCTCTATGGCATTTGCACTAATGATATGGCCTCCAATGTTATAAGCAGCCTGCACTACAAAGAAATGCCAATCAATTCGGATTCTCCACAAAATGCATATGAAAAATTACTAATAAAGAAAAGAAGGCAATATGACAGACAGAACCCACTGGAACTACACAACAGCACCCATAAAACTCTTTGTGGTTTAAGAATCCATCTCTTCAATAATTTGGCCACACAAGTCCTATTTCTATCTCCAGCAGGGTTTGTTTAAGATTGATGTACTTCCTATTTTGTATATTGGATAACAGAATGTGTAAATCCAAATTCCTCATCATGTAACAGGAAATTATGGAAAAATATTTTTGCCCTTGCTGCCTGGTGCTCAACAAGAAGAACTGCTTGAAAGAATGTTCTGAGCAAATCCGTGAAACGTGATTATAAATTTCCATTTCAATAATTGCTAGATAATCAGAAATAAGGAAGTGCACTACCTTATGAAACAAGGCTAACCTCCTCAGAGAATTGTGGGGGATTCCATATGCTAAATATGCCTGCCCAGGACAAAACTCTCTTGTGTTACATCACAAAATACCGGCAAAAAAAGGAAAAAAAAAAAATCTGTTCTGTGATCTTTACATGCATAACAAGGGCATTGTAGACATTGATCCAAAATGCAACTTGAGCATTGTTTTCCATCTCACTGACAGTCACCCTCTCCAGTTGTTCCACTAGAACTCTGAAATTGAAAAGATGAAATGCATGATACATGATTTTACCCTCATGAACTAAAAGATAAAGGAGACATCCAATAAATTCCGCCAAACTTTTCTCCTGTCTCTTTGTTCAAGTAATTTTGTGTTTGAAATTTACCTGTAGCTATTGATGGCATAAGATGCGTGAGAGAAGTGGTTTTTATCAGTTGATATCCAAGATATTTCCACCATGGATTTGCAAGACCAATCCCGGTCCTCTACAATACCACGTCGAGGGAGTACTACATTAGTGGATGACCTTGACAATACGGGTGATCTGTTTTTTCCAGGAGCCACAGATGCTGTGCTACGAAGCCAACAATATACTGCAGCCATACACCTGACCATTTCCTCAGACAACTTGCTTGGGCATTTGTATAAATGATCTTTCAGAGGTCTCAACATTGACGTTTTCTCCATAGTAGGAATCTTCTCATGTGTCTGAGAAACAACAAAGATGAGGAGATTGAGATGACCAAATATCATTACATGATATGCATCAGTATCCTGAAGCACATAGATACTTTAATAGTCACAAGGAGTACAGGTTGTCAGGATAATAAATGAAATAAAATTACTCCAACCAGTCCATCCACAAGACTCTTTGCAAGCCGATAGGAATTGATTATAATTTTCTCACTCAAAGTTTTCATTGTTTGAAATCCTGTTTTTATTTCATAAGTGTTACACTATGTTTATGACAGAAAACAAAATGGGAGAGAGCAATTTCTTTCAAATGCTACGTGAAATGAAATACAACAGAGAATATAAATGATTTTATACGACATCCTAATGGAGTAGTAATTTGGATTTCATACTGAGGAAAAAGAATTTAATTTCATTTTAATCTGTCAATTGCGGGAAACTGCCACGTTCAAAGGCCTATTTTTAACTAAAGGTGAACTTCACAAGCCTATCCTGCTCCACTGTTCAACTGCTTCTCACAAAGGAAACTTCAAGAAACCTGCTGGGTCTGCTATAAACTTTTAGGAAACAAAATACCTAGGATTGTGCATAGACCTAGTTTTCCAAAGATTTGAATGATTTTCAGAAATTTCCAAAAGACTTCAGAAGTAGAAGACCTGGGACAAGAAATTCACTCACTCGATACTTGCAATTCTTATGACTGGAGTGGAAGGACTAAGAAGATATATACATGCAAACCTTTTAAACCTCCTGACAAGTTCTCTAAATGCATAATAAGATATTGTTATGAAACAACAGGAAATTGAATTGATAATACATATCAATATTTGCATCAAACTGATACTTTGATTTTTGAAAAGAAAAATTCAAAAGTTTTGCACATTGAAAAAAATTAAAGTTCATTTTTTTTTATCAAAGAAATGCATAGAGAGGATGCAGGTGTCCTTTCGAAAATTACACGGTTTGAGAAAGAAACTAAAGAATAAATATTTATCGTACCCTGATCCGGTCAAAACAAGTCTTCTCAAATTGAATATCGGTTTTCCCAGTGGATGGTGGAGCATCACAAGCCTTGGAGGATCTTTTCCCAGACTCACTGATAGAAACTAGAGCTCGCAGAGGTCTCAAAGGGAACTTTTTTGAGGAACAAAAAGCACTTGAAATAATACTTGGGTGTTTCCTGGATGCTTGCTTTATATGGGCAGGAGAAGCAACGTATGAGTTTTCCTGAGAAGGATCCCGGTTGACATTTTGTTCAAAAATACTCCTATACAGAGAAAGCACATGCTGCTCTCGGTTTGCCACCTCTTCTTCCAGTAATTCAATCTCCGAAATCAACTCCTTCGTCTGACATCAACCAATGATTTGCATGTTACTCTAAACTTGATCATTGAGAAACATATAAGAATATCTTTACATGCACCCCAAGCCAACTTTGGCATTATGCCATTGCGTTTTTGACAACCGGACGATAATTTTTATGATACCCACTGCCTAAGCATGATTAATAGGAGCAGTAGACAATGGAAGTGAAGAACTTGAAAGTTCTTGCAGAACTCATCACTTCTTGTTAACTTTCATTTATATAGTTTGTGTGAAAACTCTACTATCCTACAAGTAAGGGCCATGGCAAATAAGTTGTAGAAGGAAATTGAGTAATTTTGGTTCCACAAAAAAAATTTAGTGGAAGTGGTTTTATCGGAATTTAATTCTGGAAACTAAGAATGCAATGAATAACAAAGTCACCTTTTCCATCAGGTGATTGTACAAGTACCTCAAAAATTCAAAATGAAAACCATAGGGGGTTCATTCATGTGTCTTTGTGCAAACCGAGGCCTATTTTGTATTCATTTGTGTATTAATTAAGAGCAAAGGGAACCATTTGATGCTGCTAATGGTTCAATAAGAAACAGTTCAAGCACAATAACAGTAGCTATGGATCCGATTCTGCTCACTGCCAGAACAAAAAAGAAAATTCTATAGGAATCAATCCATTAATGGAAAGTCACCTGAGTGGCGAAATGTCTATGTCCAGGAGATAATGTACTTGAAGCTCGACCCATGGCCCTCTCAAGCATGATTCGCATAGATTTCTCTTGTTGCAAACGTAATTGCAGCACCTCAATCTGCAAGTTAGTTTGTAAATGAAATCAGATAAAATCTTGCATATTAAAGCAAGGGAAACAGTCCAATGCTTACATCTTTTTCTAAGGACGCTCGATGGTTTGATGAAGTATTGTTATTTGTACAAGTAGGATACTCATGGAGAGGACTTCGAGTCCTGTAAGCCTTATTTGGAAATGGTGACATCTGTTAGATTCAGGGAAAAAAAATAGTTGTTAGTTATCTTATGTTCTTTATCAAGAATGGTTATCCTGGCAAGGATTGCAATTTGAAAAGATAACATAAAATGGAAAATAAAAATGTGTAGTTTTCTCACATGTGTTCCATTCTGGTTCTTCTTCGTAGAACGCAATGCTCCATCTCCTGAAGCTTCCAAGTTCCTTTCAGATGCACTGGAATGAAAAGGCAAGGACAAATGATAACCAAAAAGAAAAAGAAAAAATAATAATAAATAAATTTAATGTCACCAATGGCTCAGTCTTTTGCCAAGAATCAAATGCTCATATTCCTAAATCCAAAATTTTCTATCGGTTAATTTTCTGCAAAGCAACAACTCGATCCAAAAGTCAGGAAATCGATACTAACACAACAAATTAACATGATATGACGTACACAAACAAGTTAAAGGGAGTACCATATATAAAAGGCAAGGCAAGAACTTTCAATCCAAACAGTTCATTCTCCATTTTAGATGCTTAATTACCCACTTTGAGTAAACATGTCACTGAATAAACAATCATCCAAAGATGTCAAAATTTTACCTCTTAGAACGTCTGTGTTGGGCACGATTAACTGGAGGTGGCCAAGATATCCCATTCTCTCTCTTCTTATGTGCACCTTCATGATCCTTGTCTACATTGAAACCATCCATTTCACTATTCCTCGTAAACACCACTCGGGGGCAATACCAGTCAAAGCTTTTACATTCTTCTTTAACAATACATTATAGAACGATACAAAATACTATACTTAAATACTGGTGTGAAGAACAACCACCAAAGATTATAAAACAAATACTGCTATATTAAAGAGATGCATTAAAAGGGTATGTTATAAACTCATAACTGAATGGGGAGAGGACTTGGAAGCATATTTGAAAAGAGAAGTTTTTGCGTAAAGAGAAAAAATAACAATGCCAAGTAAATAGCAAGCACAAAAGAGAGAGAGAGAGAGAGAGAGAGAGAGAGAGAGCTACCAAAGAGAAATGGGACCATGTAGAGGTACTGCTGCCATGGAGATATTGAATTTCATCACCTTTAGGTTGTTGGGTGCATTCAATGCGAGGATTTATTTCATCTGAACAAAGTTTCTGTTTCTCTCTCTTTCTCTATCTACACAGATAGAAGAAAGGACCGTTAAGAAAGAGAGACTTGAAAAGTAGAGATTTTTGAAAGAGAAAAATCCTACCTAAATTTTACACTGCACGAGTCATGACCACTCTCTACCTGAATAGAGTTACCCGCCAGAAATTCTAAGGCTGTTTTGGGAGCAGGACCTGGATGATAATACTGGGATGCGAAAAGGGGTGCAGTGTAAGTTTCCATAATGTAGTATAAATTTACTACTCCCTTAGTTTATCAATTTCACCCTTTAGCGAAAATTGAGGTACATATCAATATGAGTTACTTATAATTACATTATTGACACCAATGACGTTGATCCGAATGAAAAGGCCTGTCTTAGCCCAAATGATTGGGCTCGGACATTGGTATAAACTAAAAAATTAACTAAAATAAAATACATTAATTACAAAATAAATTTTTACTATTTTATTCTATAATACTCTGTCAAATTTACAATTTTACATCCTTTAAAAAAATCATTAAATTTATTTAAATTACAATAAATTATCTAATAAATTGACTATATCATCTTTAATTTAATACTAACTTTCTAAAAAAAATCATGAAATTGAAGTAAAAAATTATTGATTATATGCAAGGGTAAATATAGAAAAAAAATTTATTACTCCCGACAAATATTTCAGAACAAACTATTTTCTGAAATATGATAAATATTACCAGAAAAATAAATAATTTTAATTTAGAAAAAAATAGAATTCAGTCCTTCCACGTTATGTCCTCTAATAGCCTCTAAAATTTTAGATGAAATTATTTATGTTTTGGTTTGATATTAAAATTATAAGCTTTTTATTTAAATATATAAGTACTAGAAAAATTACTTAGTTTTTAGAAAGGTATGAAATTACATGATTTTTTTTTTTTATGTACATATCATGTTAGAATATCTTATTTGTGAATAATGTAATTCTTGAAATACACTCATAAATTTGCCAGATGATGGGCCTATGTTGCAAACTGTACTCCATACACAAACCAAACATCTGTGACCTTATCATTGTACAATTTCCTTTGAAAATGAAATGATAGCAGAATGAGTCAATCAACTATGATGCAAGAAATTAGATCACAAGCATGGGGGTAACGATGACCCAAGTTTGAAAATTAATTAATTCTAGTTCAAGCTTAGTACCCTAATAATGAGAAATTAGATTGATTGATCTCCATAAATATTAAGGTCATCCTTTGACCTTTTATTTAACCTAATTGAAGAGAGAGAGAGAGAGCGTGTTGTTGATGAAATGCATTAAATTAGGTCATTTTCCTGATAAATTGACTGATAACTTCTCACATTTGATTATTATTGCATAAACAAACTTTTTATGAAATGAGGTGGGAACAGTTATAAAAGGGGATGTCGACTAACTAAACTTGAAATGGTTAAAATTAGGGTAACTTTTGGAACAGTTTCCCTCTGAAGATAAGGGCAGGGCATTAAATGAGTTCATGAGTACATTTCTATCAACCCTCTATTCATTATGTACCATAACATTTATTTGGGTCTACCCTCCAGAAGTAAGTCCATACATTATTCTATATATATGCACCACAGACTTTTTAGTTTAATCTTTCCATTATGTTATAGTATAAACCAAGGTATGAGTTCATAGAAGAAGGTGCATATATAAAGAGATTTTGAATTTAAATCTTTACCGATTACTAAAATGCACTAAATAATTGATGTTATTCTTAAATGTTGAGAATATAAAAATCGATTTAGGATGAAATTGCAATTATTTAAAAAGTTTAGGATAAAATTAAAAGTTATGTCGTTCCAATTTAAATGTGATTTTATTATAAAGGCACATTACAATAACTCAATTAATCTACAGATGAAAGAGCAACACCAATCAATCTACTTTTCAAGAGTAAAAAAGAAAAGTTGAGTGCTTATTCAATGATAAGAAGTTCAAGTTATTATAATTAATTAAGGTTGTAAAAACAAATTATTCAATTAAACCTTATTCCATCAATGGAGGAAGCAATAAATACATAGAGGCCAGTTAAAAATTTACACGAGTCATCCAAAACATTAAAATAATATGAAAATATGTTTTGGTTGTCATATTTTTTATTACAAGTTCCTGTTATAGAACCTCTATTACCAACCACTATTCATTTAAAATCTTATCTTTAAGACATAAATTAATGAAACTAATCGAAAAAATTATTAATAAAAGAATCCATAGATGATTGCTGACTCATTCACAAATTTCGAGGGAAAAAAAATAAGCCGACTTTCATTAAATTTTTTTTTCGCTTTTTTTTATGAGTATTTTTATATTCTGATTTTATTTAGAATTTCACTAATATTTTTATATATAAATATTTTTTTAAATTAAATTCTTAAATTTTACAGTTGAATTTAAATATATTTTAACATTTAGCCGACTTTTGTAGATTTTTTTAAAATAATCATATTAGTTTAATTAGCAAAAAGAGTTGAATTGAAATGGTCTTAAATTAAGGAATAAAAGAAGAATACAACTAAAAAATGATTCTTCTTTATAGCTTTGGATTGGATTGCCTGCTCTTGGAATCTATGTACATACACGTCAAAATGATCACTGCTGACGTGAATTATAGCCACCACCTCTTTGAACAAGGCTTACTATTGTTTTATCGATAAAAATTCACGTAAATACCATTGACAAAAATTTATTATTAATGGCAACCCTATTTATTTATTTATTTTAATTATTCAGTGTGTGAAAGCACATTGATCTAATAAATTTAAATTCACATAAGCTACAAAGAGAGATAAAGCGCTCTCTTCCGAATGTTTAAAATGGCTTCATAATTAGAGTTTGAACTTAAAACTTTTGATAAATGAAAAATGATATTTGTTCCATTTCATTACTGGAGATTCCAATCTCATTTATTTAATTAAATACAAGGAATAAAATGACATTAGCCCTCAATCATTAGTAGTATACACTATATATTAGTTTACATATTTCCAAGAACAAATGCTTATTTATAATTTATGTGGTGTGCCTATGTCCATTAATCATTATTAATTACTAATTAAGTTAATTGTCTTATGTTCATAATGCTGATAAAGTGATAATTAATCAAACAAAAGGCGGTTGGTCGCAGCCAATGACACTGTGCCACTATGTTCATGTGGGTCCCATGGTCGGTGCCGGCTATGATCATCCTTGCCAAACCTACTGCGAGCGCTACATGGTTGTGTGTGTATATATATACAAGTTCTATGTTTTGCTCATATCACAAAATAAAACTCAAATAGCCATAATTAATAGTCATAAGGAAGGAAGCAAAAATGGTGAAGATAGCTTTTGGCAACTTTGGGGACTCCTTTAGTGTTGGATCCCTCAAGGCCTATTTATCAGAGTTCATTGCCACTCTCCTTTTTGTGTTTGCTGGAGTTGGTTCTGCCATTGCTTACAGTAAGTGCAATAAACATACTACATAATATTGAAAATAATAATCATATTAAAAAAAAAAATTCATTATTTAAATATTCAATTTGCCAAAAACAAATTTTACTTGCTTCTAATAATATTCCAATAAATTATTTCTCCAAAATAGTAACAGAATAAGAGGATAAAATTCACCTGAAGAAAATATTGGTTTGAATTTTGTAGGTAAGCTTACAGCAGGTGCAGCTCTGGACCCACCAGGGCTAGTCGCTGTGGCAGTGGCCCATGCTTTTGCCTTGTTTGTTGGGGTATCCATTGCAGCCAACATCTCCGGTGGCCACTTAAATCCAGCTGTCACATTTGGATTGGCTATTGGAGGCAACATCACCTTCCTAACTGGACTTTTCTATTGGATTGCTCAATCCCTTGGCTCCATCGTCGCCTGTCTCCTCCTCAAATTCGTCACTAATGGAGAGGTAAATAAGAAAAGGATGAGAATTATAAACGGAACAAATGAAATGTGTGTATATATATATATATATAATTTATCGGTTAGAATTAGAAATATGAATGAGCTTTCAATATTGATGATCAACTTGACTAATTCTAATCGATTTAATATTGGCAATCTGATCAAATAGTTAATTTTAATTTGACTAACCAATCCGATTTTTAAAATATTGATTTCAATTAGGGTTGTCTAAAATCAGACCACGCAATTAGATGAAAAAGGGCTCAGTTTGACTTTAAATAGCCCTAGTTTTAACAATTATAAACTGAGTAATACGTTGAATTTGCAGGGTATCCCAACCCACGGAGTAGCTTCAGGCGTGAATGCTTTAGAAGGAGTAGTGTTTGAGATTGTAATAACCTTTGGACTAGTCTACACAGTCTATGCCACAGCAGCTGACCCTAAAAAGGGCTCTTTGGGAATAATCGCACCCATAGCAATTGGGTTCATAGTCGGCGCAAATATTTTAGCTGCGGGCCCATTTAGCGGTGGCTCCATGAACCCGGCTCGATCAGTTGGCCCGGCTGTGGTTAGCGGAGACTTTTCACAGATCTGGATCTACTGGTTAGGCCCATTGATTGGTGGAGGGTTAGCTGGGCTTGTTTATGGTGACATTTTCATTGGGTCTTATTCTCCGGCCCCATCTTCTGAAGAGTATGCCTAAAATGGGTTATTAAGGTGTTGACTGGCTTTGTGTTTCGGTTTCTTGCTTTTGGATTGGGCTTGAAGAGCTTGTACTTTGGCAATAATGAAAAATGTAAATAATAAATATAAATGAAGTTTGAGAATCTTGTTGTTAAATCCTTTACTTTAGTTTTGGGTTTTCTTCTTTGAGTAAAACCCTTTAGTTATTTTTATCACCAAAAAAAAAAAAAAAAAAAATCCTTTAGTTATTTTGGTTTGAGTGATTCCATTACATGTTTATTATGAAAATATGATATTTTTGTCAAAACTAAAAAAAACTAAAAAAAGAAAGAAGAAGATATTTTTGTTTGTATAAAAATTACTAAAGTGGATAATTCAAATAAAAACCTTACTCTTTTATATTATAAATAACAAAGTTTATTTCTTTTAAAAGGGAAAAATAGAAATCTCAAAATTCATTTTTTTATGAAATATATGTTGAAATTATTTTAATTTAAATTGATTTCTCAAAATTATTTATACCTTGTTATTAGTTTTCAATGAAAAGATAAAAATACCCTCTGACAAGGACCTAACGGCAAAGTCAAACAGCAAAACTTGGGGCCAAACAAAAATTTTCGAAATTCAAAGTCAAATCAACAAAAAAGGTGTGTACTGTTATCGATTATTGAGTTTAGGGGCGGGCTCCCTGTAGTTACTCCGGTCAAGTGAAGACCCTATCTCACTTCTCCCTTCCCCTTTTTGCATGAAGTTGACAAGAAAATCAAAATTTTCGATAAATTTGAAGTGTTTTTACTATAAATTATTGGTTGATAACAAAAGAATGATAAGGTTGATGAAAGTAAAATGAATTTCATATTGGTTGATTTATATAAATAATGATCATATTGTTGAAACCAATAACAATTATTGGTTGACATCAATAATAATCTTTGATTTGTAGATTCAGATATTTAATATTTTTTTTTTGACAGTAATCATAAATTTTATTAAATTAATAATAAAATAAAAAAACAGCCCCATATTGGTCATTCTTCTACAACCCTTAAGCCAGCTGAGAGCTTCCCTTATTCCCATCAGTTCCGCCATTGCTGTAGACGGCACTCCCTCCGCAACGCAGCAACCACCTCCTAACCATCCTCCCTGCTCATCACGGAATAACCATCCGCCGTTGTTGCCACTCTTGTAAAAGACTCATAACACGTTGAAAGATAGTCGCAGCTAGAATTCGCTTATTATGCCAAACTAACTGATTTGGACTCCACCGCAGTTTCCATGTTATGATAAAAATAAGACTAAGTTTGTCCCAAGGAACTTTAGTCCTAACTGAAATGATTCAAGAATGCACATCAACAACATCAGTCCACTAACCTGTAGAAGATTGACACCAAGTTTGTTGGGCATTTGAGAAGGAAGTGCTTGTGCAGATTGGATGAGGCATTTGAGAGTTCTTTTTCTGTTGGGTAACCATGCTACTAAACATGGGCTGGGCTGGGCTGAGCCTCAGCATTTTGGACTGAGCCCATGAACAGGTTTTACTTGTCCAACACTAAAAAGGATGTTCTTGGTCAAGGTCAAAATAAAAATATTTTGGAGTTACGAATTTGCATATGAAATATGCCTAAATAAAATGTCAATGATCTTTTTTTTTTTTTTTTGAACAGTATAATATGCACAATCGGAATTTAGCTTTACGTTGCTTTCATATCTTTTCCTCTAGCTTTTTATTTTTACAAGGAAATTCGATTCCCTTCCAATGGTAGTGGTGGTGGTAGCTTTCTCATTTCTTTCTGCCTTTTACAATCTGCGCACAGGTGGAGGGCTCCCGTTGGCTTAAAGGGAATGCTCATTATCTCTTTTGAGATTGAAAATATATCAGATGGTGAAAGATGCCAAAACACCATTAGTTGTGAAAAAAATAAATTTCTAATTGTTACACTTTATAATTTTGATAATTTTTGTAAGTTCATTAATTAAAACCTTATATTTATTCTTCATTTTTCAAAGGATTATCTTTCAAATTCAATTAATTAATTCATCCATCCAATTTCAATAAAAAGTTCAACCAATTTGATTTACTAATATGATCCGTTTTGGTCCATTAAGTTTTTTAACCAATAAAAAAAAATGAAAATGAAAGGACTACATTCTATGAGGCTATAAATTTTTGAATTTGATTATAAGTAGTTTTAATCATAAATATCTATTTTAAAATTAAATTATATTCACACTGAATTAGTTATATCAAATTTACGGTGGATTTGAACCATCGACCTCACATATCATTTAAGAAAAAAAAAAGTGTCAAACCACTCATGCCAAACACTTGTCATCAGATAAGAAATTACACATATATGCTTTAGCCTAAGCCATTAGAGCATTAATTGATGATTCTAAAAACAAGTCACATGCTTTAATGGAGAAGAACAATCCATTTGACAAAAATGAATCTCTAATTATAGCCTGATTTTAGTATAATAAATCCCATACTCGTCTTCCTGTAAGTGGGTAACGAAATTATAGACATAAAACCCAAGTACAGACTGGCCTGGTCAAATCATCTCATCTGTAGATATATGCATATAATGCAAGACTGTGAGGGGCCTTTTCTGGCTCCTTTCAGTAATGAAGATAAGTGGACATTTGATTAAATGATTTTATTCTATGGAATTTGTCATTCCCCAATTTGAAATTTGAAAGCAAAGTCAGTATCTTTGGCTGGAAGTGGCCCTTGAAGAATTGCTATGTGACAGGAAAGAAATAATTCATTTACGTGTCCAATCAAAACTTGAAGCTTCCAATTGGACAACTTCTATGAATTGAAATGTGATATAACCATGAAAAATTGGTGAACGTGTCGGTGCATCAATGCCACCATATAAATTTGTAGGCAATTACAGGAGGATTGTACTTGGTACACGCTTGTTATGGGGTCAGGGTGGGAGGGCCTTAGAGATATTATGGTCTAATTTACCACATAAACGTTTCAAATTCGTTGGAACCAATCAGATTTAAAATTAATTCAGTTTAAAACTCAATTTAGATTTGAGTTTAACAATTTCAGACTTGAATTCAATTTAAAAAAATTTTGAGTTTGAACTCGGCTCAATGAATGCTTGAGCTTAAGATTTTAATAAATTTAAATTAAATATTATATGTGTATAAAAAAATTCATAAAATTTTGAACCGAATATCATTAGATTTGATAAAATTCAAATATTTTTCAAATCGAACTATCATTAAATCCGAGCTTGATTTTAACTGAATTTTTTAAATTAAATTCAAACAGTTTGTGAATTGACTCAGTTCATTACCTCTGAGTGGAGTCACCACCGCGAATTTGTAACATAGACTAGCTAGCAGCCTAATTTGACAAAAGGGTACGTGCTAGATTGCCTTCAAATTTATGAAAGATGATATATTTTGTTTTTATCAAATTCGTATGATCGAAGCTAGCTAGCAAGTGACATTATAATAACTCAGAAACTGAAATTAGTACGATAATTATTATTTTGGTATGTTAGAAATAGACACAGACAAAGGTGCGCAAGGACCCATTCTTGTATACCTGGTAGTGAAACCATCAATCCCCTTCTCAAGAAATACAGTCAACACGTGTGTGTCCACCATTTAACACAATCCAAATGCAAGTCAATTGCTATGACTACGAGGGCTATTGTTTATTTGACGTTTAGGGTTGATCTAAATAATTAAAATAAACTATTTAATTAATTGCCTATTTAGTACGTATCGAAAAAATTATTTATCTAAATTAGATTTATAATCCCTTATTGTAGACTAAATAAATGAAATTAATGAGATAAAAAAAATTTTAAAAAATATTTTGATTTTATTTTTTTAATATATAGTCAGAAAAATCCTCATTTTAATTAAATTTTTTATTTTTTATTAATTTAATTTATAAATGGGGTTATAAAAAGTTGACCATAGACAAGAATCACTGCCCACCGAACTTTCATGCATGGCCAATGTCTTTGCATTTCATTGCGATAGATTTAGAAAATGCGTTAATCGAAGTATTTTAATTTTAATACAATTAAATGCTTTTAGTCGGAATTTCTCAATTAAAATTAAAATGAATTATTTTCTCAATTTTTTTACTTTATTTAACCTTTTAGATTATAATTTTATTATTTTATTATTTTTTTCTTTTAATATTATTTTGAAATTGAAATTAAAAGGAATTTTGAGACCTTTTAATAGATAGGAGAGATATAAGAGTATAAAAAATTTTTAAAAAATAAATAAAAGAAATGAATTGAATAAAGATTTATATTTTATATAATTTATTGAGCAAAATTATTTATTTTAATTTTTCAGCTAAATAATCTATTAAAATGCACTTGATTACGATATTTTTATTAACTCAAACACTTAATTGCAAATTTTTTTCATTTAGCCATTGAAGTATAAAATATTAAAAATTCAGACACTATAAATATAATTAACCTTAATTAATATATTTGATTAATTAGTATTTCAGCAAGACTTATTATTTTTTAATGTCAATAGAGACACAATAATAATTTTTCTTTCTATAGATATGGATGATAGTGGAAATTGATGTGACAATACTTTTCGGTTTATCCTCGAGTTTTGAAATAAAAATTATATAATATGATATTAAAAAAAAATACATAATGATAAATTATTCATATATCCAGTGGGATGTGACGTTAAATTTCTTAAGTGACATTCAAAAATTTAAATTCTAATATTGTAAATAGAAAAAATTAAATTGGGCGATCACTATTATAATGGAATAACTAATATTTACTTATAATATAGTAATATATTAGCCAAAAAAGCAAAAAAATTACTCTATTTGAGCTGGATCAAACTCATCCAAGTAGCAAAGTCCAATTATGAAAAAATATGGAAACAACTTGTAGGGTCTTGAGCACTGCAAAACAATATAGAGTACATATTCCTTTTTTTCATGTAGAAACCTGTGCTTAATTGCATTAGTGTTAAGGAACAGTCCCGGTTATTAAGGATAATGTGTTCTTCTGTTCCTTAAAATATAATTATATTTATTTTCGAGTTTGGTAAATTCTGCTTTTCTCTTTCTTAGATCAGTCTTTTAGATTACTTTAGCAAAACCCAATCTTTTTTCATGGTGGTTCAAAGCACAAGAATTTTGGTAGGTGCTTCTGTAATATGTATTGTCTCCTAGATATAGTTTGTTACTTTGGTCTTTTTGTAAGCGTATATATAAAAGAATTTATATATGGGTTTGTTAAATGGAGAGCGTTTGATTTTGAAAGGTTAGTAAAACAAGCAGTTCTCTTTTTGTCCATGTTCTGTTTGATGATGGCTCAAAGAGATATTATATTTTTTAGAGCTTTTCGTACAATTTCTTTGAGGTTTAATTGAATATGAATTCTATATAAAGTTACAAGCTTTGTAGCTTCATTTGACTGTATGCACTGATTAGTTATAGCTTTTTGAAGTACTTTTAAATCTCATGCTTTTCTACGAAGTGGAAGCTTTTCGTTCAAACAAAAGTAAAAAAAAAAAAAAAAAAAATAGTTTCTTGCTTTTTTACATTCTAGTTTTCTATTCTACATTTAGTTGCTTATTCTATGATATCTACCATATAATATGCTTTCTTGGCTGATATGACAGTAAACACAGTATTCATTGAAGTCTTGCGAGATATCTACGATTAGTTTATACAAGAAATATAGTGTATTCGATTGGATTGGAAATTTTGAATACAAATTAAGGAAATGGATAGTGGGTTTAATTTTTCTTGGAAGAATGGTTCTTTGCTAGATTATTTGGAAGAAGAGCAAGAACCGAAGCTGGTAACATCTTTGCCAGCAATTCCTGAACCACAGACACCAAGAGAGCCTATGGAGTTCTTATCAAGATCTTGGAGTCTTTCTGCTGCAGAATTTTCGAAAGTTCTAGCTCAGAAACAGAGGCTACTTTTAGCTGATAAGCAACCCAATACGTTTCCAGAAACAGTTGCTGCACCACAGTTGGTAAGTTACCTTTTCCATTCTTTCTTTAGCGTCCTTTTTATTGTTTGTTTTTCTTGGCAACTTGATTTCAAAAGTGACTTGCACGAGCTGGGGAAATCTCAATCTTAATTGTCAAATTCAACTCTATTGTTCTAATTATTTTTTCTAATTTTGCAGTCAGGGAAGGCAATGAATTCAATAAATTCAACAAATTCAAGAAAGACAGGGGCGATAGGAAAGTGGTTCCACCACAAGGAGCTTATTAGTAGTATGGCGAAGAGGAAAGATAAGGTTCGAATAGAAAATGCGAATATGCATTCGGCTATATCCGTTGCTGGATTAGCTGCAGCCTTGGCTGCTGTGGTTGCTGCAGGAAACTCTTCTGGCTCCGGTTCAAAAATGAGTATGGCTTTGGCCTCAGCTACTGAACTCCTGGCAACACATTGCATAGAATTAGCAGAATTATCAGGAGCTGATCATGATCGGGTAGCATCTGTTGTTAGATCAGCAGTGGATATTCAGAGTCCAGGTGATCTAATGACTCTCACTGCAGCAGCGGCCACAGGTGCTTGATTGTTAACTGATCTTCATGAAATATAATGCACTTTAAAAGTCCTTGAAATTTTCTGTTATTGAACATTTTATTCCTCAAATTCTTGCTCTTTTCACCAAATTGTTTTCGGGTCTGAAGTCTAATTATGTTAAACTGCAAGGGCGTTATAGTAATTAACCCCATTGATGATCATTGATTAATAATGTTTTTTGCACTTAATTAGCTTTGAGAGGTGAAGCAGCACTAAAAGCAAGATTACCAAAAGAAACAAGAAAGAATGCAGCTATAATTCCATATGATAGAGGAATGGCAGAAACTCAGTGGGGTTCTGCATACATTGGTGAGGTAAAAGAACAAGCTCCCTGCGTTGGAGAACTATTGCAACACACAAGAAAAGGTTTGTACTTTGAAACTTTTTATTGTTGCCTTAAGACTTTGCTTGACTTCTCCGTTAAGAATATTAACAAATGGAATTGCCACCCAATAAGATTTTTAGCCGCTAAAACTAAATCAATTTGTTCTTCGAATTTCCAGGAGTCTTGCGATGGAAACACATTTCTGTCTGCATTAATAAGAAATCGCAGGTATATATACACAGACAAACCTTCAGTAGAAAATGAGGAAACAGATTACATCAAACAAAAATTTCTGTTGCTCACTTGGCAGATGCTCCACTTTCAGGTCATAATTAAGATCAAAAGCAAACATGTTGGAGGAGCCTTCTCTAAGAAGCAAAAATGTAAGCATGCAAGTTTAGCTATTTTCCAGCTTTTTACAGCTTCATAATATTAATCTCTCTTATTTACCTTGATTTTGCTTTTCCTAACAATAATTTCAAGTTTGAATGTCCTTTGCTTGTATTAGGTGTTGTTTATGGGATATGTGATGAGACTACAGCTTGGCCGTATAGAAAAGAAAGAGAAAGTTCTGAAGAAGTATATTTTGGCCTTAAAACTGCACAGGGTCTTCTAGAATTTAAATGCAAGAGTAAGATACATAAGCAAAGATGGGTTGATGGGATTCAAAATCTTCTTCGTCAAATCAGCTTTGTCGAAGCCACCGAACGCTCTCTGGAATTTCTAAACATAAGTAATAGCATATAGCATAGTTTTCACTTTTGTATGTGTACTTAAAGAATAGGGATTTGTCAAGTTTTTGCCAGTGATCTTATAGTGCCAGAATGGTATACGTTTCTTCTCTTTAAACCATTTACAGAATATAAGAAATTAAACTCAATCTTGTCATGTGTAGTCCCTGGAAAATGGCAATGAACTTTCTACTCTCATGTATCATAAAAAGAGCTAGTTTCTTCCCAACCTCTAACAACCTTGTTTCTTCCCACCTCTAACAACCTTCTTTGGCTTCACTTTTGATGGAACTGCTGATATGATTGTGTTCCGCAATAATTTTTTAACTAGCTTTCAGTTTATCTTTTACAGTGATAAGTGACATAGTATTTAAATTAAATTTTATAAATTAAGATAGTTTTTTATAAAAAATAAACGCCTATAATATTTTAACAGCTACCGTTATCAAAATAACTAATTTTGAAATCTCAAAGGGCAAAAGTCAATATTGTAAAATTCCCATAAGAATTCAAGTAAGGTACAGTTTACAGATGCATTAAAGGTGTGCAAAATAAGCTATATAGTAAATTAGAGGAAGTATGGTCATTCCGGCAAGCTGAAGAAAAAGAACGATTGAATTTTTCTTTATGGCTTCCACTTGTTGGTTATGTATTAAAATGTATCTACAAAGCGGTGCCAAGAAGTTGACTTAAAAAATTGTAATGAGTAAATTGAATGGCACATACAAGATATTGACTATTTTCAACTGCTTTTTCTCCATCTGTTCACCTCAAAATACAACAGTCTTGTTCTCTGCAAAAGGTAATACTCGCAGTTCACAGTATGACTTTATAGCTTTTGCAAGGCATTGTTTCTCCAGGTTCTCTGATTTCAGCACAAAACTCCGCAAATTATCTCTGTGGGAAACTCTCTCAACCTGCTATGATAAATGCTTATCAGAAAATGTCAACTAGTTAAAACAGCTAATTATAGGTATCGTGCGAGTAAATACCAAATGCAGCATTTCGAGAGAAATAATATGGCAAGTGAGATGTATGATAAACTCCATTGCTAAATTAGCCTTTTAAAGATATACTAATATAGATTATTAATTAGTTAAACAACTGGCATATAAGATCATTCAAATAAAATGAAGAGAGAAATTATGATATCTTAGTGAAAGAAGCAGACATCACACATGAAAACAAGGAACAAAAGCCAAGTTACCTGGAGCCCATTTTAACAGATCCAGACATCTACATATAAGCTATCAAGTTTGCAAAGCTTCTCAATATGCAGTACAGGACATGAGGACAACTATTTGCTCCAACATTAACTTATGCAACTTCTTACAACAATGTCCATTACCATTCAGCTCAAATTGTAAAGCAATAATCAGCAAAGATTTAGTTGCAATCACCAAGAATACTTACCATTCAGTCTGTTTGATTGAAATATCAAAATTCAGATTGTGAAAACTTATAACAATCTAAAGTATTACCATCTGTTCAATAATAGGCCCTGCATCCAGCTCTTCAGTCACAAAATGACTAGTTGCACCAATCAATTTTACACCTGCATCAAAAGCCTGCAAACATTGTCTAGAAAATTAAAAGAGGTATGGGAATTAGGGTTTAACACAAAATAGTTGAGAGGGGGATAATTTCAGGATCACATTAATGAACTACATAGTTACCTGCTTTGATGGATTTCCACCCTTAAATGATGGCAGGAGGCCATGGTGAATGTTAATTACATCTTTCCCGTAGCCCAGCAAAAACTCACCAGATAATATCTGTGGCAATGACTGAACCTTGTAAGTACCGAACACTATAGACATTGATCGAAAGGAATAAAAAAAATCAGTAAGTGTACTATTCAATTAAGATAAATTTTTAATGGGATTTCTGATGTGAACATCAGTTGAGTTATAGAAGAATGTTCTTTCTATCAGGTTGCCTTTAATGACAAAACCAATTACCCCGATTCTTCGTTGATATTGATAAGAAGCAAACAAATTAAATTTACCTGCATATACCTGGCAAGTACTAAGAAATCAGTGTCCTTCACCAAATCCAAGATCTCATTTTCTCTTTTATTGTCTTCGGTTGTGCGCAAATGATGATAAGGAATACAATTTCTTTCAAGAAAGCGAATCACATGTGTGTTTGGTCTTCTTTCATGGTTACTGTTATAGAAACGTTTAAAGAAAAACTTATCAGCATCCAAGAAACCAAATAGATTAGCTAAGAGGATGAAAATCCTCAAATTTCACCTTATTACACAGGCAATCTCAATTGGAAATTTTCCATCTTGCCATCTATGTAATAAATCAGTTAGGCAATGCTCCTGCAACAAGACAAAGGTTGTTTTAACACACAATTCATAAAGCACAGTAATTGTTAATATAGTTTTATAAACACACGCATAAACACAAACAGAAAGTCATACCTGCTTTGAAACGAGAATAGCAATCTTGAATTTGGGGTCTAGATCAGGCACCCGGACAACAGACGTTTTCGCATTGAACATTTTTGCTAGCTTAAGAAAGTCTTCATCCATTAGAGTCCGTGGCCATTGAGCTTGGTCAAAAACGAACTCACTGCAATAATTCCCACATATCAAACACACACCCATTTACTAAGAACATAGATTAAACACAGAATTTAATGTAACACAATTACTATGAAACAACAAATTGCCAGAAAATAAAAATTAAGTAAAAAAATTGGAAGTTAAAGTCTTTACCTTCTAGAATAGAAAACATTTTTGTTTTCGGGCACAAAAACATCAGCCCCAAGAATGTTTCCACCTCTGGAAGCAATGCAATCTGATAGCTTAGCAACAATACCAACCGCATCCTACCATGAAAAATAAAAAAGCCATTTCTTTTTTCAATAAAATTCAATGTCTCTTAAAAGGGTACAGAAATTTGAAATGATGAGGATTTACTGGGCATTGAAAAACGTGGATGCCATGGGTTAGATAAGGAGAGGAAGAGGAATTGAGAGTGTCCCCAGTCAATTTCAAGCATTTGAAGGACCTTTTTGCAAATCCAAAAACTTGAGGAAGGCCTGAGGAGACCCGTCTTCGTATTAGACTCATCACTTATCAGTTATCACTGTTCTGTGAACTACAGAAGCTCAGGCACCCACCAAATCTTTGGCGGCCTTACCCTTTTGGATGGTGGTTGAAGCTGCAGTGCAGATTAGCAATCACATCATAGAACGTGTCTTGTCTTTAACGATGTCGTTCTATTGCTGAGATCAAAGTATACCGTATTATGTTTCGATAGTAGGGGTAGCATATGAATATAAAGAAATTGAATAAAAATGGGGGTACGCACCGAAATTTTAGGCCTCGTTTTGTTCTAATATTCTATTTTCTGAAAAGTATACTTTTCATGAACATACATTTCCAATGAAATAATTTTTCATAATTAATAAAAAATAAAATTTTAAATTGATAAAAATATTTAAAAATTAAAAATATAAATCAAACATAAATATTTTATACATTTTTTAAAAAATTATAATATTTATCCAGTTACCCAACATTACTTTAAATTCATATGTTTAAAATTTTTACTATTTATATTTTTCATAAACTCATTTTAAAGGATCATTTACTTTTAATAATTATTTCAAATTTATTTAAAATATCATTTAAATTAAAAATTTGTATAATTGATTTTAATTAATTTAAAATTAAAATTTAATTATTATTGTTATTAATTTCTAATTTTAATATCAATATATGTGAAATTTAAGATCTTATATTAAAAGCTTTAAAGTTGAATTAACATAAAATAATATTTAACTTCTAATATTTATTTTATTATTTGAAATAAAAATAATATTTCTATTATTACATTATTCAAATTATTTTTAGTACATCTTGCATCTATTAAAATAAGAAATTAGAAACAACTTTATAGAAAAAAATAAAATCATTAAGAAAGGATACTCAAGTCCATTGACTTCATTCCCACGCGGCAGATAAAAAGTGGCCAACCGAACTCACCGGACCAGTCTCCCAGCGGAGAATGCAGAATTCAGATCATAGCAGCAGAGCAGAAAACTAGAAATCGCCATTGAATTGCAAGCAACAGATCTCCGAGTACTTGCTATACAATTACTGCAATTACTGTCTCCCTCTCGATCGGTTCAAAGCTGCATCAAACGAACAAGGAAAGATAATATAGAAATGCCTGTAAGTCATCTTCTTCTCTCTCGTTATACAAGTGTGAATTCAAATCTCGTAACTAAAACTGTAGCTGTACAAGATTTGAATTGATTGATTTTCATCGGGTGAGGAGTGCAGTACCGGAAACTCGTAGAGGTGGAGCCACCGAGTCCGTTAAGATACATTATCGGAGCAGCAATAATGATGATAGGAGTGGTCTTACCTGTCGGTTATATGATGTTTCGTAACAAGCGTGTCCCTTCTTCTTCCTCTTACTCCAAACAGACGTAGGTGTGCCTTTGCTTGTTTCGGTTGTTCGTAGTTTCTTTCATAAATTCTAATTTTGGCTCTGGAATTCATAAAGTTTATGATGTTTGTTCAGTTTGTTTAGATTAGAGGTTAAAATTTCGAGTCAAATGATAGCTTTGGGTTACTTTATGTGCGCAGTTGTTGTCAATTACTGTTCAAATAGCAACAATAAAAAGGGAATTTGTCATTGATAACTAAACCCAGGCATAGTCTAATTAGTAGCTGCTTCAGGTGCTATGATTAATTCCTATAATGGCTGGGGGTAATAAATTCAAGAAAATTTATTATACATGTAGGAGTGGAAACAAATGCTCTTACAAAGACCAAAATGTTCATATTTATGGGATTCATAGATAAATTTTTCTTATTTTAGTAAAAATTCTCAAGGGGCAAGGGTTTGAAACTTGTAAACTTACACCCTTTTTCTTTGTTCTGAAGAAAAGTGTAAACTTGTAGCTATTGCTTAGAAGTTAGAATAATTGAGTAGATCCATAATTAAATTCACATAATCATGCTTAGAAATTTGGGTGCTCTATAGTTGTGAAGAAGTATGAGGGGGAAAGGTAGGAAACCCTATCATGGTATATTAAGGTTCATGAGAAAAACTTAGATTGCTTTAACTGGGTGTGATGTTATGTGAAGGTTTGTATTGTGATAATTGTTGTCATTGTTATTACATTTTTTTTTCTCGTTAAAAGCTAACGTTAGATGGTTTTTTGACATTCTCAGGAGCAAAGTGTTTTCTTTTTTGTTAAAAGCTAATGTTAGATGGTTGTTTGACATTCTCAGGAGCAAAGTGTTGATATAGACTGATATGGGACAAGAGACTTAAACATAATTTTCTGCCAGTTGAGTTTGAAGAAAATGCAAAAACAATTTGTTCTTGACTGATGTGAAACTACAAAATGTAAATGCATTGAAACTCCAATTTTGTTCTACTTGTTGAGAACTCTATATGAGTTTATAAATGGTGTGGTTTGATTTAAAACTGCATGTTTTTACTTGTACTGAGGAATTCTTATTCAAGTTTATAACATGAGAGCACTGTTGTTTGATTCAATATTTGGATTTTTGTTATTGATCAAGTGGAGGCCCTGTACTGATGTCCTTTGTGAACCTGAATTTGTCTGTTGTGATTTTCCAGCCAAACTGGTTTTGATTACTTTTGATAATTAACTGTTGTCATTGGAATGAGAACATTGAATGGAGTTCTGTACTTTTACATGTTATTGCTTAAATGTTTTTGAGCAATTGTCGACAAGGTGACAATGGATATTCAGAGTGTTCCCTGAATAACCAAAGTTGCCCCTCGTTCGTGAAAGTCAGAGTAGTTGGCTATGGAGAGTGAAAAGTTTAGTGTATTGTTTTAAAAAGCTTACTTGGTTGATACAGGGACTGTGCACGCCTTACTGGTATAAATTTGGGAGCTTGGAGGGTAGTTCCAACCCTTTCCGTGTTGCTTTCTTAATCTGTGGTTGAAACTTAGAAATTCAGTAGCGATGAATTGCTTGGCGGCATATATTGGCAAGAAGTTCAGAACTCGCGAGACTTACAAAAATTTGTTGTAGCTACTTGAAAGGGTACATGTACCGTTATCCCTTGCTTAAGACAGTAAAACAGTTGCGTTTGGGGCAACAAGAGAATTGCAATTTGTGTTTTTGATTGCCAACAAGACTAGAAGAGAATAGTCCTAAAAAAATGGAAATGAAAGATCAATAACCGAAGTTATCATCTAAGTAACTGATGGATGCAACTCCTATCAAAACAAACTAACAACCAGATAAATATACAGTTAACTCAGCATGGGTGCGTAACTGAAAATGGAAAGAAGGCTTTCGATGCTTGTTAGATAATATGATTTCATAACAAACCAAATTGCAATAAAGGAGATTTTTCTACATCTTAACCAATGAATCCTTATTACATCGACTATAGCCAAACACAGGAAGGAACTAAAAGTGCTCAAGAATCAAAATCTGATATCTAATCTATTGATCATAATGTCAGTTGAAAGCTTCCCTGTTTTCATTAGTAAAATCTGTTTCTGCTCAGACTTAGAGTACATACATTGTGCTCGTGAGAGCGAATTTACCCTTGTTTCTACAAATCATGCCGCCTTCCCAGTGCTTCTCCAACACGGACTCTGTCTCCACATTTGATATTGAACCTGAACTCTGAGGACGAGTCTCCGTTTTTCAACAGCTTTAACGTGGGAGCCTGGAAGACAAGCACCACTGTTGATCCCATATTGAATGCAGCCACCTAAGGAATCGAAGGATGAAACATGAAACCCAAGCAAAATCTATCACATATGAAACCCAAGCCAAATCTGTCACACACTTTGCAACAAATACAAACATGGGGAGGAGAAGACGGGGTAACATAGGACAAGTCCGCTTAGTATTGTCATAAAAGTCATATCTTTTTCAAATTAAACATATGAATCAATGGTTAAAATGGAATTCCTGTTAGCTAGGACAAAAAGATTAAAATAAAATGTATGAAAGTGAAGGGCAACCAAGTAGTAAAGCTGCACACCTGATTCAATTATAACCATTATAATGTTAAAATGAGATTTCCCTTTACACAATCTTTGGTGACACTATTTATCAAGCATCAATTTTGGAAAATACAATCTGTATGTATTACTAACCTCCTCTCCTTTCTTCAACATTTTGCCAATGCCTTCAGGTTCATATACACGCTCTTCTGGAGGCTGCAAATTCAGTAGCTTTTTCCTTGGCAGGTTTGTACGCAGTTCTGGTTCAATGAAAAGCTATCACATGCAAGTTTAGGCTAGGGTCAAAACAAGAGGCATCTCATCAGAGAGACACTAAATAACAAATCAATTTGGTTTCATCAGGAGAACACAATTCAGTTAACACTATTATTCAACCCACATGTAACAGGAAAAGAAATGGTTGATTGATGTTCGTTTCCATGCTTGCATGATGAAATGTGTAGTGGTGGGTAGGTGGTGGAGGGGGATTAATTGTAAAAGTTAACAATTGATAAATCCATTTCACCTCAATAGACCCGATATTTGTTGCACCAATTGCAGCAATAGCCATGAATCCTTCTTGCCACAAGCCTTCAAGCACAACCTGGTAACAGCAGAATTGCAAAAGTAACCTAAGAGATCCATAAATATCCATGAAATGGAGAAAGAATACTTGAGCGAATTCACATATAGAAGTAATAGTAATATGCCACTCAAAAATAAAATAGAATTTTCAGGACATTCAGGAAAAGGCACAGGATTTTTCAATTTTTATTCTTCTGTAGGACAGGAGGGGGCGACCACATTGACTTAGCCGCAAAAGCAACAGATTAATAAATTGTGCCAGGCATACAAACCAAGTAACCACAACTCGGTAGGAAAAACGCGGTTGGTCAGCTTGCAGAATATAAGACCAAATGAGGAAACGAATAGCTTATGGTGTGCATTACTGTATTTAAAAAGATAAGAAAAAGAAGAACGTTTAATTAACAATCACAAAGTCCAACGTACATATGCATTAAACATGAATCTATTCATCCCATGATCTTGTTTTTCATGTTGCTATGAAAGTACCAAAAAATAGATGATGTTGAAAATCAGAGTTACCCTTTCATTTTCAACATAAAGATTCCTGATTGTTCTTGTAGCACGTTCATTCATTGGAAATAGGTTCCCTATAAAAAAATAGAAATTAGCAGCAAACAAAATAAGATCAATTATATGCAAATGAAGTTTGACACTAGTAAGAAATAATTCTCAGTTCACAGATACATGCAACAAAACAGATGCAAACATCTCGCTCTTTATGCACTGGGTAATTGGTAATTCTCACAGTAGCTTAGACAAATTCTTCAAATGTATACCAAGGGAGACCAAAATCAATTGGTTTTCTGTGGCATACATACATTCAGATTTAATATTCCATGATGCACAATAAAACATTCCTCCAGTGGCATGGTCATCCTGCCAAAGTAATCTTCCTTAATGTTGTTCATCATTGCAACATCCTTCCAAGGAGTCCATAACATTTCCTTACATTCCTTGATAGACAAGGCTAAATTTGAAAGAATCTTTTATTGAAATGGAGTACTATGTTCATAAAGAACAGAAGAAGCATCTCATTAAGAGAAAGTAACACTGAGGGTTGGGAGGATCACAAGAAAGACATGACGTCATGGTTTCTCTCATATTCTACCAGGGAACATTCTAGACAATTCCTTGGAAATAGACAAGCTGCCTGAGATTTTATCCCTTCCCACCCTCTTGCTGATCTTGAACTAGCATATTCTCTTTGCCTATTTTAATTATTACTTTTAAAGTATGTTATTAAAGAGGTTCACACGCTTCCATGAATAGAATAGAAAGTTGTATCCCCATCAAATAACCAAAAACATTGCAAGCCCCATAAACAAGTTATCAACCCAACCTGTAAAATGCCGTCGTACAAGCACATTCCATTTAACTGGTGAGTGTATTCGATGATAATCTCCAGGCCTCAAGTATATTACACAGTAATAAAGGCCCTTTCTTGGACTGCAATCAATACTTATGATGTGTTAAACGGTGTAATCTTAGGAAATAAATTAAAACCATCTAGCAATCAATAGCAGATAAATTCAGATGGGCACAGGCATAAAGTCCAATAGAAAAGCAAACATTACAAATAAATCCAAAGCATAAACAAGCAGTAGATGATTACAGAAACTCTTAAATATTCTTGTAAACGTATCTGCAGACTACAGGAATCTAATATGTGCGAGGTGGTTGTTATAAATTCACCAATTTCAGTAATGTGTTATATTTCCAAAACATACAAGCCACCAGGGAAAGGGATTTCATAGATGAAACTGCCAGCATTTAAATAAACAAATCGAATCAAACATGGCATTTTATTGCACATATGGGGGTGTGATCCATAGCTCATGATGTCCACAAATACCCTTAGTATTAATGATCATATTCCAACATAAGTCCAAAATAATACTACAACAAAGTGAAAAAAAGAAAATGCAATACTTTGTTAAGATCACATATATGTCTCACTTATCAATTATAAATTTAAAATTTGATAGAAACCAAAAAAAAAAAAACAATTGTAAAGCAAATATCCTATGTAAACTAGCCTTCATGTACAGTTGTGCAACTAAATAAAATCTTAATCCCAAGTGCATAGTCAAACATTAGATGCATACCTATTCTTTCTGCCATTCCTGAGCTCATGAGCATTACAAGATTTCTAATAACTAGATAAGAGCAGTAAAAGGGCCATATTGGCAATTTATAAAAATTTGGCTTTCACATCATTCAACCCATTGACTGAGAGAATATGCAGTATCTTCCTCTCAATTGCAATTTGCAACAACATTTTCTTAAATATTAGATCTCCTTTGACTACAATTTTCCATGATATTTGGAACTATCAACAACTTGAATTAAAAACCAATTGGAAGTTAATCCGAAAAAACCGTTAGGCAATGAATCATTCATGTCCCATTAGTCAACAAAGTTGAATTGATGTGTTAGTGATTAACAAATCAATAATTAGATATGTTAGAACATGATTACCATGCTGACACAGTGTCCCTGATTTTAGGAGAAGCCAATGAAATTCTCCACCATGACTTCTTACTGTTCTCTTTAAGATTGCTTTGCTGTTCACTACTCTCGTCCTGGATGTCCCCCTCAGCTATCAGTGGAAGGAAGGCACTAGAACCTAGAAGAGAAAAAACAGAGTAAGAAAATCCTTTGACTTGCTCAATCATAGCACCCGATCCTTTCAACTCTCCAAATCTGAGAATAGTGCCATCCACTGGACTAACCTGAAAACATAAACAAATATGACCATACAAGTTTTAAAGCAGTTAGCAAGGCCTCCAGTAAAAGAAATTGTGAAAAGCAAAATTTACAAGAAGCTTGTTACCAGTTACCAGGCAACATGGATCAGGATCTATGGGCCTCGAGCCTTCTTTCAGGGCACGGACAAAGAAATCCTTTAAAGAAGCATATTTTTCAAGAGGCAGAGCTGCTTCTTCTAAGTCTGAAATGCAACCAAGAATATTAAATTTTCACATATTCTTCATTTCCAGCTAATCACCCACATTATACCATTGCTATAAAGCATTAAAATCACCAAAAATGGCAAAAAAGCATCAATCAAGCAATATATATATATATATAAGTTATGGCAATAATACTTGAATGGAATGCTCTAGCCCATGCTTTGTAGACATATGGACGCAGCCAGATTGGAAGTTCCTAAAAACATTAACCCAGAGCAAGTTATGTCATAAATAATGGTAAAAATAACAGCATACAGGGTAATGATCATGTAAAAAAATTCTATCATTTTATCAGATAATAAAGTAACACATGAACTGTGAAAAGAATTTTGGTGTAAATATCAAATCAAGAAATAAAGCATTGACAGGTACATATGCTTCTAATAATTAGAAGAATGGATTAAATCAAGAACACAGCAGAAAGACATAAGAAGTATGAGTCAGCTGTCATCTGAGGAGGGTTAAGAGAACATAAAACATCAAGGTTGAAGCTACTCAGCTCATATGAACTTATAGAGTTAATTTGATGAGTACTCTAGAACCACTCATCAGTTTTCCAATATATCCAAGAAAACCCAAAGATAAGCTGCTGATGTTTAAGCATCCCTATAATTAAAACTATAATTGAAATAACTCAAGGGTAAAGCTATACTGGTGTCTTTCCATAAAAAATTTTCAAAAAAAGAATGCTGTTCTTTTGTATCAGCCAAACATTTGTAAATATTTCAAATTTACTCATCTGGAGGAAGTCAAAATTAGAGCCTTGCCCATGTTTGTCTATCTGATATTTCAGAAAAGAATGGCAGCTTATCAGTTGAAACAAATTTTTGCAAACATTTCAAATTATCCCATCTGAGGGAAAGGTGGATGTCTATTGGGTCAATTTGAAATGCAGAGAAAGAACTTGAACCATTCACATAATAAAAAAGGAACCACGGTCAAAATCAGATATTGCAATAAATAGCAGGCAATTATATGACACTAAATAAAGTCTGGTGTGACATTGATTTATAGACATGCCCCAGCAGTTTTTTGAATTTCTGTGTTAATAAGTGTAATTTATACAGAGAGTAAAATAAATTTTAAAGTATATACCAAACTTCTATCCATAAAGAGTTACTAGATGTTTGTGAATTTTCCAATGTGATAACAAATGTATATATGTTTGGATAACTTCTTCAGGTGAAGTTGAGTTCTCTAGCTTCAATTGAACAATTACGTTAGTTGACAAATAAAACCACTGACGCAAAATCCATACTTCACCAACAACCGTGTTCATACTATATAATAAAAACATGCATTTTGCATGGCGGGAGAGATTGTTTGCAGAACTAAATATCTTATGTGAAGAAATAGGAAAAATACTCACTATGCCTGTCAAGGAACCCCAAACTCTAGAAATGGAGCGTAAAGGTAGCATCCGCAGAAATGAAGCCTAAATTTTGGAATGTCAAAAAAATTATTTAAAATAAAGATCATTAAATCATAGCATCTGAGTATTAAGCTAAATAGCCAGGAAAAAAATTTGAGAAATATATGTAAAGATAACATTTGGAATATGTATATATTACTTTGACATCAGGATGAAACTCTATTTCAATTCCTTTTTCCCGTGCTTCTTCATTCTGCCGTCATGAGAAAAACAATATTTATAACGAATAAACAATTAGATCTTCTGAAAAGCCATATACTTTTAATTGAACTCCTAAAGATACCCGAAAAAAAAATGAAAGATTAAATTTTAAATTTAATCATAAGATAACGCTAGCATTGAAGTTATAATCTACGAATTGAACAAACTAAAAAAGCTAGGAATAGAAACTTAATTATCATTGTAACAAAGCAACAGTAGCTATTGTTTGTGTAAATAGACACCTTTTTGTCATCATAGAGTCGCCGTGCATGAAGGGCGCCGAGCATGAGCAGAGTAGCCACAGTTGCACCAGGCACAAGAAAAGTATTACCTGCACAGATACACATTAATGAGCTTCACATGATTCAAAACTACTGATTAGTAATATTTTGCTGCCTGACTCTACTTCTGTCACTGTCATCACCAACAATAGTTGTTCATTATAAATTTTCTGTAATTCAATTGAAGAGATTTTACGGCTGTCATTGTGTTTAAAAGCAATAAAATTAGTTTTAGTACCCTCCAAACAACAGTCCTTGAAAACTAACTTAAAACGACGTTGAAGTCAAAGTAGCAATTCTCTTTCTTTCTCCTCATTTTTCTTAGAAACCAAACGGAAAGTGACTGACCTTGTGAATTACTGCCACTGTTGCCATTGAAAGAAGCACGTGCTTGAGGCGCTGTTTGGGACTTCTTTAAAAACGAATTGAAGAATTGGCGTTGGTGATGCTGATGGTTGATTTGTAAATTGTGAGGAATTATGGGGACTTTACGGGAAAACCGGAATTTCATCTTCTATGGAGTGGTTTGATGAGCAGGGATGCTTTGTTTCGTTAGGAATTATCTGCAGGCTTTAAGGAATAGTGTCCCAGCCACCGGATGATTGATGTATGAAACGACTGTTGATTGCACCGTTTTTGTGTCATGATAGGAAATAACGCTATTTCTCGGACAGCTTAAAAACGCACCGTTTCTAAGCCAACTTCCATTTGCAACGGCCCCGCCGGGTCACGGCGGGATATGCCAATGTAATTATTCAGACTTTGGAGATGCAAAATGTAATTTTATTTGTTTCGAGCAGTGGACAGTGGATAGCAATCAGCTGGATCCACCGGATCAATTCCCCAAAACATGTTCTTTCACGTCGTCGTCCTCCAATAAAGTTCAAATTTCGCTAATTGCTAAACCAGCTCTAACTTGTAAGCCATGGCAGCGAACGATATTGTGAAGTATGGAATCATAGGTGTGGGGATGATGGGTAGAGAACATCTCATCAATCTCTACCATCTTCGCACCCAAAATGTCGCCGTTGTTAGCGTTGCCGATCCTCATGTCCCCTCCCAGAAACTAGCTCTTGAACTAGCCCAATCCTTTGATTGGCCTCTTAAGGTATATGCCCGAATTTTTTATTTCAATACACACTTGCAGTTTCAAAATTAATCATCTGCAATTACGGGTTTTTTCTTGATTTCTGCAGGTATTTTCAGGACATCAAGAGCTATTGGACAGTGGACTTTGTGATGTAGTGGTTGTATCTTCTCCAAACATGACTCATTATGAAATTTTAATGGACATTATTAACCACCCGAAACCCCATCATGTATTGGTTGAGAAGCCACTCTGTACCACGGTTGCTGATTGCAGAGAGGTCTGCTAATTATTTCCGTTGTTATTTCTACTTAGTTTTGGTACTTTCATGTTAGCACATTTCCAGCCCATTGTATATGTTATTTGGAAATCCTTTTTAATGACGGAAAGCTATGGTTGGATTATAACTGCGACACACTAAAATTGCTGATACTTCACCCTCTTATAAATAATTATATAATAGCTCCAACCATGTTCTTTACATTTTCCAGCCATTACATATGGCATGTCCATGCTATGACTGGGACTGCGATTTAAAACCTTGAAAATGTGTTTTAAAGCTTAAGCGTTTTCTTGAGCGTTTATTTCCTAATAACTTCCATTAAATTCTCACGCAACTGTAAGGACTCCTGGTAATTATCATGAATGTTTTGAAATGGGTTTTCTAGGAAAAAGAAATGGATAAGAAATGTGTTTTCTTTTTTCTTTACACTGAAAACAGAAAACGTTATTAGTAGCTTATCTTAGCTTAAGAAATAGGTTTTCTCAGGACTTGAGCATCGCAGATTATTTGATCTTTCTAATTTATTAGGTCTTGAATTTGTTAGGTCGTGAATGCTGCTAGAAAGAGGTCAGATATACTTGTGCAAGTTGGATTGGAGTATAGATACATGCCACCAGTTGCTAAGTTAATTGAAATTGTCAAGGGTGGATCTCTTGGACAAGTCAAAATGGTGGCAATCAGAGAACATAGATTTCCATTTTTGGTCAAGGTAAATTTGCATCTTAGTTTTCCAACTTACTATTGCAGCAATCAATGTTCTTGACTAATGCTTCTAATAGGTTAACAATTGGAACCGGTTCAATGCTAACACAGGGGGTACCCTGGTAGAGAAGTGCTGCCATTTCTTTGATCTGATGAGGCTGTTTGCAGGTGCAAATCCTGTTCAAGTTATGGCTTCTGGAGCTGTAGATGTTAATCATAAAGATGAAATATATGATGGCAAGGTAAATTGATGTTCTTGTCAATTTGATACAGACGCTAATTACAATTTCGAAAAAGCTGGTTTCATTTGTTTTCAGGAGGAATCCATCCATATCTTTAGCTTATTCAAATAGTAATCAATCTTATTCTTACCATGTTTCACTCTTCATAGCAAACTTTTGTCTAATACTTTTTTTTAAAACTCATCTCTTAGGAGATTTCTCTTCAGCAAAAGATATGTTTAACTACAGCGTAGTAACAGATATGGATATTGATGTTGGATGCTAAAGTCCTCTAACAGTTCCACAAATACAAGAATTTAGATATGTTACTGTAAGTTGACTGGTTAGGTTGACAGTTTGAGCTGTGCAAGATTTGATTTTTTCTCTTGTGAGATTAGATGTGTAAAATTTTATTATCTTTATGTTCAATAATATCAGGATAGCCTTCTGTTCATAATTTTTCTTTTGGATTTAGGTACCGGACATCATTGACAATGCATATGTTATTGTTGAGTTTGATAATGGTTCTAGAGGGATGCTTGATCTTTGCATGTTTGCTGAAGGCAGTAAAAATGAGCAAGAAATATCTGTTGTTGGTGATATTGGAAAGGTAAAGCAATCTTCCACTCTCTCTCTCTCTCTCTCTCTCTCTTTTCCCTAAGACATGTCCACAACTATGCATTGGCACTATGAATGGTCTGCTATATTGCATTCTCCAAATAGAGAGTCACTCTTTTGGCATTCGCTTAGGTTCAGATGGATCCTTTCAGCAACCTATGTATCAAACTGGAGCTTTGTCTTTTTATACCATTAATTTAATTAGTGATTCTTAGAGTGCGGTGCTCGCTCTTGGGAATCTTATAGGCCTATGCATGTTTCTCACTCAGTTTTAATGAATACGTTGCTTTGTAACAGGGGGAAGCCTTTGTTCCTGAGAGTATTGTTCGCTATGGTACTAGAGCAGCAGGAAGAGATGGTGTCCAGACATTCAAAGCTGAGGATGACCGAATAAAGTGGGTTGCTTTTCTTGTCATTATTTCCTAAGGTTGAAGTGTTTTGCAGCATTGTTCACATTCTTTTGAGGCGTTAGGCTTGCTTTTACTCTTTTTGCTTAATTAGTCATTGACTAATATTTGAATTGAACCCATAACCTCACGACCCATGGGCTGCACTGATGCCATTTAGCCAAAGCTCACTGATTAGGCTTCACTGATGCCTTCTACTCCTTTTGATGTGATATTGGATCAACTTGTTTTCCAGATATGATGGACTGCATCATGGATCTAGCTATTTGGAACACCTTAACTTCCTGTCCGCAATTCGAGCGAAAGGTGAAAAGGCTCCGGCAGTGGATTTGCAAGATGGATTGATTTCAGTGGCTATAGGAGCTGCAGCACAGCTTTCCATTGAGAAAGGTCGATTTGTGACTATTAGGGAAGTCATTGATGAATGAAAATGGTTCTTTATGAGTTTATTTTAGCGGCTCTATTTGTGGTTGTTTCATTCAATCACACTCTTACCAACTTGGAATCCGCTTTCATTCTTGTATACTAGAGCAGACGTGCTGTAGAGCCTTAAGTTCTCAGTTTTCTTTTTGCTGTATTTAGTGATATACCTTCACTTGTTATGATCAACATATACTTGTGTCTCGCCTTATTGCGAGTTTATTGCTTCTATTAAATTAATTCAAATTTGCAAATGTTGAAATGATGATTGTTATTGAAACGAAAGTATTAATATGCAGACAAATATGGTCAGTGTTAAGCGTGTATAAGATTTGAGCGTACATCCAGCTTCGAGTGCCTTTTCCTCGTGCATAAATATCGAAGAATGCTAATTGAAAAATAATAAAAGTTTATTATATTATATTGAAATCAATGCATATTCATTACAACTTACTAATTAAAATGGAAAATTGGACACTTCTCATTTATTGTTTCTGTCCATTTTTAACAAAATACTGGAGAGAGGGTGGACATTCTGTTATCTTTGTAATCATTTTGGGCCTCAAGCCCATATATTTGGCTCTCAAGTTGCGCTAAGCGAATCCCGGTGCATATTTTAAACAGACTGCGGACCCCGCTCAAAGGAAAAGCACCTCCTACAAATAGATCAAGAATTCGCGCGCATTTGTAAGATTTATTCACTCTTTCTGCTTCGAAGCAAAATGGAAGATGATGGAGGAGAGAGATCAAGCATCGTAATAAGCCTAATAGAAAACAGAGCCAAAGAGGTACCTTATTCTGTTTGTTTTCCGGGAAGATTCTTGAAAGTAAAGGAACTTTCCGTGTATTAACAGGCTATTTTACTGCTTTGGCTTACTTTTGAATCGAATTTAGAACTTGAATTAAAATATAAAAATCTGCTTTATGTCGTCCTCCTAATTTTCCTCTTTTTTAGGATGATTTGTATTTTTTTTTTCGAGAAATGATCATTCCCAGCATTTGAATTCCTGAAATGCTTGTTGAATCCTCAATGAGATACTTGTTTATTTCTTTTAAAAAAATATTAAATTATTTTATTAATTATCCTACAGCTTGTAGGGTGTTATTAATGTATTAGTAGTGTTTTCTCAGTTTGTTCGCAAATGCTTTTATAGTTTTATTATTTTGCTAAATAAGCTGATCTCAGTTTTATTATAGGTTACATTTAAGGAAATCTCTTTGCTAATTGAAAAACAAGAACTAATAAGGTTCAATTGCGAAGAAGGATCTGATATGTATATTATTTTAGGATTTTAGCACAAATGATCGTGTTCTAATTGAAAAATTTACTGACACAGAAGTAATTCTGAAGTTAGTAACATCTCATAATATGAAATTTAAGTTTTTTTACTTAAAATTTGGATATTTTTAACAAACTAATATAAATGGACTTTGTCTAACTTGTAGGTGGGAATGACTGCTTTTGACTTGAGGTCAGCTTCACTTCATCTTTCTCAATATATTGAAACTAGCAGCTCCTATCAGAATACAAGAACTTTGTTGCAATTCTATGATCCTGTGGTGATCATTGTTCCACCAAACAAATTAGCACCTGAAGGAATGGTTGGAATTTCGGAATTGGTGGATCGGTTTTATGCTTCAGTTAAGAAGGTGAAGCCATTAATGAACTTGAATTCTGTGCTTCCTTCTGACTTTGTCTGCCCATGTGTGTGTATGAGCATAAACACATGCTTATCTGTAGTATTCATGTACCAAGCTTACAGTTACTGAATTTTTGTAGGTTGTGATGGCCCGCGGTTGCTTTGATGATACCAAGGTTATACCAGACCATTTTTATCATCACTTATGTTTTATATCCAGGTGCTTAAAGTTGTATTTCTTCAGAGGTATTACATACCTTTTTCATTACTTATTCCAGGGTGCTGTGCTGATTAAAAATTTAGCAGCCAAGGAACCTTCTGCTCTTGGTCTGGACACTTACTACAAGCAATATTATCTCTGCCTGGCTGCTGCTGCAGCTACTATAAAATGGTAGTCTCAGATATGCTCAGCAGATTTGACTGAAGAGGGTATTTTAATTTTACTTGTAGATCATGTAGTGTGTGTGTGTGTAATTAAGTTAACGTTGGAACAAATTGCATTTGATTCTAGAGCTATAGCTTAAGTGGTAATTAAACTATTTGAACCAGAAAGCATTAGAATCTTCTGAATAGTGGCCAAATAACTATCAGGGTTACTATGTAAGAAATGTTTCTCATTTTACAAGTTTACCTTGTAAAATTAAACAAACTTCTGCATTTCTTATACTTCATTCACGTGATTTTGTTTGTTTCTGCAACTAAATTTGGTACTCGAATATGTGTCAGTTTGATTTGTTGAGTCAATTAGATCATGCATAATTGAAAAAACAACATCGTGATGAATATCTGTTTGTTTGTAATTGAACATATGAAGTTTAATTTCGTATCAGTTTATTGCTATAAAAGTTTCAATAATTTGAAGCAATTAGTTCTGTAAGATATAACTGGCAATCATTAAAACACAGAATATGCTGCTCTCATCACTACTGTATATTTGTTAGACGTAGATGCATTTTACTATTGAATATGAAAAAGGCTATATATTACATTAGGACTTATGGATTAAGGTAGACCTTTTTAAATCTTGTGGAGGAAAAATATTTAACATTGATCAGATCGTCACTGTTTCAAGAATTCTTAGCTGAAGATGTAGTGTTGAAGAATTGAAATGGATCTTTGGATATCTGTGAAGCAATTTGAGAGTGAATGGGAAATCAATGCTGTGGTTCCAGGGTTAAATATATACCAAATGGAACAGCGAAAAGGAAATAACTTAATTCTATAATTCTGACCATCTACATCTGAGAATTTTCCTGTAAATGGTGTAGGCATTTTGACAGCAAGTGGATGTGAAAAGAACATGTGGATTGTTATGGTTCTTTATAAATCAAAGATCATGAAAATCCTTGAATTGTTCTGTTGCATCTCTTAAAAAATTATGAAGTCATATTGCAGTTTGAATCCTAAACTATGCATGCCTTTTTTCTTTCTTCCCTTTTCACCTTTATCAAACCCTAATTATTTAGTTGCTTAAAGTTTGTGAAGAATAAGTTTCCTTTTATTATTAGCATTATTATTTTTATATTTTATAGTTACTAATTGATTTGAAAAGAAAATTTTTGAATGTTATATGCACAGGACAGAAGCTGAGAAAGGTGTCGTTGTTACAAACCATTCATTATTGGTATGTACTCTGTAACATATGCTCCTTTTGCACTCGGCGGAAAAAGTAATAAACAATTTAGTACCATCTTGAGTGATGCTTATGTGGTAACATGTCACATTATATTGATTAGCTATACGGCCTGGTCAGAGTGAAAGGCTTCATGAACTATTAACTTTTTGCTAGTCTTACAGATCTCTAATATCTTCTATTCTTACTGTTTCCTGATGCACTTTTCTAGACCTATTGCTGTTCAGATAAGCATGTTTGTGGCAATCTATTAACACCCGATTTGGCCAGTCAGTAACACCCTTCTTATCCCATGTTATAGTGGACGTTGTGCCAATTAACATTGATTATGGCCACTTTCTGCTTCAACTTCAATCTTTTTGTGCATGGATGAATCCTAGCTGCGAATTTATTTAACTAAATGAAATATATTTTATGAAAGTCAAATCTGAGCAGCCCAGCATTACTTTGAGTATATTGTGGCCTTCAGCTATTGTAAATCTAAAATATAGGCAGTCCTGCCAAAATAAAATGTGATCATTTCATTCAAAAATATCCTGCAACTTATAACTCGATTGTGCAAATTATCCAAGCAACAAAGAAAATCCTTCCTTTAAGATGTATAATTTCAGTTAGTGTAGTGCTTTCAGAATTTTGTTGAGCATTTAGTAGTCATAATATCTCATTTATTTTTCCATATACATTTCATCTGTATGTGTACTGACAATTTTAAGGATTCTGATCTTTATTCATGGACTTCTCACTATCACAGGTTACGTTTAATGGATCATTTGACCACATGAATATTGATGCAACTAGGTAATTTTTCTGTCTTTTCTGGATGTCTGCCTCAATTTCTAGTGCATTATGGTTCAGTTCTGATGATGATATTTTGAATTCTATGAAAATGACATTTTGTTTAGTAAAATTTCTGGGACAGACATGCATCACAATTGATACTTATTTCAAATTCTTTGAGAACTTCATCGTTGAATTTTTATGGCAGTGTCCAGAATTTGGAAATCATTGAGCCACTTCATTCTTCTCTTTGGGGCACAACAAACAAGAAAAGGAGTCTATTCCATATGCTTAAGACGACCAAAACAATAGGAGGGTAAGTAAATAGTCACTAACTTAGTGAATAATCATGTCATCGCACAAATTAGAGCTCAACCATGGAAACAAAAGTTGGACCCTTCTTAATATTTAGAAGTTTGACCCATTGTTTTGGTATTGGATGATCTTCTTTTCTTTCCTAAGAACTTCGGATGTGATATTGGGTTGGATTGCTTCTCCAGGACTAGACTTCTACGTGCCAATTTGCTGCAGCCACTAAAAGATATTGAAACTATAAACACCCGCCTCGATTGCCTGGTTAGTATCAGAGTCAGCTGTCTCAGATTTTTAGAATGGAGCTAGGCAAGAATTTATATTTCAGTAAAATGCACCTTCTTCAAAAGCATTGGCAGTTTTCTTTACAAGTAACTGTAGGATTATCTGTTTTCTCATCTTCAACATACTTCACAGAATGGGAAACCAAAGAGAAAGGGGATGGAAATTGTCTCCATATATTGAGTTTAGCATGGTTGCATATTTTGTCAGGATTGCTATGGGGGTGAAACTAAATTCAGTGACCTCATTTAGCATAACCAGAATCATATGAATAAGAGGGGAGAGATAAACACACATACACATACACAGAAACAGAGGAAAAAAGAAAGGGTGACTGATTTCTGTAATCCTGCAATTTGGGTTTGTCCATAAAATTAGTTAACTTAGAAAACATAGCTTAACCTTTTGTTGACATTATGACAATCTAGTTTGAATTCCTTTGTTTGATTGTATAAGTTATTCCTAACTACTGCTCAGCAAGACACATGAAAAATTTATGAACTGAATATTTTATTTGATGAAAGATCTAACTATCTCATGATTTCCATTTAGATTTGTTTTTTTCTTTGGTTCCCCGAATTTCATGGAAGGAACAGCTTGCAACTGTCGATTAGTCTCATCTATAATGTATTTCTTTACATTGATTTCAGGATGAGCTGATGAGCAATGAACAACTGTTCTTTGGACTCTCTCAGGTTCTTCGCAAGTTTCCAAAAGAGACAGGTAATCAAAAAGCTAAAAGAAAGAAGTAACAACAAAATTGACCTGAAACCAAGTGGGACAAATTTTTCTGGAAGTTAAAGCTAATTTTATTTAATATCTAACTTCAAGTTTGTTTATGCTCTTTATTAGACAGAGTACTCTGTCATTTCTGCTTTAAGCCAAAGAAGGTTACAAATGAGGTTTTAGGCACTGAGAATGCCAGAAGGAGCCAGGTGTTGATATCAAGTATTATTCTGCTTAAAACTGCTTTAGATGCACTGCCTTTACTTTCAAAGGTAATTGTTACCTTAGTAATGCACCATATGCTGTTTCCTAAAGTCATAAATTTAAAGTAATGTTATTTTAAGCATTACAGGTGCTTAAGGATGCAAAAAGTTTTCTTCTTGCAAATGTTTACAGGAGTGTATGTGAAAATAAGAAATATGCTTCCATCAGAAACAGGTATATCTCATGCTGCTTGAGAGTTCCTATATTGCTGTATCAAGAGATATAGATGTTGAACAGTATTATTACCTAGTTTTCAGTTTCCCGAGCCTAATTGGCCAACTAGTTTTGGTCAGAATGTGGGCTGATGGAAGAATGCATATTAGCATTTTTACATAGAAATTTCTTCAGTTAAATAAAATGCAACATAAAGTAATTGACTCCCTCATTCTGTCTCAATATTAAATGCATCTCTTTAAAATGTTGAACCTGCTATTTAGTCTGTTGAAGAAACAATGGCCAACTCTTATTGAGAAAACTTGCCATTGTTTGTCCTCTTCAATTTTTTTTTCTGTAATTCTATTATATGCAATAGAAGTAGTTTGTCAATGATATGTCATTCTTTCTACATTGCACTCACATCCGATCTTATTAGAAATTTGAGTAACTATGAACTACGTCACTTTATTATCTGAAAGATTCTTTTTCTTTCTCTTCTTTTTTTTTCCCTCCCTTAAGAATTGGGGAACTGATAGATGAAGATGTGCTTCATGCCCGGGTTCCTTTTGTTGCTCGAACACAGCAATGTTTTGCTGTCAAGGCTGGTATTGACGGACTTTTGGATATTGCACGGAGAACATTTTGTGATACTAGTGAAGGTTGCTACCATCTAGGTTCTTTTTACCTTTCATTTAAAAAAAAAAATCTTGCATCCATTGATATTCTTCTTGTTTTTGTTGTTACCTTTTCAAATATGATAGCTGTACACAATCTTGCAAATAAGTATCGTGAAGAATTCAAACTGCCAAATTTGAAACTTCCATTTAATAACAGACAAGGCTTTTACTTTAGCATTCCACAGAAGGACATCCAGGGAAAGCTTCCAAGCAAGTTCATTCAGGTTGTGAATAACACCCTTATCTGCTTATTGATAACTAAAATCCGTTCATTAATCATCAATTCATATGCTTGTTTCTTTAACATAAATCAGGTCCAGAAACATGGAAACAATGTACACTGCTCTTCTTTAGAACTTGCTTCTGTAAGTATCACCTACATCTCTAGTTGATTTCAATCTATGATTCAGACGAAATTTTTGTGATCTATTATTGTGACAGCTGGTGGTACTACTGTTTTATTCCATTGGATTTCATCTTAATATAAATGGATATCAAATTGGGGTTGCATTGGAACTGCCTCTTCCTGTTGATAGAATGAACTTAGATCACAATCTGCTCTTTGACCATCCTATTGAAGTCTGAAGCATGCCAAATTAATTTTATGCTTATTTATCACTGTCTTAGAATTGCTAAAACCTCTCAGTCCATACAAAAATAATTGGTATACAAGTGCTGGTGGATCCATTATTGAGTCCAAGAAGCTGAATTCCTGCTGGTTGTTTATTCTAGATGAACATCTTGTGCTGCATTTTTGGGATGCAACTATGGTAATATTGGAGATATACGTGTGTTAAAGAAACTAAGTATGCCCTGAGGATCATTCATGAATGGGTACACTTGAGGATATGAAGCATTTAAAAATTAAACGTAAATTTGTCCATCTGTAATGGAAATTACATTAGCAGGAATATAAGCCGAAACTTCTGTTCAAATGATAATCTAAGACATTTCTTCAGTTGTCAAGCTTGTAACTAGAGGATTTTTTACTCTTAATATTGATTAATGTGCATCCTGTATGGTTGGAAAGAAATCACATATGTCAATGAGATCTTTCAAAAGGGACTGATGCAAATAATAATCTCAGGCATTCCTCTAATTAACAGATTTTTCTTAAATCTTAATATTAATGTTTGCCTGTTTTGTCTCAAACAATTTGTTCATATTCCTTATTAGAGACCAGAGTAATAAAAATGAAATAAACTTTCAAGATAATGCTGTTCATTTGTATGTTTGTGTCAAATTATGGTATCATCTGATATGCTATTGCGTAATTGTAATGCACCTCTTTCCATTCTATTCTATGCTCATCTTTCCTACTGGATTCAAAATACATATTATTTGAAATGGCTGGATTGTGGGAAAATGTTCATTTATTTTTGCTCTGTTGCATTCAATGTGCAGCTGAATGTCAGAAATAAGTCTGCAGCTGAAGAGTGCTATATAAGAACAGAAGTTTGCCTTGAAGGTTGTAATAGACATGCTGATAATATTATGGCACATCTTAGTGTCATGAACTTCACATCTGTGCTTATCCCTTCATCAATGTGCCTCTTTAATTTCAATGACTTTATTTTTCTTTAACACAATTGACCTCATGAAGCCTGCTCTCTTTATAGTAACAACTAGCTAGAATATGGAAACTCACGTACTGGATAAATCTGATTTAGATTAACTTGTAGGAAAATATTTTGGTACTGTACTTGGCTGGTCCTATGGAAAATATTCTGATTTAGGTTGGCTTCTTTTTCCACTTGTGGGTCTGGGTAATTGACGGGACAATTATTCTTGAAGACATCATATCCTCTAAACTCATGCATGCCCTATTGTAGTCTCTTTCGTTACTTATATGGTCTTCCACCTAATTTCAGCTCTATTAGATGCTATAAGGGAGGATGCATCTGCACTTTCCCTGCTTGCGGAGGTCTTATGCCTTCTAGATATGATTGTTAATTCATTTGCTCATACAATATCAACTAAGCTTGTTGACCGATATACTAGGCCAGAATTCACAAGTAAGCAATTTTTTCCTGTTTGTAGAATCTATCTTGTGACTCACTGAGGTGATTGGGCATGTCTAATAGTTTGCTATACTTGTAGATAGTGGCCCATTGGCTATTGACGCTGGAAGACACCCTATCCTGGAAAGCATACATAATGACTTTGTCGTAAGTAATTTTGTCTTGGGGAATTTCATTGCTTGTGCATGTCCTTTCTTGTACGGAACTTTAAAACATATTATTTTACTGATTTTTCATGCATTGGAAAATCAGTAAAACAATTTACTGGTAACAGCTCTGTTTTTGCAGCCCAACAATCTCTTTATTTCAGAAGCATCAAACATGGTCATTGTCATGGGCCCAAACATGTAAGGAATTCCGTCATTTGATGCTGCACCTAGACTGGATTTAAATTCTTTTATGCAATGTACCGTTCATCTGAAATGCATGTGGTCTTTTGAAGTACATGAATGTGACTTTGACCTGTTACAGTCCTTTTAAGCTTTTTGCGTTGTCAGGTCATATGGTATATCCGCCGTTTAACTCAGACCATAAAAATCGGAAAAATGTCTGTGCTAGAGTTGCCCTGGATGCTCCATATATTGCATGATGGCTTATGTCACTGCCGTCGAATTGTCATGTTTTTGGAAGTGAAAGAGCAAAATAATGGGAAAGTTCTGAGATCTCCATTCTTCGTAATGGTCTCACTAAAATATCCTAAAACATTTTTACTGCATAAGGGGCTTCTAGTAAACTATCATAATATAAAGATTTAACTACGTAGAAGAAAGGGTAGGTGAATTACAAACTTAGCTTTTTCAGGCTTTTCCCTGAGCATCCCGTTTCATGCAAAGGGGATGAACTAAAGTGTTATTAGTCTTCTCCTCAAATTGAATTATTTGCCTTTCATTCTTTTGTTTAGGTCATCGTCCTTCAATATTTTCTCGAGCGTAAAGTACTTTAACCTTTTGCATTTGAGCATGCAGTCATCATTTTATGAATTGGCCCAAACTTCAACTAAAACATACAAAACTGTGACGGTATTATCTCTCTGTTCTACTGGAGTTTAGCTATTTATGATTTTCTGCAGGAGCGGAAAGAGCACATATCTTCAACAAGTTTGTCTTCTTGTTATTCTGGCTCAGATTGGTTGTTATGTTCCTGCTCGCTTCTCAACTATAAGGGTAGTTGATCGTATATTTACAAGGATGGGTTCAGTGGACAATCTTGAATCGAACTCCAGTACGGTACAATTTCTAGGCTCGAGTCTTCAATAGTTAGCCGTTTTTATAATCATACTATACTAGTATAACGGAACTGTGAGAAAGAAATACAAGTTCCCTTTGTTGGCATACCACTCTTATTCTCTTTGGAATATAACTATAAAGAGACCACGAGTGTTGTCTATGTTATATTTAACTAAGAACTGCTGAGGTCCAAGATACCAAACAAAATTTGGAACTCAAATCTAGTTTCCATGTAATATTTCTAATATTTGTTAACTCATATTTATCGGTATGATTATGACTTGTTACCTGCATTTTTATATTTCATCAAACTAGTAATTAGTGACTGATTTGCTGGTAGCCAATTGGAAGAAAACAGAAACTTCTTTCAATGCCCAAAATTGTTGTAGTCGCTGTTTTGTTTGAATTTAAGACACTGAGCAACAGAGAGAAAGATCCCATCTGAATGTATGGAAACCACATTGATTGCTTTCTCTTTTTGAAAATGTATATTATTATTGCCTGAAATTTGGTTTTGATAGCAAGAAACTATATCATGCTGTTCTTTTTCTTTTGGTGCCACAGTTTATGACGGAGATGAAAGAGACAGCTTTTGTCATGCAGAATGTCTCCCAAAGGTGATATATCACGTGCTTTCCCTACGAAGAAATGTAATATATATTCAAAACTGCACTTTCTTTGTTAACAGAAGTCTGATCATTATGGATGAGCTGGGGAGAGCTACCTCGTCTTCTGATGGATTTGCAATTGCCTGGAGCTGCTGTGAGCATTTGTTATCACTCAAAGCGTAATCACTTCTCACATTTTCCTATTGCAATGCCTATATAAGAACATTGTTGACTTAAGGACATGCTTCTTCTATGTAATGTGGTTGCTTCCCAATTGCAAAAACCACAAGATGCCAAAGTCAGATATTACAATAATGCTGATCAATTTTACAAAAACAAAAACACATACATGCAAATATTTCATATGATTCAAACATACCAGTGAGCTGATGTGACTTAAAAAGTAGATTACCTTGGAGAAACTAGCACACGTTTGTTGACACACTAGTTAGTTTGGTCTATCCTCACATCAGCAGCTCCAATTGTTGTCTGAAAATACAGCATTTGCTTTCTTCTTGTTCAATCATTTTCAGGTATACCATATTTGCTACTCATATGGAGAACCTATCAGAACTAGCGACTATCTATCCAAATGTCAAGCTTCTTCACTTAGATGTGGCCATAAAGAACAACCGTTTAGATTTCAAGGTAGTATCTCCGGTTATATTTTGTCCTACATTTGATCTTTTGCTGATGTTTATTGATTGAGACTTCGATTCACTCAGTTTCAACTCAAGGATGGACCAAGACACGTACCACATTATGGCCTTCTATTGGCAGAAGTGGCAGGCCTACCAAGCTCAGTGATCGAAACAGCTCGAAGCATCACATCAAAGATCAAGGAAAAGGTACAGGTTCAAGTTTAATGTTACTATAAAGCCATGATTGAAGATATGTTTTTAAGCATTTTAGAATCAAAGCTTTCATAGGAGTTTTCAGATTTGTTCTCCTAGGTTTTACCAGCTCCTATGTGACTTAATTTCTATTTAAGCTTATATGTATTTGGTATGATGTAGCTATAAAATCGTACCTTTCTAGCAATTGATGTATCTAACTTGAGATGTAATTGCTTGGCGTTTTAAATTTTGTTCAGGAAATAAAGCAAATGGACGTAAACTGCAACCAATATCAACAGCTGCAGTCGCTATATCGTGTTGCCCAACGATTGATATGTTTAAAGTATTCCAGTCAAGATGAAGATTCCATTCGGCAAGCCTTACAGAATCTTAAAGAGAACTACAGAGATGGAATGCTCTAATACAGGGATATGTCAATTTTTGATGTTCAAGCATCAGTTCTACCGAAGAATGATCTTAGATTTGTATTTCATATGGAAAATCAGGAAGCTACTGCCTCAGTTTAGCCAAAGACAAAAGCACGTATCTGTTCTATTATCATTACTTAAAGATTTATTCATCGATTTGAAAAAAACTCCAGTGCATTTATTTGTTTTCCTAAAACCCATGCAGAGAAAGGGCTCAAACCCTAGTGTTACGTAAATTAGCTCTGTATTAAAAGAAATATGCTCAACAGCAAGACCTTATTTGTCAAGAACATAATAGGATGATCACTTCTAAAACTACCAATAATGCGAGAAGCTCAACATTTTCACTCAGATTGTTGGGATTCCAAAACAGCAGTCTTTCCAATATCCAAAATTTCAAACTCAAAGTAATAACAATTTTGTTCTCCAGACAAAATCCATAAACTAACCCGTCCAAGAACATAGATGAAATTAACGGTAACGGCGAAGGGAGAGAGTGTTGTTTCTCTTCCATGTTGCTCTGCGAGAAGGACGATTCTTGTGGTGGAGATGTCCCCTTCCACGTAGACCCCTGTATTTCTTGCCAGCAGAGGTAAGACCTCGGAGCTCCCTGTGCTTATGAACAGGTTCACACAGCCAGTTGATCCTTGGGTCATTTCGAATGGCATTATGTGCTACATCAACTAAGATTACCTCAAAATACTTGTAAGTAGAATCCTGTACCAAAAAAATACAAGACAAATGAAAAAAGTAATGCATAAATATGTAAAGAATGGATAATACTTTTGAAGTCAGCCAACAGACCTCATTAATCCAGTAGGAATTGAGAACCCTCAGACCACCCAATTTCCTACCAGCACGCTCCTCTGCAACAGACCTCTTGCTACGCTGAAACTTCAGTTGAGTCACACCCTGGTTGGTGGGCTTACCATAGACAATACCCTTGGGAACAGGCCTCTTCCTGCCACCACGTCTGACACGAACACGATAAATCACGTAACCCTGAAAGAATTTAATGGAGTCAGTGCCAGTGCAAAATATGAGGTCATCACAAATGAACATGTCATAGCAAGTGCTACAACAATGTTGAGGACTCCATTTGACACGGTAACATTGTTCTACATTTTTGTAAACAAATAACTTTTCCTGAGCAAAACAACAAAAATTCAAAATATGGGCTTTAATAACAAGCATGCTTGGAACAGAACATGCCAAGATAAATTCAAACATTTTACTGACACAAGTTACAGAACTATTCATCCCAGTTCCCAGCAAAACACAAGAAAATCAAGATACTAACAAATAAGATTAGAAAATAATTTCAAACTGTATCAGATCTTGACAAAAGTGAATCCAGTAAAAAAGAGAACTCACTTGGTCAGATGATCGAACATGTTTGATATGGCTGGTCTTAGGAAGCATCTTATCATCATACATATACACCCCCCAAAGGAGAAATGAATATGCATCAAGACACCACTAAATCAGCAAGGACAACTTATGCCAAAACAAAGTACCTAACGTGCAGAAATGAAATAACATCCGTATAAAATAAAACTTGGAAAAGATCCAAAACATAGCTGCCAAAAGTAATTGACAACTTCAACAGACCTCCTTAGCCACCACAAAATAAATAGTTGAGAGCTTGAAAGTAAACAAAAAATAGAAATAAGCAAGATGTAATAAGCTTCTCTCTTTAAACTTTGCGAGGGGAATATAACATTGAAAAACTATCCAATAGCACGAGAAATGAACATTACCCCATGAGATCAAATAACTAGAAGATACAAATTCAAGATCCCTGCTCTACCTGTTTGGCCTTATAGCCCAAGCGACGTGCCTTGTCAGGGCGGGTTGGATGGGTCACACGGACAATTGAAGGATGCTGACGGTATTCCCAGCACCTTACCCTCTGCAAAAACCTCATGACATCAGACTGCTTCTTCCTCCATAGCTCAGAGACATACTTGTACGCCCCTATTTTCAAAAAAACAATAATGTCAAAACACAGTCTTAGTTTTAAAACAATTTAATTTAAGCATTTCACAAAACCCATTTTTCTATTTTGCGTTTCGTTGGGTGAATTCAAGGGAAAATGCACTTCAGAATTACAACATATAAGCATGCGAGTGGTTTGAAATGAAAAATGCAACTATAGAGCTACAGGGTCCACAGCATTGGCGTTTGAAATAGTTAAAAAATGAATACAAATATCAGTTAGCTTTTTAACATGAGCATTTTCTATTTAACAGAGACCAAGAAACATATATCTCAGCAATCCAACCTCGGGCTAAATAATATAATACACCTCTCTTTAACAAATCCAAGAGCATCAAAACTCATTTTACCCTGTTAAAAAAAAAAAACATTAAAATGGATGGCAAGAGTGGAAATGGAAATGATCAACTGTGCGATAACGAATCGATCAAACAAAATGGTGACATCTACACTCGAAAACAGGATATGAAACATTTAAATACAAAAAATAACTAACTCAGTAACTCTACAATCAGTAAAAGACACAGCGCCATTGGAACTGAAGCATGCATGAGCAACGAGAAACTATCCGTTTAGAGAGACAGAACGAGGGTGTGTACCCATTGGATCGGAGCTCAGCCGGGCTGCTGTTCTAGTGACCAGAGTTCCACCTCCTAAGAGAAAGCGCTAAGGGTTTGCGGAGAAAACCCTAGTCTTCTTTATAAACTGCACACTGGAGATCTAGGCCGTCCATTTTCACCAGAGATGGGGCGTTTATTAATGTATGAAACGACATCGTGTTATTGTCCAAGGGTGATTATACAATTAGAGCGTGGCCCAGGCCCAAAAAGGGATTTGTAAAAATACGAGTTGGGTTAGGATTTTTATTTGCCATGTATAGTCCAGACCGGCGGCTCCTGATCATCAACTCTTTTATACGTGGCGGAATCTCAATAGCTAACAATTTCCACATAATTTACTGTTTAAGAAATTACAAATTTTTATTTAGGTCCCACGCCCTAAGCTCTATTCAGTTTTCCCTTTCGATCTCTGTCTTGCAACTTCTGCTGTTTGCAGTACCAAAAATGGCTACCGCTGCCTCAACTATCTCGCTAAAGCCTAAAACCTCAATAGCTCCCTCCATTTCCAAAGCCTCATTTTCATCTCCTCGGTCTATGAAACTCACCTCTGTTCATCCACACTCAACCTTCAAACCGCTCACCTCCGACGCGCGTTCTGTCCTTGTTCCACGCGCCACCGCCACTCCCTCTTCCACCACTTCCACCGACGCAACCACCTTTCATGGACTCTGCTACGTTGTTGGAGACAACATCGACACGGACCAAATAATTCCCGCCGAGTATCTAACCCTTGTACCTTCAAACCCAGCCGAATACGAAAAGCTTGGCTCTTTTGCCTTAATTGGCCTTCCAGCCTCTTATGAAACCAAGTTCATTGAACCGGGTGAAACGAAGACCAAATACTCAATAGTGATTGGAGGCGATAATTTTGGATGCGGATCATCGCGTGAGCACGCGCCGGTGGCTCTTGGTGCGGCTGGAGTTGCGGCTGTGGTTGCGGAATCTTATGCTCGGATTTTCTTCAGGAACTCGGTGGCCACCGGAGAAATTTATCCTCTGGAATCAGAGGTTAGGATTTGTGAGGAGTGCAAAACTGGGGATGTGGTGACTATTGAGCTTGCAGAGGGTCGCTTGATTAATCACACGACTGGAAAGGAATACAAACTTAAGCCCATTGGAGATGCTGGGCCGGTAATTGAGGCTGGAGGGATTTTTGCCTACGCGAGGAAGACGGGGATGATCCCATCATAATCAGCTTGAGGTATGTGTATATATATATATATAGTAGAATGCAGTACTGACAATTAGTACTTTAGAAATGGAAATTTCAGTTGCGTTGGTTTATAAGCTTGGATTTTTAATTTTATGGAAAGAAATCAAAGAATGCTTATTTATGTGTAGGCTGAGCGTGAATTTTGCTTTCGTTTTGGTTTTGCAAAGAACCTTACTTTGTTTGTAAAAATTCCATGAACGTATTCTTATAATGAAGAATTCACTGAGAGATGACTTCCATAAAGAATTCACTGAGTCATGACTTTCATATTTATTTAGCCAACTCGATGAGCTGGTTTTTCCTATAAGTGCCTATGGCTTACAGTTCTCTAGCAAAAGTCGTCCATTTATGCTGCCTAAACTGTTGATCTGAAACGAAGTTTACTTGACTTACAAACTCTATGGATTATATTTCATTGAGATTTTTTGAGTTGTGCCAGATTTTTGTTTATGTAGCACAACAATGGCAAATATTATGAGTTTGTTCATTTGAAGCATTCAGTTTGTCAAAATAGGATCATGATATGATATGTTGTATCAACTCACAACTTGTTGGATGAACTTATACTTGTGACTAGACTCGGGATCAATGAGGTATAAACTTTGCATTTAATGGCTTGTTGTAGGAATACGAAGCAACATTTTTGTTATAGTAACTAATGTTATATATTGCCGTTACTGAGCAGATGGAAATATTGATATGGTTGCCGCAAGGTAGCTCTTTTGCAAGTTGTATGTAAGTAACCATAGTTAATGGAGAGATTGCAAAATTGAAACGCTTATTGATGCTTATTTATTGGGCTTTTTTAATTAAATAAATAGCTTTCTGGTTCAGAGTAAGAACCATAATGAGTGACATTATGATGGAGAGATGCTAGGAAGAGATAATTCAGTAAGAACTTCAGGTTCCAGCTGAGGAAGAGTGTGAAAATTTATTTGTTTATTTTATTGGATGAGTCCATAGATGTCCCAAAGCATTCAGAGATAAAGAGATCAAGGTTATTCACATTGTACATGTTATATAACTATTAGGTTTTTGATATGTTATTATAGCTACCGTAGATGCTAGCGTGCTTGCGTAATGCTATTATTTCTGAAGTTATATAATGTAGCTGGTAGATAAATTACCCAACTATATAAATATCATATCAGTTGATATTCATTGTGCTCAACTCATGCAAGTATGCAACTTTGGTTGCCTGATATCTCATTATCCTTAATAGTTTATTGCAGACTCTTCAATGTCAACTACTTTTCTATTGGTTAGATTTTCTCTTTACGTATTATTTCTTCGTTTGCAGGTGTTTTTTCTGCTATGGGCATTACGAGCAGGAATCAGCGGTAGCATAGCTTAGTTCATTTCTTTTACTGATACCTCCTCAGACTTTGAAAGTAAATGTGTGCTGAAGCTTTTAGCTTTTTAGTTTATTTTCTTGTAATGTGGCTAGTTGGGTTGCAGTGGCTGGGTCCAGATAAACATTTGATGATAATTTTGACATTGCAGAAGTTACATGCTCAATTATCATAGACTTCAACTGTCAAGTTTTCTTTCCATTTGCATGAGAATATTAAAAATGATTATATGTGTTTAAGACCTTGGAGATCACGGTAATGAAGTTAGGCCATTTACAATGGAACATACCTAGAACAACAGCAAGATGGCAAAAAGATAACTCCAGTTGAGATTAATATGAATTTAGATCACTCCTATGACATTATGGTTAACTCTAATTGTCTTCATTAAGCAGTAAACAAAACGAGAGCCACAAAGGTTTGTACAAATAATCATATTTGAGATTAATATGAATTTAGATCTTTTCGTTACCCTTGACCTTTAATTTAATATATCTGTCACTGCATGGAACAAGAAGAGTTTATGTTGATTCTTGTTCATTTTCATGAAGGATCAAGTATTAAACAAGCTGCAGAATGTAAAAGAACGACCTCAATAGTTGCTTACCTAAGAGTAAATAACTATTTACTCCCTCGGATTTCAACGTTTTATTTAGTAAATAATCTAATTAGTTCCAATAAACTATTTAATCAATTGAGTATTTCTGATATCTAAATTTATTAAACCATTTTAAAAAATTGATTCCAGCCTAAGTCAAACTATATTTTTTAAAAGTAAATAAATTAGTATGATTAAACTGTAAAGACAAATTAACTAAACAAGACGAGGGATAACTATGATCAAACTCAAACTTGAGGGACTAAACAAGTTATTTACCCTTTACCTCAATTATCTTGGAGAAAACATTCCATAGAGAGTTAAAATAAATAAATCATTAAAAGATTATATGTGGAACAACATGGTTTTATTATATTCGTAAATATCCAAATGCAAGAACAGACTCAAATATTTCAAATGTTCGAGGAAAACATAGCATAGGAATCATCGCCTTGCAATTCATTTACAAAAGTCCCTCCCGGCGACAATTACCCCATCTATGGCTTTCAGGAGGGCGGGACCAATTGCCTCCACAGCCTCGCGCTGCAGCTTCCAGCAATGGCAGAGGCGTATTCTTTAGTTTAACCTCCTTTATCTATGCTTTCGTTCCCTTTCCCTCTCCCTCGACCCTCTTGAATGCTTAGCATCCTCTTCCCACCCCACCGGCGGAGGCGGCGAGGGCTCATACCTCGATGGCTTCCTTTTAAAATGCCTTTCATCGTCGCTAGATTCATAGTCCATGACAGCAGTGCTACCCTTTTTGCCTCCACCGCCAGCAGAAACAGACGCAGCCTTCGAAGACGAATCGTAATGGCCATTAGCTAACGAAGAAGACTTGTGATGAGTAGAAGATGGAGGGGGAACACTAGCTGCTGTCGCAGTAGCTTCACCTGACGAAGACACCTTCCGCTTCTTTGTGGTTGTTTCGCCTTCCGGGAAGCTAATGCGAGAGAAAACGCTTGCTTTACTCTTGCGGTCTGCTATTGTCGCTGCTGAAGCAGGCTTAACTGCCGTCTCAGAAGAAGATTTTGCAGAGGATTCTGATCGGTGATGGTGGTGATGATGGCGACGGTGATCGCGTTCAGCTTTGTCTTTATCTCTATCTCGGTCATGATCGTAGTCGTGGTAGTCATAATCGCGATCTCTGTCATGGTCGGATTTTCTTTTGGAAGGACGTGGCAGTGGAGGAGGCGGTGGCTCAAGCTCTCGTGCAGGCGACGGCCTCTCAGGTCTATGGCGGTGGTGAGGATGAGGATCGCCACTTGAAGATGGAGGAATTGATTTCTGGGCCAACAGCAAGTATAAATTAGATGCAAGTAGTTGTGCTTGATAGAGTAAGCTATGCGTACAAATTAAATCCCAAAGGATCACATCACAACACAACACAGGCCCCCCCTTAGACTAACTACGAAAGCCCATCAATTTGTACATGGGCCACGGAACACACCCTTAAATTACTTCAACCCGCTAACAAGGAAGAGAGCAAATGTTAAATGCTCAGTACTCGTGTACTTTTGCTGCATTTTTCAATAAACTTAAAGCTTAATTTACATCTCTTTTTCTTTTTCTTTGTTTTTTTTTTTAATTTTAATCTTTGGCAAGAACATCGTTCTCTGGAACTTTACGATTTTTGTTTTTAACGTTGACCTTCGATTGTATTATTATTATTATTTAAAAGAGGCATCCGACTACTTCTTCAAGAAGAGTATTGCATTTCCAGTTAAAAATTGAACATTTTTTCAACCTAGTAAATAAGATTCAAATTTTTTATTTAAAATCGTATTTGACAAATCTTTACATCTATAGACTTATCAGTTTTTTAAAATAAATGAAAAATAATAACCACGGAACCTGCATATGAAAAATGAAATAATAAAAAAGAAAACAAAAAAAATAAACAAAATAAAAGTAGAAAGGAGAGGCTGCGAGAGAAAAGCACAGGCCACAGCCTCAAAGGCAGGCAGAGTGTCTGTGGCCGACTGCTCTTGCCAAAAGTTGCAGATGGTTCCATGCCGTTTCTCTACCCCTCAATGCCTAAGTGTCTTTTTTGGAAGAATGAGGAACGGGAGAGGGAGAGGGAGAGGGAGAGGGGGCCAGGAGGATGCTGCTACAAACTATGAAATTTCCAATTTCAAATGCTTATGAAAAAGGATCAGATGAAAAAAAGGATTTTTCTGAACCTAACTGCAGGAAGAACCTATTTTTTATTCCCATTTTTCTTGCCCAAAAAGCAAAAAGAATGCATCTTGTCTTGCGAAATTTTCCTTGACGCCACAGAGATAACCACTACAGTACAGGAAAATGACGGAGAAACAGAAATTTAAACAATAAAGAACACATACAGATTTCATCGAAGAAATATCACAGGTGCTGCTCACTTCTCTACCAAATTCTCGCTCTTTGGAAAACTCCCTGATGCAGAAAGACATTGAACAATTCAATCAAGTAACAGATAAAATTTCAAGGTCTATCTGTAATATAGATAACCAACAAGCATCACAAATTCCAAGCAACAAAAGAATACATCGGAGCTTGCTGTCACTTCATAGTGTAGTATAAAAAGGATTTAAATGGCAACTATATTCTGGTCCCATCCAATATCTGCACACAATAACTCCTATCCTCAAGGTTATGATTAAGCAAAAAAGTGTCAAAATTCAAATTAAGCGATAAATTTCCAACCTACATTCACTAACATTGTTGTGTATAAAAAAGTCTTATCATATAAACACCTACAACAATCTCAATCAATCACTTCAAAACTCCACATCAAAAAAACCTTCACAGATATCCACGCCTTTCGTTTAAGTCTACAAAATTGTATTACCTTTCAGCTTGCCTCTCATTTTCACGCCGCCGCCTCAAATCAGCTTTCCGAGCCTCAAATTCCTCCCTGCTCATTGCTGGTGGTCCAGCATTCATGCCCATTCCAAATTCTGCAAGATCCCTAAAGAAGATAGAAGGCAATAATCCAATTAATTCAGAGAGAAAAAATTGAAAATACCAACAATGCATTGATCATACCTCTGAGGGGGTACAACAGGCATCATATAACCTGGTGCACTGAAGGGGTCTGGAGGGATCATGGCCCCAAATGGCATATCCAAAGGGCCCAGTCCATAACCCATGAAGGGCATGGGACCCGCAGCATAAGGATTCATGTAACTTTCCATACCAGGTTGCATGCCATTCCAAAAGGGATTAAAGGGAGACGAGCCAAGAGGCATCATATAACTCTCAGCTGCAAGGTCTTGAGAGGCTCTCCACAAATCTGAAGCATTGCCAGTAGTAATTAATAATCTTCATACCATCAACTAATAAGATGCTTAAATGCACAATAAATTATTCAAGCACATTTAGATAATAGCATTTCCTGATGGACATGAATATTGGAGAATCTCCTACCAAAAAAGGCCAGTTTACAAAAAACAATAACCTACCATTTGGAGGCATGCGGACCTTTTTCTTTTTCTTTTTCTTCCCTGACAGAGCAAAGAGCATAATTAGTTAGATCACTGTCATGAGATATTTACCTGAAGAACTGAAGACAGGAGATGGATAGTATCATGTCTTATTAAATGGGAGAAAGTAGAGGATTACTTGGCACCTCCTATCTCATACACCAGTGAATAAATTTAGGATAAACCAGTACCTGCATCACTGGGTGCCAGCTTCTGCTGCACTTCCTCCTCAGCCAGAGGAGCACTACCTTGTGATGCTGGCTCCTTCACACTCATTGACTCATGGGTAGCTTCAGATACATCAGCTACTTTAGGAATCTTAGGCTTCTCAGGAACTTGATGTATGAGGACAACCGGCTTCTCCTCGTCTACTTTTTCCTTCGTATTTGGGATTGCAGTTTCTTTGATAACAGGAGGGGGCTTCTGCTCTTCCTTAGATGCAGCAGACTGTGTAGGTGATGGAATCATAGGAGGTGGATTGCGAGCAGACTCCATATCTGAAGTAAAAAAACAAGAATGATATTGTCCTTGCATAACCTTATGTGTGTGAATTTCAACTTATGAAAACCAACCTTGAACTTGAAAGGTGCTTCCTGCATTTTCAGCACTACTGTTACCAGATTCCAAAATACGGTTGATTGTATCCCTAAGCGTTTTATTTGGAAGAAGATCATCAGCAAGAATATTTGTTGCGCCACAAACACACTTTGCCTTTGAGATTATATAATCTCTTATACCTGGGTTGAATAAAGCAAAAGATGAGCGCATGATGAACGTAGAAATAAGCTATATTCCTGAGATGAAGAAATCATTTATATTCTTACAGTAAAGCATGCAAATCTACATCTCTTACGCTTATTAAGCAAGGGAAAGCAACATTTAAAAAAGTATGCCAAATCGCTGAGTGTTGTCGTGAACGGCTAAATTACTATCCACATCCTGATTTGCATTAAAAGAAACAATCTGAAAACATGGGGCAAAAGTTATAACTTACACTTATCGCAAAAGCTTGTGAAACAACATTTGCTTGTTAATACAGCATCTTTCATAACCTCCTTGCACAATGGGCAGTGAAGTTCTGGTGGAAGATCACCAACAGATCGTGTTGAAGGTAAGCCTTCGATTTCTTTCTCAAAAGCAGCCCTATACGGATTTAACAAGTTATGATGGACTTCAAGCTGATTAACTCATTTTTAAAACTATGTGGATGAAAATTACAAGATCAGAGAACATAGTCAGCTTACTCATTGGGCTTCAGAACAGCAACTGCACCACTAGGCAATGCATATGAACCATCAGGTGTTGCCATTAGCATTGACTTTGGAATACCAGTAGGAGGTTTCACTCTCTTGATATCATAGTTTGGATCCCCATTTGTAGGACAGTGCTGAATAAAATGTCCTGAGTCAAGGAAGAAGGTAAATAAGCTCAACTTCACACAAGCACATACCAAGAAGAAATATTTTTCTTCTCCCAGTATGATTGATACTGATGGCCCATCTTATACACACACATACCTGGCACCTTGCACCTGTGACATACATAGCCTTGTGGAGGCGTTTTTCGCTCCAACCCTAATCGACCTCAACAAAAGACATATTTATTTCAGTTTTCAATAATGAATTATTCAAAATAAATTTACAATTGAGAATAACCAGCACAAAATATCTCAGTGAACTGATGAATACTAAAATTAGTAGGCATGCAGGCAGACACACACACAAACACACATAAAGACAGGCATAAGATAATCACCAAAGCCACGTCCACCCATTCTTCCACCCATACCCCTTCCAAAACCTCTACCAGGACCAAATCCATCAGCACCTTGACTGCAGATCCAGAAGAAAATTTAGCATCTATAGCAACAAAACAATTCCAAAGACAGTAATAATCAATACATTTATCAGATAATACAAAATAAGAGCATCTAACCGTTGCCAATCTAACGCTGGAGTATCAATTAATGCCTTTATTTTGCTGTCTTCATCAGCTTTATTGGTAGGAGGAGCATCAAGAACTGCATTGTTAGATTGAACAACTGGTACTTCAGGAAGTGCATACAAGTCATTCCCAAACTCATCCCAGTCAGTATCTTCAGTCTGTAACGTAAAATTATTATCCAACCTTGATAAATTGCAGTTGTGGAATGCACATAACTAGATTAAGATGCAAGCAAACATTGTTTGCTCTGAAGCTTACATATTTCATGGCAGATGTCTCAGCAGTCATAAAACTACTCTTTTCTATTGGTGTGTCATCCACCTTATTTTCTACCTTTGGCCTGCAAAATAAAACATGACCAAACTCATGGCAAGCCCTCATAAGTTGCAATCACGATTGCAATACAACTACAATATTAAACCGAGGACAGACACCTTTTTATTGGCAAATTAGACTCCTTCAATATGATCATCAGAATTTTCTTAAAATGAAACAAGCTGACGTGCTATTTCATGCTCCATTCAAAAAAATTTGTCTAAATTAAAGAAAGTTGGCTAAGCGAACAAAATATTAAAGGGTTGAGATAGTACTCTTGCTCAGTAACAATGGGCATGCGAGGCCTTCCTGGAACCCGACGAATTAACACAGAGGTATTTTTTGGGATTAACATTGCTTCATCAAGGTATTCTGAAATTGCAAAACAGAGAATAACAAACCTATAAACACTGAAAGGATAATAAACAAGGAAGCCAAACTTACAATTTATCCAAACATAATCCTCATAGTGGAGCAAGTCACTTATTCCAAATAATGAAAACTAGACCTAAACAAAGAACCCCAATAACCATAGCTTGATAAGTGAAGCAATTTGGTTTCCACTACGTATAGTCATGCAATCTCTCCCGCAGTCCTTCACACGTGATAGGGTCAAAAAGACCACCTTAACTACTAAACATTATTTCCTTTCTTTTTTCCTTTTTCATAAAATCCATCCATAATTGCTGAAACCTCAAGCACAACCTCAGCAGTAAACTATGAGTAACAAGCTAGAGGCAGAGCTTTGAAGACAGTGCTTTTACCATAAACTTGAGGCTACGAACAGACGTAATTGACAAAACATAAAGTGAAATAAGTCAAGTAAAAGAACAATACACCATTGTTAAACCAACAAAATTCGAAGACCCTAGAAAGTTTAAATTCAGTTGAGGATTGATTAAAACTATAATAGTATAAAACCAACCTTCATTAGTTTGGGCGTTAGTGACCACAAGATCGAAGTCGGTGCCCCTGCCCAAATGCTTTGATTCAAAAATTTTTTCTTTCAAAGTACCAACCGATATAAATGGACCGTCCATTGGGATTGAATCATAATCTCTTGCACTCTTAAACTTGTAATACACAGCCATTGCTTCTTTTTTTTTTCGTCACTAAATTTTATAAAATATAATCAAAATCAAAAGATATAGCACACAAGAAGCCCTAGATAGATAAACTATAAGCAATGAATGGCCCGTAAAAAAAAATAAAAAAAAAAGTGGCCTGATATTCAACTGAACTCAAACAAAAATATAACAATACAAAGATGGATTTTTTTTTTTTTCTCTATCTTTCTTCAAGTACTCAAGAGAGGACAATCAAACCAACTAATGAAGGACTCTTCCATGATCCTTCTTCTCCCCACTCCTCGCCTCTACCTCTACGCAATAAAGTCAAAAGTGTTGGAACCTTCAACCGATCAACAATAGACCAGAAAGCGTCTTACGCCAGCAATAACCACTTGAGATACACCATATTCGAACAATTCCTTCGACCCCCGAGAAAAATTCATGGGGCTTTCAATGAGAATTCACAGATCGCATTAACAGGAGAAACAATCCCAATCTTCAATTTAAAAAGATCGACAAACATGAATCGGATAAAACACAGGCGATCCAAATCTTCAACGATGAATCCGAGAAGCCGACACCGCGAGAGAAAAATCTTCGATCGCCGATTGAAAAAATCTCGAGAGAGCGAATCACGAGCTTGAAAACTTTTTTTCAACAATGAAAGGCGAAATCTCTGTCGAGAAAAACCCTAAAATTCGAGAGATTCAAAGAATGCTCTTGGAAGAATTAAACCTGCCTGAGCGAGAACTCCAAGTGGCAATTATCATCGTGGGCTAGGGTTAGTGACATAGACGAGGGCCTTTCAGGTGGTTATGGAATTGGTAAAGAAATGGAGACACTGTAGAAAGTTTCAGTTTTTAGGATATATAAAGGTCTTGATAATGGTTTTTGTTTTGCGGTGCACGGGTTTATGGTCTTTATTCACCAATAGCTGCTCGCGCTGTCTTGTTCATTGATGCGTTGTTTGGGATAAATCCCCCAATTAGTCAGATGAGGTGGGCGCCCAGCCATAGTTTATCCTGGGCCGAGCTGTTTATTGGGACAAGCTAGCCCTATCAACTTTTAAAAAAAAAAAAAAACAAAAAAAAAAAAAAACAAAAACAAAAACAGGCTATATATTTTATTAGATTTAGTTAAATTATTAATGAATTAAATATTTTTATTGCAAGATAAATGTAATTTTTAGTTTTGTAACAATGTTATTTTGCTCTAATTTTAGAATTTTTTTTTAATAAAATTTTAATTTTAAATTTTGAGTATTAATAGAAAAAGGTTTTGATCCAAACAAGTTGAACATATCAAAATTCGGACGGACCAAAATCTAAACAATAAAGCTCCAATAATATTTAAATTTTATAATGCTGACTATAATATTATATTAAAACAAAGTAATTTAAAGTCATTAATGTTTGGAATTCTTGCTTGGCATTTATGACCAAGATTCTTCTCATAAGAATTATTATATCAGTTACAATCTAAGTTATACTATAATTAGGGCTACAAGAATAGGAGAAAGATATCAGATTTCCATAATAAATTAATAGCAAACTAAATTCTCTAGATGTTTCTTTTTTACATCTTTCAAATTGATGCGGTACACGTGGATCAAATACGAAAATAAGTGTAATGACGGAAGAAAAGCGAAGAGTCATACTTTAATAGCTTGAGTAAAAGGTGCATTGTTCTAGAGACAATAGCGAGGTCAAAAGTCACATTCATTAAAAACAAGATATGAATTAATAATGGAATTGACACTTAGGGCTTGTGTAGAATTTTAACTTGTTAAAAAAAAAGAGACTTGAACTATGAAAAACGAGGGACAAAGCAAGTGTGGTTTGGAGTAAAGACTGGACAGTAGAAGAACCGAACATAAATATTTCGGCATATTTTTGGGAGACTTTTGATAGAATAAAGCTTTGACCCAAACAAATTGAACAGACCAAAATCTAAATAGATAAAGTCCGAACAGTATTTAAATTTCATAAGACTCACTATAATGTTAGGTCAAACAAAATCATTTAAAGTCATTAATAACAGGATTCTTATTTGGCATTTATGACAAAAAAAAAAATTTCATAAAACTTGTTAGATAAGTTACAATCTAAGTTGCATTTTAAAAAAGAAAAAACTTTTGAAGCTCCTCGGTACAAAGAATGGTATACCACCTTCTTAAACCTTATCGATTAGCACTAGTTTTGCAATCGAGAGAGGAAAAGATTCCATGTCCAAAATCGGGCGATATAATGCTTCACATACAAATTCTCACTGTGTTACATTGTTTTAGTAAAATTTTTTTTTTAAAAAAAAAAAAAAAGAAAAAAAGATCACCCTTAATATCCTCTTCTGCTCCGTTTGTTTCTTTATATCCTATGCTTCTTCTACTATTATTGTTTTTTATCTTTCTGGATTTGTAATTGTCAAAGAGATTCCCAAATTTCGTTGCAGATCCGCACAATCTATGCTCTGCCTCTGCAAATGATTAAAAAATCCATTCCCAAACCGTGCAAAGAATAATAATCAATGTAAATCCAAGAAAGCAACTCGAATTACTTTGTTTGTATTGATTTGACTATATTGCAGTTAAATAAACTGCAACAATACAATGGCTGATTAAGGGGCTGGGTGGGGTTCCCTACAGAGAAAGCAAGAGGAAATGAACACTATCAAATAACATAACTCACACATCGGTCAAAATTAATGAAGATACAATCACAACATATGCCAGAAAAAAGAAAATGGCTATCTGAACGAAGAACTTCGGATTTTCTCTCATGTTTGGGGATGTCACTGCCCTGAAAACCACAAATCATTCACAGCCAGTCATTGGAATAGATATTGTCTGCGTCAAACCTTTAAGCTATGGAAATGTATGAAAAAGAAAGAAAGAAAAGAGAGGATAAAAACTCTACAATAACACAGTCAAAAACACAAACAAAAAGACACTGCAACTGATGCAGCAAAATGATGTTACCTAGCAATGCGCTGAGAAAATCGCTGGAAGGGTAAACTCTGGATAAAGACAATACCTGGTCCCGTTAGAGTCGCTGTCACTAAATTATCACCCTGCAATTTCACAGCATCAGCTAAGAACAGCTAGTTCTTTTATTGGAAGATATAAGTATTCAAGTCAGACCAACTCCAGGTATTAGTTTTTAACTGCGCCTGAAGTATCAAAAGGTAACCATGGACTTGTATTTAAGATGGACCAAAAATAATGTGGTCCTAGATTACCATTGGCTGTTTTTTAGTGCAAGACAAGGACACAAATGTCTTATTATGCAACAATCTTTAGTAGCATATCTTGTCCATTATATATGAACTGCCCAGAATTTCTGAATTTGATAAATAAGATTTCCAACCAATAAATGAAAAGCAAATGTCTGATTCCAGTGACAAGATGGGGATACGAAGGAAGATAAAGAGTAAAATAAGAAAAGAAGAGGCAAGTTACCCCAAAGACAGCCCTTCTGATAGGGCCATTGTATTTAATTTGGACATTTACTGTGGTATTAAGGGCCACAATGCATAATACGTCAGCAGATAGCACCTCACCCACCTCAAGATTTTTCTGTATGACTAGCAAGATCAAATCCATAAAATTCTCATGGTTAGTCTGAGAAAGAGAGATTTAAAAACTATTGCAACACAAGTGGTAAACAAATGTAATTAGTCAATAATCAACAACAGGGATACGGAATTATGTTAAGACAAGGAAACAAGCCAGTGGGCCAGGCAAATATGTCAAACTCATAACTGAGCTGCCCAAAACATTCAAAAATTTGAACTCATCTCTTTTTCAAAAGCATTCTCACATATTACAGGTTTGAGCCTAACTCTGAGAAGACCCTTTTTTAGTTATCTAGTGATGTCAGAAGATGCATACCAGATCCTCCAGCAAGAATAAATGCAAGCCCCTGTCCAGATAGCTTCTGTCTCAAAAAGCCCTAGTAATGACGTCGACATGCCCATCAAAAGGATGGATATAGAGAAATCAGAAGACAATAACAATAACTACCAATATCAATTGGACAAGGTTTACAACAGAACAATTACTACTTGAAGGACCAATGGCAAGCAATCATATAACCACCAGCATTATCTCACCTCTGCAGTAGTCATGGCATTACGTGCCCTCTGATCAACTGAATTGCTGACCTTAACATCATTGACAGAGCAAAGGAATGCATCTGGCTACATAAAATTTTGATATAGTCACATAAAATTGCAGCTAGTAGAAGTAAGGAAACAGCCAAAGGTAATTCACCAGAAAAATCAGCAACCAGTACGATGCAACTAAATTGTATCCAAAACTCAACAGGACAAAATAGAGAAGAAAAACTCTATAGAACACTTCCTCAGCCTCCAAAAAAAAAAAGGAACAAATAAAGAATGCAAGTTAGATCTACCTGACATAAAATTTCTCCACCAAACATTGCCAAATCAATCTACAAAATTAAAAGCCAGATACAAATCAATCAATGGTTTACCATACTTAATTTAGCACCATGAACTTGATTATGATACAAACCCTGCCCTCAATGATGCATTATTTAAAGAATCCGGTAGAGCTTGAAGAACTAACCGGGAGAATCCTTGCAAGAGAGGGAGCAGCAATTCCAACAAATCCGTCGTTTGTACCAGCATTACGGAGGACTATACTTGTGACAGTCTTCCCAAAAAGCCACTGCCACATACCCACTTCATTCTCAGGGACGTAGACGTTTTCCATTTCAACAGATCCAGACATAAAACACATAGAACCTACAAGCTCGCTGCCTATTAGTTTTATGCATAATAACAGAGGACATGTTTCATAATTTAAACCCATAACGTAAGTCAGCTGCAAAAACTAATGCAAAGAATTTCTTTTTTCTTTTTCAATTTACCTGGTTTTGCAACAACCTTTTCTTGTGGCTTCAACATTATCTGACCATGCAAGGACCAATACCAATAAAGAAAATTTGGAGCACAGAATCTAAAATTGGCATATAGCCTAGGAAAGTATTGCACAAACCTGAACCACCTGCGATTCACCACCCAAAATCTGGAAAGGTATAACTGCATCTTGCTGACTCTACAGTGCATTATTCCTCATGAGATACATAATGTGTAATATCAAAAAATCTACAGGCTCTCAAGTATTTATACAACACAGAAAAGGAACAGACATTGGCAACCCCTAAATCAAACCAGTCTCCATAAACAGAGCAGAAATGAAACTAAAAGGCCAATAACACAAATAACAGTCTTTATAGTTCATCAAAATATATCACTGTTCATCAATCAAATTTTCTACTCCTAGAAAAAATGAAACAAATAACCAGAGAAAACCTTCCAAATATAAAAGCAGCTCTTGGGGTACAGTCCATCAGGAAAATGTTGTTATTACCTAGTGACACTGTTCATTTAAGTCGCAATACAGCCAGCACCTAAGATCTATGATCAAGTGCTACAACATATTTTATAGACAATTAACAGGAAAATTTTCAAATTAAACTGTAAAGGTAAAATCTTAGCTTTTTTTCGCATGATAAAACTGCTCATTTAACTTGCACACGCGTGCATAGTCTAGCAATAAGTGTACATGTGACCTGGCATGGCCCAGGTTCAATTCCTTCCTTCCCAATGCTCCCCAAAAAAAAAAAAAAGAAAAAAAATATATTTTTTTTAGCTGGCACTATAATGCCTAGAGGAAGAATAATAATTGTGAACACTGAACAGGTCTCTTTAGGCAAGATGGTGCAGGTAATATTTACGACTCCAGCTATGCCCATTGAATAGGAAAGGGAGAAATATATGTTAGCACTCAAAATGTAATCCAAATACACATTCATGGTAGTTAATAGATGAAAAGCAACTTAAGGGCAGAAGGAAAGAGGAGAGGGATTTTTCTTGGTGGGTGAGGGGAAGGGGTGGGGAGAGGAGGAACCCAAGTGGTCCAAGTCTAACACAATAATATGTTATACAATATATCAGAGGAGCAACTGTTAGCATAGATACGCTAACTTAAGTCTATTAGTAGAAGAATGCTATGCATACCAGAGAGAAGAAAAAGAGTGAAAAATGGAAAGAAAGTTGGGGGGGTGGTGGGTGGGTGTTGTAGTAGAGGACCCAATTGGTCCAAGACTAACACAAGGATAGGTTATACAGCATATCAGAGGAGCAATTGTTAGCATAGTTATGGCTAACTTAAATTTATTAGTAGAAGAATGGTCTAAGCATGCAAGAGAGGAGAAAAAGGGAAGAGAAAGAGGAGAGGAAGGAAGGTGGGGGCAGATAACCTATAAACATATATGCAGGTCGTAATGAGGTGATTGGTTCCTTATTGAATAATGGCTATCCTGATGAGAAGTGGCCGCTGTCAATCAAGAAGATTTGACCTCAGGAAGATCAACTGAAATCAGTGCACTACTATATGCCTGCTCAGGAATGCAGATACCAAAGCAAGATGACTGCTATATCAATTCAGACTTTTACAAAATGAAACTAACTCTAAGAGCTATTATTACTTATATTCTGCAAGTGCATTTCTTAAGGGCTTCTAACCATAGAATCCCTACCAAGGTCCAAAATAAGGCACAAGCTCAGAGTGAGTGGCGTTTTCTTCCACATGTAATATAACATCCCAAACAAGAATGGAGGATCCTGCTTAAGAAAGAGAGGGAAGCAAACATGTACAATGTGTATGGTGTTTATGCTCCACAGGCATTTGTTGTTCCCCTTAGAATGCAGCACAATATAATGCAGAATCTTAACACCTCAATCATGAATCGTTATTCTATTTCCAAACCTCATTATGCTACACGTACATACAAGTGAATATCCCTGAGTAATCTTCTATGTTTTGTATCCCCAAATGGTTATTTTCCATTTTAACAATTCAACTTCTAATCAGAGACGAAGTTCCAACCTCGTACATACTACATGCATATTAATTCAAATTTTTCCTTCCCATAACATATCATTGCTCAACTAAATTCATTACGCAATATCATTAAACTATTTGCTTCCCTCGTATTCCATACAACATTAATTCTCACTTTGTCACCTGGATTTTTCAAACAAGCAAACTACTACGTGCTATCCTCCACGTATGTATATTTCCAATATGACAATTTGCACAAAAATCACGTTCAGGTAAGGATCATATACTATATTATGAAGCAGTTATCAAATTGAATAACAAACTCGTCTCCACCAAGTTGAACCCTAACTACAAAAATAAATAAGAACACGATCTCTGACAATGCATACAAAACTACACGGATCAAACACCAAAACCACTCCAGAACCCTAAATTCTCCACACATCAACTAGGCAGCTTTATGTATAACTAAAACAAACACGGAATTCAATTTTCTTTTCCTTATCTCAATTTTCCCACTAACCAAAAACAGGGAAGCTATAATACATACAAAAACCACATACCAGAATAAACAGTTGTAATTGTGAGAAGAAGAGTACCTGATAAACGTACGGTTGAAACGGTGTGGAGAAAAACGGTGCGGCCATAGAGCAAACACAGAGGATTACAGCCGTGAAGGAACAGAGACCGAGAATGAACTTAACTGGTTCGATTTCTAAGATTTTCAATGGGAGAATAGTTCCATTTAGTTGATCGGATCGAGAATTGAGAAATCCAATTAAGTCACATAAATTTGAATGATTCTGCTTTATTATTTAATTTCTTTTCTTTATTTAATTAACGAATCTGAAATGGGAAACATGAAGTTACACTAATATCCTCGATTGCTTGATCGGTGGCGCCTTGTCTTCGAAAATTAGGCGACCCCTGGATTTTGTCTCAGTGGCTTGTTTGTCAATTAAAAACATAATCCGGGCTTTTTACTTTTTGTACAGTGTACTTGCGAAGTTGCGAGTAGTTTATTTGCTGTGAAATTTGTTGGTTGGATTACACGTGGACAAGCATATGATGTGGCGTTTTCTTATTAGTTGGAGCTTGAATCTTGACGTGTTTGAAACTTCTGACTGCTTGCTTTTGTTAGTCAACTTTGCTCCATTGGAGTCGTGGCACGTGAGAGTGTCTCACATGGGAAATAAATCAACTAACGATGTCGTTTATACTCTTTTTCCTTTTTCTTTTTCTGTAAATACGACTCCTCATTACATAAATAATAGTTTACACTATTTTTTATACAAAAATTACAAATTAAGTATTTTAAAATTTTGCTAATTTTATCCTCATTAATTATTTAAATGAGAAAATGAAATAAATAAGATCCATCTTATGAGAATTATTGATAAATAACATTTTAAATCATTAGCTTTCTTATTTAAAAATAATAATTTTTTGAACATAAAATGCCATTACCCATTTTTATGAGCTGGATCGCACCAGCGCCTGGATAGTTCCACAATATTTGTTGTAAAAATAGAAGGATGAATTTATTTATTTGGTTGTTTATCATCTGATATTACTAATTCTTATGTATTTTGACCGTTTATTAGCTGATATTATAAATTCAATGCGATTATTTCTTATATTGAATTTACTTAAATATCCCCATTGATCTAAATTTATTGCAGGTCAACTAGATCCAAGGATCATTCCTGAAAAATTACTTGACTGAAGGAATAAAAGTAGATATCGTGCTCAGTATTTGTTTGGTTAGAAGAATGGAGTTCATAGAAATAAAATATTTAATGCCAAATGTTTTGTCTAATAAACAGGCTTAACCTGATAAACCATATGAAACATATCTATTTTAGATGGGAGCCATTTGCCCAAAGATCAAGGGTAAAAAAAAAAAAAAAAAGACCAAGAAAGTTTGAATCTTCCTAAATGCAGTAGATAAAGTTTGAATTTTGTCTCTCTTTATATATGTGCAACAAAAATGGTTGGTCTGCTGCCTTTCTTCTTTCCCTGCAAAAGGAAATTCAACAATAAAACTTCTAAAATTTGAATAAAAGAAAATCCCAGTCTAGAAACAAGTTCTCTTTCAAGAGCAAGATGAAGCAAATAGTAAAAGAGCATTCAGAAAAAGAATTTTTACACAATTTATGACAAAAAAAAACTAATGCAGATAGCTAATTACAATATACCTGTGAGATGGATTATCAAATCAGCTCCAGTACAGCAAATTATGCTTATATCAGGTCCAGTTAGCCTGCGCCGAGGCTCAACTGGCATTTTCAGCTCATCAGCCACAATCAACTCTAATTTGCTTGTAGTTTAAGGAATACTATGACTTTGAAATTTGAATCTGATTCAATCTGCTAAACCAAATGGAATGTAGAATCATGTGGAATAAATCATATCTGAGTGGTTTTGGATTCCAAAGAAAATGTTTCTGCAGCATTTTTAAATTAGTTAGCATTGTAAGGTATCTTCTCAATGGGATAGCTAGCAGTATCTTCTTCAGTTTGGGGATATCCTTCTCAACCACAACAACAGAGAAAGCACTCCAATCTAATACATCACTGAAAGGGAGGGAAAAATTATCTGCAATGATGACCGGGATGCATTCATAATATATGGCCTCAACAATCCGAGGGCTGTTCACTTCGAAACCCATTGGGCATATACAGTATCTGCTAGATTTCATGTGCTGAATGTAACTCATCTTTCGAGACAATCCAGTTGGTAGAGGCCCATAAATTTTCATGTTTTCATCTTTGTTATGCCAATACTTGAGAAGTATTGGCCTAACTCTACCGTGCATGTTTCCAGCAAAGAAGGCAAGAATCGGGCGTTGTGATACTCTTATACCACCACCAACATTTCTAAGAGGTCTACTAGGATTCCTTATTGTTGTTTCGGGTAGAGAAACATCATTGTCAGGATCAAAAATACCTTCAGATGCATCAGCATTACATAGAGCTTTTATGGTATTTTTTGTTAGTTCCTTGTGCATAGTCAATGTGTACGGACCCTGCCATAGATTAAGTAAAATAGAATCTAGAATCTCAAAGTAAATTGCATAGAACAAAGTCTCGGGGGGAAAAAAAATCAAATCTCTATTCCTATCTGCACATGTTTACTTCCAGATTCAACAGAACAACATCAGATAAGTTATAAGCATTTCCTTTAACACTCAAAGCTGTCACATGCAAGGAACGTTTGATATCTCAATACACCTATTTTTGAAGAATATACATTAATGCATTAATTTATGATCCTAAAAAAACGTGATAGACCTCGCAGATAGTGCACCTGCTAGTAGTATAATAGTAGTATAACATTCTGCTTGGCAGAGAATATGATGAAGTTTTGGGACGAAAAGGATATGCATCATTCATCAAAGCTGTTGCTCTTTTGAAGCAACAATAATTATGTTCAAACTAGAAAAGAAGCAAGTGAAAAATAGAAAATAGAAAATAAACTGAGGAAAGCTAAACCCAGGAAAGCTAACTCAACTCTAAAAGCCAGCTCGTAGAGCATGGTCTTTGACCCTAAAATAGGTAGCAGTAATAAAATCAAACCCTCCCCAAACTATTCCAGAGCTAGGGTAAAAGATTACTGTACCCAGTCATGGCAAGCAACAAGAAAATGATCCCTTCCATGTGTGCGGTTCCAAAAAGGATACTTTGCACCAAGCATATTTGCATAATCTCTCATGAATTTTGACAATGGTCTCAGATTCTGTGAGTTAGGCACATAAAGTGTCTTCTCCAGCTGGTATGCACTGTATGGGAGATAAAATAAGTGAGCCTTTTCTGGATCCCTTGTGACAAACTCTCTGTTTGTCTGCATAAACTTCATAAACCAGCCTTCAGAAGCATATATTCCATTCAGATGGGGTTGATGAAAGATAGGCCTACTCCCGTCAGGGTAGATGTAAACTTTAACTATAAGCTCCATCAACTCATAGCTTCTGAAAATAATTAGAAGACTCCAAATTAAAATAAGAGCGTTTATCTACCATAATATCCTCGTTTACAATTTCAAACCAGCACAAACAAATTGCATTGTCAGTTTCAAACCTTCTATTAATCAATCAATCATAATGCATATATTTCACAAATATGATAAATCATGAACTACCAAAAGGGATATGAAGCAAAAATGTGAGAATTGTTACAAGATATACCTCTTAAAAACAGAAACATTTCGAAATATAGGGGCATACAGAAAAGGATCATCTCTAATCACTGGAGCATGTTCAATCTCTTTCTTAGCATACAAGAGGGCATCATCTGGTGACAAGGACCAAATATATCTCTGCAGCATAACAGCATAGAAAATATATCACTGCTAATGGCTCCCATTTTTTAATTCAGAATGAAACAAGAAGCAATATTGAATTCTCGATGTCTCTACCTGCAAGTGACGTGGCGCAGGAATGTGAGGAGGCACAGGAGGAACAATCTTTGCATCATCATTTACCTTATTCTTCTTTCTTCTCCTTCTGGCTATAGAATTTCTTTTTCGAGGGACTCTGGCACTAGCTGCCTTAGATTTCGCTGAGAGAATAGTCGCAGTTTGAACAACAGGAGATTGTTCAACTTTTGCGTAATTGACAGTATCTCTTAATTGCAAGTTACCATTCAAGGACAAGTGTGATGACACTATGATAGGTGAAGAAACAAACCACCTATTAAATGGACAAGGAAATACAGTGGTAGGCACGGAAACTCCAACTACTGTCATTGTGACAGTAGCCAAGAGTAGTTTTCTCCAATAAAATCTGATCCACATGCAATGCGGCAATATTTTTCTCATGATCACAACAATTATGCACCAGAAACTTTTTATCATCTTACTATTCTAGAACCATTCAAACTTTCGCTGATAAATAGAATGTTAAGAACATGGTCATAGGCTAGACCTTAATGGAATAACGCTTGAAATTACTTGGTTTCAATCCTTTGGTGGCTTAAGAAGTCTAGTACATAATTTCAATTTCTAGTATTAATAATACAAGGACAAAGCAATACTATCATATGAAAAATCCTTCCATTCATCCTCTCCAAAAGTGCCCAAGACACTGAGAATATAAAATAAGTACTTGATCAACGAAAAAGAAATTAATCTTAATCAACACAGAAATGTAACAAGAGAAATATAAATATTGAAAGAACGAAAAAGAAGAGGACAATAATGGATCAAAAACAAGATTAACAAAGGTGTTTCAATGCACAAGACTTCCTGCATTGCAAGCTCTTTAGAAGAGCCACATGCACACAATCTAATCTAACATTCTTTACACATGGGGGCGCAGGAGTCGTTTTAAGGACGTGAGATTGCAAATTGAAACCCTAATCGAAAACTAACTAACAAAAACAAAAAGAAATTGATACAAATGCAAGCATGAATATTAATTGGGATTTATCTAACATTGATTTTAACTTGAAATTTATACCCATTTTTGGTAAGCTGGACAAGAAGAACGTATCCAAAGATTTCAGTCAAAATTGAAGGATGACTATCCATTCCAAACTTTACACTAATTATACAAATTAGGAAGCCAAAACTTTCACAAATAGAAATCCAAAAAAAATTGATTAATCGCAAATCGAAATGACGATATAATCAAAGGATAAAAGAAAAGAAACGCACCTGGGTGTTTGAAGGAGAGAGATGAAAATTGGAGAGAGTAAGGAAAGACGTTTGAAATTGAAGGAAATAATGGGGAAGGTGTCTTCAAAGAAATGAATTCAAAGGTTATATATGAATGGAGGGAAGCCATGGGTTGGCAAGAAGCGCGGCAACTTTCAGTCGTTAGTTTCCTTAACTGTATTTTTCAGAAAGAAAAATACTTACATATTTAAATATTTTTGAATTTTGAGTACATGTTAAATATAATTATGCAGAATTCAACGGCGGATCTAAAAATATTTTTCTGGGGTCAATTTTTAATTTTTTAGAAAAAATGGTCAAAGACATAAATAAAATAAATTTTATAAATTAATTTAGACAAATTTATATATATATATATATATTTAAAAAGTAAAAAAAAGGATGAATTGACCTCTCCTTTTACAACGTGATCCGGAATTCAATTGAATAATATATTTTTATATTATAAATATTAAATATGAAAAATTTAATTCAATTGAATAATATATTTTTATATGAAAAATTTATTTATAAATAACAAATTATTCATTTATAAATAAATGTCTGTAATGCCAATAACGATACATTAAAATTTTTTTAAATTGTCAGATTTAATAAACTAGCTAGTCTATCTAATATTAAATTCTATTCTATTAATTTAAACATAATCTTTTTCTTTTTTTTAAAGAATTTAAATGTAATCTTAATACATTCATAATGAGCAGCGATACATATTCTCTATATTCTATCATACTTATCATATTTAAAAAAATAAATTATTTTAAAATATTTATTATATTTATAATTTTAACGAGTAATAAATATTTTTTTTTCATATTTATCCTTTATGTATAATCAATAATTACTATTTGAATTTAATAATTTTCTTAGAACATTAGTATTAAATGAATGATAATATAGTCAGTTTATTGTAATTTAGATAAATTTAATAATTTTTTAAAAAGTGTGATATTTTAAATGTAAACAGAGCTAATATTAATTATGATTAAAAGAAAAATTTTCAAATCATATTAATATTGTAAAGGTCAAAATCTAAAAAGCTTAATTGATCAGGCGCTCAAAAGAAGCAATTGATTGTGAAAGGGACTTAACTTAATTAGTGCTGTAAAGTTCTGAAGAAACAAAGAAAGGGAACTCTATAGGGGGTTGGAAATGAATAAAGCCTGCAGTTTTCTTGTCCCAGTTTATCTAATTTGGTTACATACTGACTTGCAGTTGCAGAAATTTCTCCCATAGATCAAATGATTTCTTTTATTTATTTATTTATTTATTTTTAACGCTATATAAATTTTATTTTTACTAAATTGAATTTTATTTCATAAAAAATAGTTGATTTGATTATCAATCTGAGTTAAATGGTTAACTTTTATTCGTGTTTCACGTTTAATATTTTAAAATAAACTTTCATATTCAATATTTGAGATCAATTTTATAATTAAAAAATGGTTCTAGCAAATATGTTTCGAAAATTGAATTTGTATACTGAAATTAATTCGCTTAATTTATTTTACAATGCTTACAATTTTGTTTTTAACTAAAAGATGGAATGTCTAGTGAAATTCATGGATTTCACATTCCATCGATCCTTATCCAAATGAGTAAACTTTACTTGGAAATCTGTTGTCATGTTAGTATTGCAGACATGCAGTACCTAACTAGTTTTTGTTTACTGAGAATCACAGAGAAAATGAGACTAAAAAGAGAAAAGAAAAGAGAAGAAGAGAGGAAGTCAAATCGAGGAGACAGAGAGAAAACAGAAATGAGAAAAATGGAAAAGATATTATTGATTTTAACATAACATGCATTACATCAGCTGTTACTAATTTCTAGTTTCTACTACAACTTAATAATCGCCGCAGAAGGTAGCAGTTCTTTATGGACATGAAAATGCAATTCAATAACAACCAACCCCAACTACAGTTACATCTTAGTTTTGACAAATACCCCTTTCTTTGAATCACATCTTGTCGTCAAGATTTTAAAGCTGAAAATGGAGACGATTAGGGTTAGGATTCCCTGATTTCATTTCTTCAAGGTGTCAATAAAACGCAACAACCTTGCATCATTTTCCATAGCAGAATTTAGAGTTTCCGTACCTTGATGAAGAGAATGCATCATCTCCATTATTTGTGCCATTTGTTGCCAGATTTGTTGAGAAAAATCGTCCATTTTTTTTGCTTGCAAAGACTGAGCCTCCTCCACTTTCCGGAGTTGGTCTTGCATGTTAATCTGTATGCTTTCTATGTTCTGGTCATCAAGGAGAGACTGCTCCTCCAAGGCTTGCAATTGCAATGCGTCAGGAACCGCGGTTTTTTTCGTTTCTTTTTGCTGCATTGGAACCAAGGTTTCTTCCAGTTCAGGAGTCTCTGATTCCAAATTGTTAGGTGTTGCTGGCAAGCCACACCTAGCTTGTGTTTGTTTACTGAGAATCACAGAGAAAATGAGTGGAAAAAAAAAAAGAAAAAGAAAAGGAGAGGAATGATAGAGAAAATAGAATAGAAGAGATATTACTCCATCCATTAGTTGTCACTTTGGGTTAAAAATTTTTTGTTCCATTCCATCGGTCATTTAGAAAATTATGAAAGTATTAACTATTTAGTCATTACACTAATATTTTTTAGAATTGAGGTTATGAGCTATTTAGTAATTACACTTATAATAGGTAGGAGAAATTATCGATTTATAAAATGAATATTTTATACAGGATTAAACTTGTCTAAATTGGGATTATAGATTTATTTATATATTAGACTAGTGAAGAAAAAAAATTTAAATATTATTTTCATTTATTTTTTTTCTACTATATAGTAAAAAATATTATAATTTCAATAAAAATTTATTTTTTATTAGCATCGTAAATAGGTAAACTCATGGACTCAATCTAGGAAAATCAATCCTTTCTCTATACATGCATTGCATCAATTGTTATTTGCATGGGATTAAATTTGCTAGAAATCAAAATTCAATTCTTTTAAAGGATTGATTTGATAAGATTTATGAGCCAAACAATGAAATATAATTTTTTATTGAAATGAGAATATTTTTATCATTTACTAAAAAAAATAAAATAAGAATAATTTAGAAAAAAAAAAAACTCATATTTTCATCCATTTAGTTTATAGCTGGCGAACTTAGAATTGATGGAGATTAGGTCTAATATGATTTTTTTTTTTCTATTTTTGAAAATGAGTCTAATCGTATAGTTAACTATCCTAATATATTCCACCTTGCGTAAATCATAAAACAGTTATTTAAGTGCAATGCATGTTGGAACGGTAATTGACATAAAACAAAAACCGTGCGCGTACCAAACGTTATTCAAATTATACATAAAAGTGAACGTTCCTTCTTAAAAAAGTAAGGACAAAACGACACCTTCGAGTTCTCTACTTCACACACACATGCATAATAATGCAGCTCACCTATTTTCAGTGAGCCATGGATCCTCCACATCGAGCTCAAGAAATTTGTTCACCCACTCCAAACCGTGCGATCCTTCAGTCGAATAGCCAAACAGCTCGTTTACATCGAATGTAATATCAGGAATCGCAGCTCCTGTAATGTCTTCTTGGATTACCTGATTAGTATCGCAAGTCTCTTCTTGTGAATTTTCTTGTGGCATTGGAGATTCTGGTTTTTTCTCCAAGTTTATTTTCTTGCGTAAATGTGAATTCCAGTAATTCTTTATTTCATTGTCTGTTCGTCCAGGAAGTCTGCCGGCAATTAATGACCACCTATACATATATATATATATGTTATAACACATTATTTTAATTACTTAAGTAATAAATAATTTTGTAGTTTATGAATTAATTAACCTGTTGCCCAGTAGCTTATGAAGTCTGAAAATTAAGTCTTCTTCATCATCTGAAATGTTGCCTCTCTTTATATTAGGTCTCAAATAGTTCAACCATCTCAGTCTACAACTCTTCCCACATCGGTTCAAACCTGAAACAATAGTACGGACCTCATCATCCCCCGAAATCTCTGCACCTTAGCTTAAAGGCCAACCACTCCTTAAAAATTTAAGACATTTACCAAAAAGAAAGAAAGAAAGCGGATACTATATGCGCAGTTTAAATTAAAACCTGCTTTAGTGGCAATAGTTTTCCATCTCTTAGCACCATGAACTTCAATATACTGAGATAGTTTTTGATCTTCTTCAGCAGTCCAAGCTCCTCTGTTCTTCACTTTTTTAGAGGATGACTCACCACTGTTCTTTGGTGCCATTCCTACAGTAAGGGAAGAGAGAGAGAGAGAGTTTGAGACAAGTTAACTTTTAGAGTCGTTAATGTGTGTTTGTTTTTATACACAGTGAGTTCAAATTAATGATGATAGGGCGTTGAGCAATGTAATAAGCAAATATACAGGAAATAGACAGTAGATAGTTTAAAATGGAGAGGATAAGAAGACTGTAAGCATGTGCCTTTTTCTGTAAGTAAGAATTGAAATGTCAGTGCATGTGGTCAAATCAGAGTTTGGACGTGATTCCAAGAATCTTATTCTTTTCTTAAAATTCATTCCAAATTTTACATTCGAAAAAAACAAAACCAATAATAATTTAATTTCGAATTTCGTCCCACGTGATTTTGAAATAGGAAGCAAAGTGTGTCCAACCAAATATTTTCGTTCATTCACAAAATTAAATACCCGACATCTTATTTAAAGAATTTAAATTATATTTTCATCACCGATCTCATTGATAAAAAAATAAGTTTCTACTTAAAACTCCATTTCATTTTGAAAATTGAGTATTCTCCTATGTGTTTATTAATTTTAAAATAACATTTAATATTTTTTACTGCAATAAAAAATAATATTCTTTTTTTTTTCTAAATAAATGGTTAGAGATACTTTTTAAATCATAAACACCAACATAAATTCTATATAATCAGACACTAAAAATTATAAAAAATAGTTCTTTAACGTGAATCAAAACATTAAAAGGTATTATCGAATAAGATTATTATATTCAACGTATCATTTGTAATATTTTTTGGTAAAAAAATGTATGAGACATTCCAATTAATTTTCGACCCATATAAGATAGAATTATTTATTTAGTGTGTCAGAATTCATACTTCAATTTTTTTGAAGTACAGATATTTTAAAACGGAACTGAGATTTATGTAATTCGACTGTGTCCATGCACATGCAAATTGTCTCCATTCTCCATCTACCCTTCTTAGTTCTTAGGGACACCAACGAGGAAAGGTGGTCCTAACCCAAATACGGATGTTGTGATATTAATACCTGAGAGATGGGAAGCTTGCATAGTATAGGTACATGAAAGATTTTCAAAAGATACACTACACATACCAAAAACTCACTGAATTAGATTTTTTAAACATATCATATTATATTTAATATGTATATTAAATAAGATTAAACACAAAGCTTTAATCTCGTAGAATTAATTATATAATTTTTTTTTTTTTCTTAATTTTCAAATTTTAGTTTATTACAGCCTTATGTACCTCTGTAAGGTTAACGCCAAGCTTTATTGCAAGCAGACTTAGTCCCATAGTAGTAATTATTTTGTATATCACTTAGTACATCTTTTGCCGGCTCAATTCCGAAGATGAGTCACCTCTATTCTTATGTGCCATTACTACAATATGGGAAGAGAAACAAAGCAGTACAAGTTAAGGCATTCTTAGTGAGCCTAACAAAGAAAGGAGGACCCAACTAAGCTATTATTATTATTATTATTATTATTATATTTTGCATGAAGCATTCTCATTTTTAGATATTATCGCGATCTGAACATGGAGATATATAAATGTGAAAAAAAAAAAATGATTTCAGGTTTTTCAATCCCAATATTTCTCTTGGCTTGCATAAGCTAATATAATAAAATGAAAAAGGGTGTTGCTAATCCAAAAATATATGATTTAATTTTTTTTTTTTTTTTTTTTTTTGGGTCCTTAATCACCTCCCATGCGTTTTACAAAGAAAGGAGAGCATTTCATGTTCTTTGTCGGTCAATACATCAGATGTGGTCAACAAGTTTTTTTTTTCTTTTCTTTTTTATGTTTACATAGTTTGTATGTAGTGTCACATCCTAATTTGACAAAATAATCTTAATAAAATGTTTTATTAGCTTTTAAAATAATAGACCAATTAGGATAGTGAAATACGAATCACAAAAATAAATCGGACCATATATTAAAAGTAAGGATTAAATTATTAGATACTTCTTTTAATGAAATGGTATAAAGAGTTAGAATTTCAATATTAACTGTGTTTATTTAAAAGAAATTCTACGGTGAATGATGAAAAATTTTCATTTGTAAGATAAAATCGTGTAATTTTTTAATATATAAAATATTATCTTTAATTTATAAAAATTAATTTAAATTTATATTATCACACATTATGAAAAATGATGTTTTTAATCAAAACGTAGAAATCTATTTAAAAAAATAATTGCCCGACACCACGATTGTGTATGGACAGTTGACTTGCGGTTGACCACACACTTGACTTGCGGTTGAGGAGAAGTGTAATTAAATGCTGTGTGCGAGGCTGTCACCGCAAAGTGCCAATTTAGTAGTGCCACTAGAATCCAATTCCTGACGTACTTGAAGCTTTGTTTTTATGGCCTTTTTTCTTTTTAACTGAAAATATGCATTAAAAGCCACAGTCCAAAAGGGCGTCAGAGTACAGAAAATTACATCAAACCCAATTAAGAGGAAGTGTTCCACTGAGATAAAATTTAGTAATCCAATCAGCAGGTTGGTTTAAATATTTAAATATTTTATATTTTATAAGATATATAAAGGTATTAACATAAATTAAATTCATGAAATGCTAAAATCATGAGTTGAAAATCTAATTAATACAAAAAATTATATATATATATATATATATATATATATACGCATCAGATGAATGTCCTAAGTTCAAAAAGCCTGACATCTTTCATCACACTTGAGACGCTCAAACAAAACGAAAAGGATGGTAAACGTGACAGATGAACACGTGTCATCTTATAGTCAGAACTAACTTTCTAGAGACGTACTGTGTTTCGAATTCTCCTTAGAAATTTGACGTCGGTTCCAACTTCGGAGGGAGCATGTACTAAGTACGTGCATCATCAATAATACTTTGAACTGTCGTCTCGTTTGTGAGTTTTGCAGAGTTCAGTTGGTTAACGTCGAAGTGGGGCTGATCGACGGCAGAGGCAGGGGGCAAAAAGTGGCCCCTGCTTCACTTTTGTCCGAAAAAAACTGGACCATTTATCTTATAACTTTGGCAATTGTCCTTTTTTCTTTTTACTTCATTTCGAAAAATTTTAATTTCTCTAAAATTGGATCCTAAATATATAAGCTTAACAGGGTAGATTGAACCCTCTTCTTTAAATAATAATGAGTAAATTAGTAATAATTTTTTTGGTAAATCTTTTTTAAATAACATTAAAAAATTTAATAATTACAGTGGAAAGGACTTGAATTTTAAATTTTTATATATGATTTATTATTTTTAAATTTTCAAATGAAAATTTATCCATTCTTACATTTTACCGTCACTTTGTACAATTCAACGAGATAATTTACAAAATTGAAAATTAAAATAATATACTATCAAATTGTATTAAACATTTTGTTTAATTAAAGGAAAAATATATACATAAAAGACTTCCTGTGTGATGAAATATAGTTAAAAATAATATAATCACGGTTTCGGATTTAAAAAAATTTAGAGTTTAAGAGCCCGTTTAGAACAAATGAATTCCATATATTAACCCACTAATATTTATATTGACTAAACTGTCCTCATTTATTTTTTTTAATATTTTTTTAAAGAGTATAAAATTGTTAGTGTATATGACTAATCTAAATGAATTTTTAATTTTGAATATATTTTAATATATTAATAAAATAAAATTTAAACATTTGCAAAGACATGAAATTTAAAATTTTAAAATTTAATTAATCAATTATGGTAGAATATGAGTGACTTATTTATATTAGTATTTTTGTTAAATTATTATGTCAATGTTATTTTAGAAAATAAAGATAAATAAATTTTCATCTGAGAATTGTTCCAAATATAATTTCGTGAAATGTAATTGAATTTCTTATTTTAAATTATAGCATACCAAATATAACAAATTCATTTGTTGAAATTTATTTATAAATGAATCATGGTTCATTTATTCTAAACGGTACCTAAGATTTAAGAGTTTAGACTCGGATATAGGGTTAAGAGTTTTAGAGGCTGCCATTTAAAAATAACGCTCGTAGGGAATGATCATTGACTCGCACGTTTAACGCCTGGCCCAGACTTCTTAAGCATTCATGGGCCTATACCACTCCAATATCTCCAAACAATCCAACTTGAGCGGTATGCAACCCGATCTAAACTAGCTGAAATCTAAAATTTTAAGGAATAAGGTTCGATTTTTTAATGTTATAAATACTGAAGCAAAACCTATTAATAACAAATTTTTTTCATATAAGAAATTAAATTTCAGGATTAATATTATATATATGCGATTAATTTAGTATTATCATTTTTCGAAAAGATGTTCGTATGTTAATTTATTTAGTGTTTGTACTACTTACAGATTATTTTCGAATGCGTTACAGTGATCATTGCAGATGATTTTTTTCTGTTTCAGTGATGTGTTAGATTAGAGTTCTTTCTCCATTGTTGTGGCTAAGAAAGGTATTATTCCCAAACTGAAGGAGATGCAATTGGCTACCCTATTGAGAAGATACCTTACAATGCTAACTAATTTTCAAATTCAGGAAGAAACATTTTCTGTGGAATCCAAAACCCCACAGATATGATTTTTCTTTTCCCACATGATTCTGCATTTCAGAGTCGTATTAATTCCCTAAATTAGCTAGGAACAAGTGTTACGATGCACGGAAACTCTTAGTCATGAATATTTTTGGTTTTCTAAAACATTTTCCTATATATATTAAAGTACCGTTTTTTTGTATAAACTTGTCTTGGTTTGTTTCATGTTGGCTTGTGATCACCGATCCTTGGGTTGCGTAGCAGAGGCTCGGCGACCCTCGACCCTCTCCTTTGAAGACTTCTCATCCTCCTCATTTTCTACAAGAGATAGAAAGGCGAAACAGATCACAGTTGATTGACGGTTTGTTTTAGATATTGTTTTTTCTTATACTAGTTGATGATGTCTTTTAATTTTACCCTAAAAGAAATAGTGGTTTAACCTCGATGCTATTAGGAGTATATGATTTTAGTCAAATACATAAATTCAATAGAAAATTTTTATATAATTTTTTATTTTGATTCAATGAACATATTAATTATGAAATTGCATCTATTAAACTTTTCAATTTGATTAATTAAATGTTTCAACATGGGATATATTAAACACTTATTGGATAATTGAAAAATATAAAAATTATACTAATCATGTATCAAATCAAAATTCTTAAAATTTACTGTAGATGATCATAAGAATAATAAAATATTTGTGCTAAAGATTGATTATGATTAAAAAAAAAAAAAATGAAATCCAAAGTATATATTGTAAGGGTCAAAATCTGAAAAGGTTTGATCAGGCTTTTAAAAGATGTAATGTAATGGATTCTGAAAGGACCAAATGCTGGAAAGTACTGAAGAAACTAAACTCTATATATAAAGGGTTTGCAATGAACAAAGCTCGCAGTTTTCTTGATTTGGTTGCATATTGACATGCAGCTCCAGAAAATTTCTCCAATAATGGCAATTTCTTGATTTTGCATTTGACACTCACTCTATATAAACCTCATCATCTTTACTTTTGGGCAACAGATAGTTGATCTGGTCATGAACCTATTGCAGGAGGTAACCAAGAGATTTCCCCAGTCAATTTCTTTTTATTATTATATATTACGACATATAGTTAAGGAAAATATAAATATTTATTCATTTAGTTCGTAGGATTCTATTACTTATAGGGGGAAACAATTATGAATTCCAAAATGAAATTTATCGTGTAAAAGTAGCAGTGAAACCAGAACAGGAACACTCAATGAGATAGTGTACAGAAAAGTGCAGGAACACTCGTTGAAAAGTAAAATAAATTTCAATGAGACAGTGATGATGAATATTCAGACTGACTTGGAGAAATCACTTCTTACTCTTTTTTTTTGGACACGATTCGATAATGTTAAGATCACCAATTACCTTAAAAGTTTCAACATACTGAACGCATTGCATGGAAAGTATTTTAAGAAAATGAAATGAAAGTTATAAATACGATTTTAATTAATTACACTACACTGTAGAATTACACTATAATAATATTTTAAAATATGCATGAAATTAAATTTATACTATGGATCAATAATTGACGTGTAAAAACCTACAAATCAAATATTATTAATGTCAAAATAAAAAAACCTTTTTATTCAAATTATAAATAAAAATCAATATCAATAATTAAAGAAATTAGTATAATAAAACACTTATTATTCTCTTTCAGACACAATAATGCTGCTCACCTATTTCCAGTGAGCTATAGATCTTCATCAAGTACAAGAAATTTACTCACCCACTCCAAATCAAATGATTCTTCAGTCGAAAAATTGAAGAACTCATTTTCATCCAAGGTAATATCAGGGGTTGCATCTTCTTTAATGCCTTCTTCCATTACCTGATGAACACAAGTAATAGTATCACAGGTCTTTTCTTGCGAATTCTCTTGCGGCAGCAAAGGTTCAGGTTTTTTCTCCTTATTTAATTTCTTGCTCAAATGAGAATTCCAGTAATTCTTTATTTCGTTGTCTGTTCGTCCAGGAAGTCGGCCAGCAATCAATGCCCACCTATACATACACATAATAGAACACATTATTTTGATTAATTAAGATAATATATAATTCCCTTTCTTTTTTTCTTTTTTTTCTTTTTGAAAACTAACCTGTTGCCCAGTAGCTTATGGAGTCTGAGAATTAAGTCTTCTTCTTCATCTGAAATATTGCCTCTCTTGATATTAGGTCTCAAATAATTCAACCATCTCAATCTACAACTCTTCCCACATCGGTTCAAACCTGAAACAATAGTACATGTAAAATGCATTAAGCCTAATCATTCTCAGAAATCTCTGCCTCTTTAAAAATTTCAGATATTTTCTTTTAAAGAAAGAAAGCAGAAACGATAAGCAGTGCAGATTAAAAACCTGCTTTAGTGGCAATGGTATTCCATCTCTTAGCACCATGAACTTCAATATACTGAGCCAGTTTTTGATCTTCTTCAGCAGTCCAAGATCCTTTGTTCATAAGTTTTTTAGTAGATGACTCACTACTGTACTCTGGTGCCATTACTACAGTAAATGGAGAGAGAGAAAGAGAGAGGGAGAGAGAGATAGTGAAACAAGTTAATTCTCAGAGTAGTTAATTATATGTATCTATAATGATATGCGATACTAATGACTATATATACGTATACATGAAGAATAAGAGATAACGAGAGAACGAGAGCTTAAAGTGGAGAAGATGAGAAGACTGTGCAAGTCTCTTTCTGTAAGAAAGACATTAAGGGTCAGTGCTTGGGTTCCATATTATATCTCTATCCACCCTTCTCAGGGAGAGAGCCCAGCAAAGAAAGGAGGATCCAACTACCGGTTGTTTCATTATTCGTAGCATTAATATGTGAAAATGTTTAAGTATAGTACTACAACTTGCCATTGTTTGTCAGTATTAATTATGTATTCATATCTATTTAGTTATGACTTATAATAAGTTAATGCCAGCAGTCATTGAATAGGGTAGTTGCTAATCCCTTGTTTTAACGTTTTCATTATTCAGAAAACATTAATTTATGTAAAGATAATATTTAAATATACATTTAGACATGAGTGTCCCGCACATGCATCCAGTGGCCATCTCCCCTATAGGGTGGCGGAGGAGCGTTGAATTCAACACCAACCTCCTACAAAAATTTACAGTATTTAAGATTTCTCTTTTTAATGGAATTTTTCTAAATGGATTGAGTGCTTTCATACACCAATTCAATTAAAAAAAAATTTAAAAATATATTAATTATTTTGCCTTTTATAATAATATATAATTAAAAATATCATTATTTGATCTAAAACATTGTTTTTAATTTGTTTAGTGTATAGCTGAGTTTATAAATTAAATATAATATGCTTAAATTGCAGTATTATTTAGTGCATATTTATAATATATCTCTTCACGTAAAAAAACAGAACCTATACTATAATTATGAATTTCAATTTTGTATTTTATTTTCGCATATTGAGGAAGACAAATTATAGATTTTTATGGTTGTCTAAGCTAATAAAAGAAGAAAAATAAAATAAAATAAAATAAAAAAGAGCAAGGCTGCATGTCTGATGGGATGTTTCATATGTATAGCCTTGCCACTGTTAACTAGAAAAGCACCCTTTTCCCATGAAATATTACATAAATATAAAACTCATGCTAACAAAAAGAAGTTGAAAAAAAAAAGTTCAAAAAGATATAAACATACCTATCTTATTTTTCCACAAGCCACCATTGTTAATGCTGATATGTTACTTGGAGATTTCTTGTCTCATTAGTGCAAAGTGAGTTATGGAGGACGAAGAAGGTATTTGACTGTAATCTGTGTTTTTCTTTTTTTTTTAAAAAAAATGTTAATCTGTGTGTTTTAATTCACAGAAATTATGTGAAAAAATTATATATGGTACGTAGGTTGCTGTAAACTAATTTATTTTATATTGTTTAAAAAAATTATGAAAACAAAAAAGAAGGTGCATTGAGAGAATAATAAATTAAATATATAAAATCCATTAAAAATTATCTGTGACTAAATGAAAGAATCTATGGAGTTAGGGACCATAAACAGTTTCCACCACGACATTCACGCAAAGGACCCATTTATTGGGATTAAACTTTTTCTCCTAAAAGCATATTTAATAATATATATATATATATTTTACAACCAAAAAAGCGACTATTAAATGTGTTAATTATTGTTTTTTTAACTTGCACCACCGGTAAGATATTTATGTTTCGATTTAAGATATTTCATAGATCACACCGACTCTTCAAGTATTAATGAGAGATCATACCCCTTTTTATAGCATCACGATATTTTAATTTTCAACTCATGATAACAAAAATCTGATAAACTCATTTTAGGTCGATTAAACTCCTCGACACTAGAATCATTATTTAAATATCATGCATAATGAGATGCGTTCATAAAAGATCAAATTTTGATGAATCAAATAAACGATAAAACCTTTACCATTAGCAGCTACCTTATATGATAACATGTTTAATAATTACACTTAACAGTTTACATAAATAAGATTAGACATAAAGTTTTCTTTTAAAACTTTATTAGAAAAGACAGATAACAAAAAGGTTCATAATCAAATCATATATTTAATTAAACTATAGTTTTTTTTTTAATATATCATTTGTTAATATTCATTAAAATTTAAATAGTTCCCGTTAAATTATTCTTAAAATTTAAAAATTAAATTATGAATTAATTATGATAAATAATTAAGTATATTCATTTTATTTACTTGTTATTTTTTTTTTTTTGGATGTCTCAAAATGCTTATAAAATTTTTAAATTAAGATACGTAATAATTATTTTTTTTCATAAAATTTTTTATTATCCTTTTAAATAAGGATTTTTATTAATATATTCAATGATTCTTAATGTTTTTAAACTATTTAAAAAATATTTGAAATTAATAATTATGGGATGGAGAATATATACATTATGCTTAGGGTTTTGTTTTTCCAGTTGATTAGTGTTTACCAACCCATGTCCTAATCATGATTTGTCATAAATAATGCTAATTGATCAAACATCCTCATATGATGCATAAGGAGATCAATTTTAGTACAGATTTTTTCTTTAAATTAGCTAGAAATCTTCCATGCTTGTTGACCTTAGATTAGATATGAACCGATGGATTAAGCACGATTTGTATGGTATAACACACTCCGTTGTACAATGTAATTTTGAGAGTTCAGGGCTTTATTTTTCCACCTGATTAGAACACGTAATTGAATAAAATATACGGTTTAACATTGGATATTTGCACCAACCCGTGTCCTAATCATGATTTGACATACATAATGCTGATTGATCAAATATGGAAATATATGCTTTTAAGGAACTTCTTTGTTCAACCAATTGCCAAATTCCTAATCTCACTGGTCAAGCCATTGGTATATGATGCATCACCCAATTATTCATTTTTGATTTAAGATATCTCATACATCACACCGACACTCAAATCACTAGTGAGAGACTATACCCTTTTTCATAGGATCACGGTGTTTTGATTTTCAACTCATGATAATAAAAATCTGATAAGTTCATTTTTGACGAGTTAAACTCCTCGACACTAAAATCATTATTTAAATATCATACGTAATTAATACGTAATTAGATGCATTCATAAAAAATAATTTTAAATTTTAATGAATCAAACAGACAATAAAGCCTTTACCGTTAGTGGTTATCTTATATGATAACATATTTAATAATTACACTCAAAAGTTTACATAAATGAGATTAGTCATAAAGTTTTCTGTTAAAACTTTATTAGAAAAGACAGATAACAAAAAGGTTCATAATCAAATCATATATTTAATTATACGAAATTATTCTCATTATTTTTACTCTGATTTAACTTGTATTATAAATTAAGGATAGTTACTTAATATAATTAAACTATAGTTTCTTTTAATATATCCTTTGTTAATATTCATTAAAAATTAAATAGTTCACATTAAATTATTCTTAAAATTTAATAAAAATTGGAAAATCAAGTGTTGATATTTTAATTTTATTTATATGAAGACTTGATTAAAATAATGATAAAAAATAAAATAATAATTTAGAACGGATTAAAAAAAATACAATTATGGGAAGAGGGTGAGTGAACAATAATTATTCACTGCTAACACGTTTAGTTTTTTTATTTATTTATTCTTATTTTTCAGATTCAATGCGTTCTTTAATTATTGCACGCATTACTTTACCCGTAAAGATAACATTCTTTTCGTCCCATTTTATTTGCTTTGTTATTTATTTTTTAAATGTTTTAAAATATTTATTAGGTTTTTAAATTTTGATATGAAAATAATTATTTTTTTCATAATAACTTTTATGATTGTTAATTAAATAAATTTTTTTTATTAATATCTTAATAAATTAAGGGTAAAAAATGACAAAATAACTTTTATTAATTAAATTCTTAATATGCGTGTTTCGTCAAACCATACGAATAAAATTAATGGGACGAAGGGAGAAAAAACTTTTAAATAATTATAAATTTTAAAATTTTGAGGGCTTTTTTACAACAATGCAAGATTTATAAATTTTGTATAGATATAAAAATTATCTTTGCATTTCATTTGAACATGCTAATTTACTAAAGAGGTTATAAGGTTATTTATTTTTTTCTTTTTCCAAACTTTTAGAAAATCATTTCCCCCTAAAACGCAATGAATTTTCTAAGATTATATATATTAATTTTTTGGCATAACAATAAATTAATATGAGATATTTCTATTAATTGCATGTGAATATAGATAATTAAAATATAATTTTTAAAATAAATGGTAAGGTACTTGAAATTATTTTAAACACAATAAATAACATTTTAAGATAATTATTTTTATAAAAATTTAAAAATGATCTTAATACTTGTTAAAAAAATTTATAGATATGGGTTATATAATTTGTAATTAATTCTAATATGAAAATAGACTTTATATAATTTATAATTAATTGTAATATAAAAATAAATTTTGCAGTTATATTTTTAAAGCAATTGATTATGGCTTTTATAAATTTTACAATAAAATTTTAAAAAACACAAGTATTAAATTTCTAATTAAAAATTAAGATGAGTATTATAATTCGACAATCAATTCAAATTAAACAATTAGAATTATATAAATTTTAAAATAACTTTAGTAAAAAAAAGGTGAGTTATGAGTATATAGTAACTAATAATGTAGAAGTGTATACAAATTAAATTATGAATTAATTATGGTAAATAATTAAGTATATTTATTTTATTTACTTGTTATTTCTTTTTTGGATGTCTCAAAATGCTTATAAGATTTTTAAATTTAGATATGTAAATAATTATTTTTTTCATGAAAATTTTTATGATCCTTTTAAATAAGGATTTTATTAATATATCACAACCTGTTTCCATGGGTCGAACCGGCACTAGAGCCTGAAAAAGCTTAAGGCGACCAAGGTTCGTAGTAAATCTAATATCTGATTTTAACACCATAATTATGTAAAAATATTCTACAAGTTCGCTCATTATATTTTTAATGATTTAAACTATTATAAAACCTTATTTCATTCAACTCAACTGTTCCCATAAAATTTTACATACACTTAATATTATTATTATAATCATAAAATCTTATCATAACTGCATATTTTTTACTGTTGTACAATTATAAAGAATCCTACATGATTCTACCTTACACATTTAAATATTCCTTTAAATAACCCCTGAAAGGAAAGAAAACTAAAGTTCTAAATTTTTGTAAATAATTCACAATCTTCTGAAACAAAATAAAGGATAAAGAGGGAAAGGGGTGAGTATAAAACTCAGTGAATAATAACAAATAATATCAAGCTCACACATTCACACAAATGATACATAAGGCATTCTAAATAAACATTCTCCATTCACACAATGTCAATCATATCATCCACAAACAGCTGCAATCATATACACATCAAGTTATTGTTAATCAGTGAAATCACCTGAACCGATGAATTAAACATGATTTGTATGGTACAGCACACTCCACATTGTACAATGTAATTTTGAGAGTTCAGGGCTTTGTTTTTCCACCCAATTAGAACAAGAAATTGAATAAAATATACGGTTTAACTTTGGATGTTTGCATCAACCCGTGTCCTAATCATGATTTGACATACATAATGCTGATTGATCAAATATGGAAAGTATATGCTTTTAAGGAACTTCTTTGTTCAACCAATTGCCAAATTCCTAATCCACTGGTCAAGCCATTGGTATATGATGCATCACCCAATTGATTAAATCTTTTAAACAAACGCATTAGTTATCCTCTCTAAATTAGCTAGTAATTACCCTCGTGCTCGTTGATCCCCCCATTAATCATGGACCGGTGGCTTATCTATGATTTGTACAGTATAGCATTTTAGGTTATATATGTAATTTTTAAACTTTAACTGTCCATTTAACTAAATAAAAAATAAAAAAAAAACGTTCCCTATCAAATTGTTAAAGTTACCATATCTAACTCTTTTCCTACAAAGATTGATAAAAATGAACTTTCAAATATTCAATGATTATTATTTTATTTATAGGATGATGAGGTAGCGTTAGCCTAAAAACTTGGGCATAATTCAATGTAAGCAGCCAAGACAGTTATTTACTGGTTGCTAATGAATATAAAATATTTGAAGAGACAGGAACAAGATCCCATTATGAGATCATGTCAGAGGATAAATCATATAATATATATGGTCCCACGTGCCCCAACGGTCAGAATTTTTTAAATATTTTTTTTATTTTTGTGAATAAATAAAAACAAGATGCATATAATTAATTAATATTAAGGAATATTCATGCACGCACCCAACCCACTAAAAACAAACTTTGAGAGATGCTTTTGACTTGCGGTTAACTAAAAAGGCAATGTATATGTCTTTAATTTTGCATTATGCGTGTCAGTGTCCAAATTGCCACAAAAATCAATTTCTCTGGCGTGTTAAAAATCTTTTTTTTTCTTTTTTAATTAGAAAATTAATTATTCAATCCTTGAGATTTGATGAAATTATTTAATTAATCTCCGCATTTGAAACGAATATTTAGCACATTCTTAATGTTTGATTCTATTATCCTAAATAGTTATTCCGTCCATTTTATAGGTTTTTTGTCTTTAACTTTTAATGAAAAGACGAAAATATCCCTGGACAAAATAAAAATCACGCCTCTCTCTCCTTCATGGCCCATCTCTTGCGAAGAAACTGCGCTTTGTAACTGCACTTTATTCAGAGGACAAAAAGGCTGAGAAATCATCTTGAACAAATGGGCAATCTCATTAGGATCGTCCTCAATCCAAACATGCTCCGAAGAGTAAACTGTAACGTCTTGACTCCAACCATCAGAGGAATTGTTTACTTTGGATCAAGTCGGTTCCATCCCATACTAGATCGACAAGACCTGCACAATTTTTGTAAAGCAAGCACATTTAACCCTAGAGTTTTTTCAACTCTCTAGTCATTTCACCAAAAGGTGCCTTTGATGATTAGTTACCCTCTTTTCGATATATGATCTGATTCATTTCTGTGTCCCGCAGTCCACTATCCTAGTTAACCTACCATCCTAGAAGCTCGCCAGGAGCCCTGCTCTACCTGCCCTCTTAGGATTGCTTTGTCAGGTCGGGATGTTACAGGCCCACCAGCTTCCGCGTGGTTCGTCCTCGAACCATATATCTACTGGAGGGGGCCAGGCTCTGCTACCAAATTGTAACGCCCTATCTCCAACCACCAGAGAAATTGTCCGCTTAAATCAAGTCGGTTCCATCCCATACTAGATCGGTAAGACCCGCACGGTTTTGTCCTATAAGTGAAATGAAAACTTCCCAAGAGGTCACCCATCTTAGGATTTCTGTCAAGCAAGCACGTTTAACCCTAGAGTTCTTCCAACTCTCCAACCATTCCACCAAAAAGCACCTCTGATGATTAGTTACCCCATTTTCAATATATGATTTGATTCATTATTGTGTCTCGCATTCCACTACCCTAGCTAGCCTGCCATCCTAAAAGCTCGCCAGGAGCTCTGCGCTACCCACCCTCTTAAGATTGCTTTGTTAGGTCGGGATGTCACAAGCCCACCAGCTTCGCGTGGTTTGTCCTCGAACCATATATATACTGGAGGGGGTTAGACTCTACTACCAAATTGTAACGCTCTGACTCCAACCACCAAAAGAATTGTCCGCTTTGGATCAAGCCGGTTCCATCCCATACTAGATCGACAAGACCCGCACGGTTTTGTCCCACAAGTGAAATGGAAACTTTCCAGGAGGTCACACGTCCTAGGATTTCTGTCAAATAAGCACATTTAACCCTAGAGTTCTTCTAACTCTTCAGCCATTCCATTAAAAGACGCCTCTGATGATTACTTACCCCCTTTTCTATATATGATCTGATTCATTCTTGTGTCTCGTATTCCACTATCCTAACTAGCCTACCATCCTAAAAGCTCGCCAGAAGCCCTACTCTACCTGCCCTCTTAGGATCACTTTGACAGGTCGGGATGTCACATAAACAGACAAAGCTAGTGACACCAATTTTCTGAGCTACTTTATTATAGTGTTTAGGAACATGATCATAAGAAAATAAATGAAAATTAGAAGTTAAAGACATTAATTCTACTTAACCGGGTACCCATTCATTAGGAGGAAACTTCTTTTAGGCAAATTGTCGAACAAGTGATGGACAATATGATTCAAGCACAATTTGAAAGAATGAAAGAGAGAGGGCATGCTCAAAGGTAAAAATAACAACATCAACTTCAATCTCCTGCACCTCAAATACACTAGCAATGTGTTTTAGACTGGTTGCCAACAACTCACTTTTATCATTTCGGATTACAAAACTGAAACCACAGCATTTATGGGCCATCAACATACCAGCATCGCAATTAATTTTAACTGTAGAACCAACTGGATGAGACCATTTTTAGACCTAAAGAAGAAAAAAAATCGAAGGAAGAAGAAAGAAAAAGAAACCAATGAAGAAGAAAGAAGATAGGAGAAATAGAGTTGTCAATGGCAACTTTTGTCATTTTAAAAAATTCATCTCACATCTTTCTTACTTTTTGAGTTATTTAACGATAAAAATGCATAAAATCAAACGGAGAGCCTACTTAGGATGACGAAATCAAATTTTAAGGACGTGCTGAATATTCGTATCAAACGTGTAAATTACTTAAAAAAAATCTAGCAATCTCTCATCTTATTAGATCTCTCAGCATTAAATGTCAGTGACTCTAGTGGCAAATACATATTTGAATTGTAAATATTTATGAAAGAAAAAGTTATGAGCTGGAATGTGATTAGTTTTATTCTAGAAAAAGGTATGAAATACTCCTGTTACATAAAAAAAATATAATTTAAATTAATAAACCACTCTAAAATCATTTCTAGACATGTGAAAATTATGAGTTGAAATTCCAATTGATAAACAAAAATTCAAAGAAAATACAGAGATATTTCATCAATAATTATGTATGTGGAAAGAATTCAAAAACCACCAAACGTATTGACATTCTACACACGTGACCCATGCCATGAACTCTTATATTCTTCTAGCTATGCCTAACTTGTTGAATCTCACATTGCTTTCTATGTACAAATCCAAGTCTCTCTGTGAGGGTTTTTTTTTTTTTTTTTAAATTCAAATTGACACGAGATGGCTAAATATAATAATCTGCTTTTTTTTAATTTAAATTAATTTCGTTTTTCAATTTTTTAATTTTATAAAAAAAATCGAAACAAGCTGAAAAAATATTAACTCCTCTATTAAAATATATTATTACTTTGAGAATAATATATTATTTTATGCCAATCTTTGTCATTTACCTTTTGAAAAGACTCTTATTACTGTTAATATATAAATATTTCAAAAAGATGAAGATGTTTCCTTTAAGTAGTAGCAGTTAGTTTGCATTCAACAATCAGGCTAAAACGCTGATTCTATTGGCTGCATTTTCAAACTTTTGTCTTTGAATTTTATTTATTGATATTTTAAAAATACTAGTAAAATTTTTAAAAATTAATATTTTATATGATCGTGTTATTTATAACTATTTGATAATAAAATATTAAATTATTAGAAAATTTTTAATTACTATTTTTATTTATATAACATATTAAAATAAAAAAATATATAATGTAGGTGATGACATTCTATTAGTTAAATTGCAGTATTGAGTAAATTTTCAATAAATACCTGTACACAATTCTCTTCAATTAAAATAAACTTACATTTCATTTTTCGTGACAAGAAAAAAAAGAAAAAAGAAATTTAATTAGCTAACTTACTTCCGTAGAGAAAATATTTAATAAATTATCATTTTCTACAAGAAAATTGAGAAGTCTCCGTTTCAAATTATCGACTATAATCATTTTCATCAATTTTTCATTAAATCAAAATATTTATAAATACATAAAATATCAAATTCTCGAAGGTCTAATGGTCGAAAAAATTTTAAATTTTGTATATTTTAATCAATTTAATCAATTCTTTTTATTTTAAGGATCAACATGCAAGTTACTTTTAGGGTCTCATTTACTAGCTTGGACTTTCTGTTAACAATTCTAATTTCTGTCAGTGCTTGCCAGAAAAAAGATGACATGTCCATTAATGGGACCCACCAAGTGACAACACAGCAGCTGACAGGGAATCTCATATCAAATATAATACAAAACGTTAGCGTTTTGTATTTAATGAAATGTTTCAATAAAATGGCTGCCTTTTCTCCCTGCGCAGTTTCTAGTTTCCAGTCACTGAGCCACCACTGGAGCTGCTGTCGACGGTGGCCAGAGGACAGATGGTTACGAAATTTATCAACGTCTACACATTAGTTGTAGTTTTTCATGTAGAGCCTAATTTTCAAATTAATTTGATCATCAAAGACGCAATCTTATCAAAAATATGAAATTTCTATATCAAAACCTAAGTTATTAATCTCTTCTCATTTCCTTAATCAAGTTCAATTAATTCAAAAATACAAATAGGGAAGGGTTGAGAATCGATTTTTGACTCACCTAATTGGAGAAGATCAAAAGAGAAACTCGAGTTGATCGAAAAATTAAATAAAGAAAGTTGTCTATAATAGTCTATTTTCCAGTCTCTCAAATATTAATTTATCGATCTGTGAATAGTATCACTTATTCAAGATTTGATATTATTTCAGTCTGAAAAATTACCACTTCTATCTTTTATTTTTTTTAATATTTTTAAAGCAAAATCATATATTTTAATTTATTTTTGATTATTTGAAAAATAATTAAATGTTTAAATGGAAGGATTTCTATGGTTGTTTCATGATTTTAAGATCATATATTTTATATGATCTAAGTTTTAAGCATGTTTAAATGACATTTTTATATTATTGATTTGTTAAGAATGCTGATTTTGTTTGATGAAAGAGAAGTTATATGTTTTTAATTGAGTATTTTATATATTTAATATTTTATTATTTTATAGTTATGTTTTTTTTGTGAGTTACGATTTAAGGAATATTTTTATATGATAGGTATCATGGTTTTCTATCTAAGTACTTTTATAAGTTTATTGATTTAAGAATGTTACTTATGCAATATTAGTATTTTATATGTTATGAACATCATTAAGTAATATATTCAGTGCGTTGATTTTATCACGCGTAGGTGATGTAAAGGACAATGGATGTTGTTGAAAGATTGGAAGTGTAGTATTAGAGATGGAGAGTTTATTTTGGGTGACAATAAGTGATCTATTATAAGAAATATGACATGCATAAATTAAATGATATATGAAGTATGTAAAGCATTTAAGTTATGAATAATAAGTAAGTTAATTTATTAATATAAAGATATACTTTGTGGGTGGAGGTAGGATTACAATTTAAGTTAGAATGTATGTTAGAAATATAGATGTGATGATATTAATATGATGAGTAAGCATAGTTGATTGATATGTGAAATTATAGAAGTACTTGAAATATTGAATTGTTTACGGAGTTTGTTGGGATTTAATAATTAATAATAGAAATGTTTTGTTTTTACTTGATTTAGCTTCGAAAAACATTTTTTCCATAGAAATTTTTTAAAACATTTTTTTTTTAAAAATTAATTGTTAATCATTGGAACACTTCTAATTTATAATAAGACATGTAAGTTAATAAAGACGATGGTGACATCGAATGTGGCCTACGCCATATAATCTTTCGGACCGGAGGGTGGGTGTTACTGTGTCAAAGGAGACAACAACATTGCAAAAGAGAGATGGATTTCCATTTCGAGTGGAACATGCTTCTTTTTGGCTAATGAAAGGTCGAGGTTGGAGTTGTCGTTGATGAAAAAGTGAATTGCCGCCTCGAATCGGCTGTTTGGTGGTTAGAAAGCTGATTGAGGAAATGAGAGACGACAACATTGCAAGAGCGAGAGAGAGAGAGAGAGAGAGAGAGTTTCGTTTTGCGTGGAACAGACTTCTTTTGGCGAATGAAAGCTCAAGGTTGCAGTTGCCGTCAATGGAGAAATGAATCGTCGACTAGAGTAGACTGTTTGGTGGCCGGAAAGCTGATGGAGACGGCGTCATTTTGTTGTCAAGGTTTAGGATTCAAATTTGTTTTGGTGGTTTAGTTTCAGGGTAGAGATTTTTGTTAAAAAACGATGTCGTGTTCTGATATAAGTGGTAGTGAGAGTGCTCAGCGGAATTCCTAGTAATGCTGTGTTGTCAATTGATGGATCTCATTAATGGACACGTAAAGTTTTTTATTGATAGTTAAAATAAAAAAAATTGATTAAATTAATTAAAATGTCCGAAATTCAGGATTTTTTTTATCATTAAGCCAATTCTCAAATCACCCTACAAATATCATCCTCTATTCTAAATTTCATTATCCGAGTTTTGAAATTTTAGAGCCAACAAAACCAGAAAATTAGAGTAATTACAAATTCAAGAACAGAAATAAACCACTTCCGGAAACCTTATAAAACTTTTAATTCTTATATACAAAAAAAAAAATGCAGTAAAACCTGCAAGAAAAACTTTCTTTTCCTCTTCTTTTCTACCATTTTTCTGTTAAACAAAAAATCCAATCTACACTTTCATCTTTTTTTTCCTGTACTTCACTCTTATTTACACTCTCTGGAACAATCCAAAAGCTTTCTTCAATAAACTGAATATAATAGACAAAAGTAACACCATCACAATCTTCTTTGACGCTAGCATCCTGAGGTTCACTCTCAGACCATGCTTTCTCATTAACCTCACTACTGTGGCACCCAGTTCCAGAAACCAACAAGCAATGCCACACAACACCATCTTTGCAGTCTCTGCAGGTCCACACACACTTTCATCTTCACTTGACACCTCCACATATGACCACTCACGGCTTAAATCACTGCTCTCTGACCGATTCAAACCGAGATTTTCATTCAGCCAACTTGACAAATAAACAAGCAATTTTGCAAGCCATCCAACCTCATCACCAGAAATGGGGCGCTTCATCCAGTCACCCTTGTATTTGACATCAGTCAATGCCTGATTGCCAACTCTTCTGGGCTTGAATATTTCGTCTCGCAATTGTTCACGTTGTTTTGTTTCTGGTGTAAATGATATTGGTTTTACAGTATAACCTCCAAATAAGCAGCTTACATGTGCCTTCAATGAATCTATAAGCTGAAGGTTGTGTGCAATGTTATCACCAGAATTAGCTTGTAACTCAGCTTCTGCACGCAATATAAACAACTGCAAAAACAAAAACATAAACATTGGATGAGATTATATCAAAATTAAGGTGTGACCAATGTAGCCAACATAAATGTAAATTATGAATAACAGGAATAAACCTGAAGGAGCTGTTGTCCACCATCCTCCCCATCACTATAGAGTCTTAAATCCTTGTTCCAATTCTCATGCAAGAAAGATCCATCAGCATCACTCTCAGATAAACCATCCTCCCAATCCTAGAAAGACAAATGGATAAATTTAAAAAACAAATCAATTGAGTTTGAAAATGAGAAAATCACACCAGCAAGATTGACTTCAGAAGCGATTAAACCATGAAGATCCAAAACAGATCACACTAATCATGTGATTCAGAACAACAGAAATTCTATATATCAATGAATTCCAAATAGACAAGCAATGGCTTCTAATGCTTGACCAGATCTTCATTTGTTTACAGATAAATAAATGAAAAACAAAGTGAAACAGCAGCAGTAGCAGCTAAAGTGCCCACTCAAACAGACGTGCAGACACACACACACACACACATAGAGAGAGAGAGAGAGAGAGAGAGAGAGAGAGAGAGAGAGAGAGAGAGAGAGAGAGAGAGAGAGAGAGATCTACCTGCAACTGTTCACGAATCATAGGAACATATCTATACAAGCTGTTAAGCATTGATTTGCCTGATCCAGCTTGTTTGGAATGAAAAATAGCATCCATGTTCTTTATCAGATCAGTCAACTCTTTGGATGATGTCAGTATTCTCATAACCTGTAAAAAACGAATTACATAATGAATAAAACCAAAAATTTAAGTCAAAAGAACCTCAACTGAATTTCCAGAACACTAAACTTAACATGATTGCCAATATGAATTTGTAATAGCTTAAAAATGCAAATTTCAAACGTATACATTTAAAAAATTAACTATAGTCTAAGTATTGAACATAAAATCGAAATTTATGATAATGGCATTAAAACAATTCTTATTTTCAGATAGTCTCAAATATAAAGTAGAATTTTATTTATTGGAACGACGCCTATTTTCAGATGCCATGTTACCTGTAGCTGGAGTTGATTTTCCACAGCCAGTAAAGGTATGATCAGAAAATTGAATTGCTTGAACATCCTAATATTCTATTGGACAACAAAAATCATGAAAAATCAGCAAATACCTTGTATTTATCCCTTTTCTTAATGAGTTGCCCAAGATTTTTATGCAGCTGACAGAATCCCAATGCATGTCCAGTATCCCCATCCACATTTCACAAAATCACAAGAGGGTTTCAACATTCCCAAACAATAGCTTTTGCAATCCATCGATTCATTTAAGGAACTAATCTAGACCTTCTTATAATTGAGTTAACTTTAATCCTTTATCCACAAAGAGATGATCGCATAACATGTATAGTTTACTCAACATACAGTATTATTGAATAGAATACTGTCCAAGGACATGGGCATTATTATTTCTTCCTCGAGTCAACAAACAAACTACTTTTTACTGAATTCCATTAATCAGAATCAAACGCACGCATTCATCACTTGAAGTTGACAGTTCAAAGTAATGCTTAGATTCACGAAATGGAACAAAATACAATGGAAGAGTAGTCATTATCAATCACAATTTGTATAGTATAGTCCAAAAAGATAGCAAATATAAATGACATAAACACAAGGATAGGATTAGAATTCAGTCACAAACCTGCAATACCATCTGAACTATCTGTTCTGGATCGGTATGAAGAAACTTGTGCGCAAACCCAATGAAGTGCATAATCAAGGAACTATAGTACAAGTAATTAGACAACACATAATCCTGCCACAGAGATGAATACTCTTCCTCTGTACTTCTCTCATTTTCCTTATTCAAACCTTTCCCCAATCCATCTACAATGGCATCCAACTCCACAAAATCATCTAATCCCATCTTCCAAGGCTCCATATAACTAACCCAAACTGAGAATACCTGCGAAGCATTCTTTATTGAAGTTCCAACTGGACAAAATAGAAATGTCCTCAAAACAAATCTATAAACTGGTCTTTGAATCCATGAATTCCACGAGCCGACTGCACACATAGAATCATTCACAGATACAGCAAATTCCCTTGATTTCGCATCAAATGAACTGAAAGAAACTCTACTCCATTTCAGGCTGTCCAGACCATCAGAGCCCACTTTGACCACATTTGCACTCAAGTTCAAGTACTTAACTGACAACTTGACCACTTCACCTAAATTAGGTGTTGGTGGAGTCTCACCTAATACTGACCTGAGCGGAAAGGATAATCCGAATGACTTGCAAACACTAACAGGCAAAGGCGAGAAATCATTATCAACCAACCAATAATGCACCAATGTATCAACAAAAAACTCCGCTCTCAGCAAAATTGACCCATCATTTCCATGTCTATAATGCAAAAGCGAACTACGGTGAGGCTGATGTGAATCCAAATCACGTACAGGCACAAAGGCACGAAGATATGCATACAAAAGCCGCACATAGAGATTAGACTCAAATTTCTGTTCATTTCCTCGCTTGGAATGCGAAAACCCAGGAATGGACGAGGCCCAATTCTCCAATTTTAACTTTCTAGTTCTTCTTACAGGTGTATTGTTTAAATTCTCGCCATTCCCTTTGCAGATAGGATAATAAGCAAACCAAAACACGAAATACTCAAAAACGTTTAATTGTACTTGATAATACGAAGACCCTTTAATTGAATCCTCCTTGACTTTATCTCTAAAGAGAGGGCAAAGATTGTTTAAGACATGACAGTCTCTCTCGCTTGAAAGCATGAACCGGGCCCACTCCGGCAACCGCTCGATTGGAAACACGTATTTGACAAGGGACTGACGATCAACGGCAAAAATTGACTGAAAAACCACACCATTTGGTGAGAGGAGGTTGAAGACTCTAGAAGCAAGATCACCGTCATTCGATTGGAGAATAATATCGATCCAGCCACCGTTGGATGAAGCGAAGTGCGGTCCATTTGGGGGCGATGAGGTATCACCGAAGCCGTAGAGCTTGCAAATTAGAGTCGGAAAGGTGAGGGAGAAGAAGTGGCGAGACTGATCAGGAGTGTGAGAGTGTAAAAAAGAGTCGATAGAGGCGCAGACAGAGGAGATCTGGGCAGGAGTAGAGGAAGACAGGATTGCGGAGGCCAGGTCTTGTGATTTAGAGAGAGAATCGACGGTGTAGGAGTGAGGATGCATGGTAAGATGATAGTGCGAGAAAGAATTTGAAGGTTGTATAGTTCTAGGGTTTTGTCGCATAGAGAAAATGGGGAAAGAGAAGGAGGGGTTTAGTTTTAAAAGTTTTGAATAAGAGGGGCAAATGGCGGGTTTTTAAGGAAGGGAAAAGAGCGTTACGTGGCGATGGTGACGGTGGGGCCTAGTTTTAAACGCCTTTTAAATAATTAATAAAAAAATTGCTAATTTGATACGGCAAGGTTTCCCACAACAGTGGCCGGGAAGTCGCTGGAGGAGAAGGAGAAGATGTTTGGCTTTTCCTCTGTCCGATTATACCTACAATTAAATTACATAATCCAAACATTATTATATGATTATGTAATTAATTTTCAGATTTTAAGGAATTAAAAAGATAATCAAACAATATTACATATTCTTTTTTTTTTCATTTGCACTAATTGGGCCAAAGTCACTGGTCCAAAGATGGAACCAGAATTCATTGAGCCCATTTACTTGAACTATAGCCCAACAACGTATAGAATTATTTTGTTTATAGGCGGAAAAAGTTTTGGTTCCTCTAATAGTGTATACGAAATAAATTTTACATACATCAGGTGTTATTCCGTAGGTCTTCTTACATATTTTTTAACCACGTGCTTAGACTCTGTCAACTATAATAATTTCCATCATAATATAATTTATACGTGTTAAAAAAAATTCATTACTACAAAATTAGCCAGCCAAAAATTTTCCACCTTCAAATTGAATACTATATGTCTGTAAATACACAAATATCAGTAAAATGGTGACCCACAAAGAGATAGCAGTATACATCTTAACCAAATACTGTAATTTATCACGTGCTGTAGTGGTCCAATAATTTGTGTTAATGGTCCAATTCTAGTAGTCTACTAGTAGTATGGACAATCTCCAATTCCTATTTTTAAAATAAATGTGTATAAATGAATTAATATTTCATGGAGCTTGACAAATTTTTTATGTGAAATTATACTTTGTCAAGAAAGAGATGTTTCAGCTACTATACATCTATGTGTACCATATTATCCTTAGGGTTTCTAAATATGAAAAATTATGGGAGAAATATCTTTTATTTTTGTCTTTTTAATTTTCTTTTTTATATTTTGAGGCAGTGGCAGATCTAATTTAAAAAAAAAAAAAGAAATTTCTATAATTGTAATTATTCAATTGATCTTTTATTTTTCATTATTAACCTCTTTTGCATATAAAATTATTTTCATGTAACTCTCCAAAAGAAAATTTTGATTTAAAAAGAGAAAATAAAGTCATCCCTACAATTTCACATTATTAATTAATTCGTTCTTGAAATTTGAACAAACTAACTAAGTTATCATGCAATTTAACAATATTAATTAATAATCTCGAGATTTACCTTCATCAAACCATTTGGTCATTTTATCAATTCTTTTCAATTTTTTTCATTAAAATCTTGAAAAAGACTAAAATACCTGACATTTAAAAAGAAAGAGTCTAAACTAATCTAAATTGGAATTTTCATTTGTCATTGAGGGAAAACGAAGAGTTTCCGTATACATAAATTATTTAATATTCACAAAAAAAAAAGATCAATGTAATGTGTCATTAAAAACAACAACTAATGAAATAAAGGTAGTACTACATGAATAGTGATAATATTTTAGAAAAAAAAAAATTACCCCTGCGGTAAATTTGATAATGCTCAACTGACATTTCATTATAAAACAACCAACTCAGGTTAATTTAGTTTTTTTTTCTACTTAAGTGTAATGATATTTTAATTTTCTTTTTAAGGTTTTAACAGAAAAAATTAAGAGAAAATAAACAGAATGACCAAATAGTTCGATAAAAATAAACCTCATAAATTATTAATTAATATTATTAAATTACAGAAATGACTTAGTTAATTTGAACAAACTTCAATGACAAATCATTAAAATAATTAAATTTATGTATTTAGGAAATAGTATGAATGTCATGTCGGCAATGAGCAGGCGTATTATTTTCCTTTGAAAACACTAAACAATCATAAGGATTTCTAAATGTGGTATGGATGTATAGTACTATATTTGTGTCTGGGGTTGGACCAATGGTTACAAAAGAGATGTCTTTTTCTAGGCTTTAAGAGCATGCTTCATTTTCATATAACTTGTCTTCCAAGCCTTCCCCTTCTTGGTGTGGGACATTCAGATTCTCTCTCTTTTTCACATTTTTATTTATGAATATTCCTCTATTATTTTAAAATTTTACCTCATCGAGACATAATCTAATCGTAAATGTACATATGATCTGAAGAAGTAGAATTAGAAAAAAAAAAAAAAAAGGATTCTTACTTTTTAATAAAATACAAAATCAAAAATAGAAATGGAAGATGTCAATTTGACCAAACTTGTCTCATATAATAATATTAGTGTCTTCTTACTCGTGATGAGTTGGTAACTTCCTTTATAAAAAAATCTCACTTCTCCTCCTTGTAAAAGGAAAAAAGAAAAAAGAAAAAACAAAGATGTGTGCATAAAAAGCATTTGCTTCTCCAGCTATTTCAAATGTTACGTTACTTAATACTATTGAAAATAGCATTTAGCGTTATAACTGGTCAAAATCAAATAATTAATTTTATTTAATTATATATTAAATATTAAATATAACCGATAAGATGTTGATAGGAGCGATATAAACTACCTACAAATTTCAAAATGCACTTGCAGGGAGAACCAAAATGGTAAAAGGGAGATTATACATCCTAATTTGGGGGAAAAAAAAGAAAGTTGAACATAGGATGCCTTATGTCGCATTCACAGGGACAGAGTGTCACTCTCCTAATTCTGCATGCATATAGCGCACATGTCGTCTATAAGAGATAACTTTAAGAGCAAACAAAGAAAAACTTAGAAATTTCAGTCCGTTGATCAATCTAACGTGTTCAGTTTAGAACCGATTATATTATATACATTTTGTTCTTGTTTTATGTGTTGAATAGGAATGCCTCTGATTGGTGTAACTTTAAAAACAAATCAAGTGAATCTTTCATTCATTGGATATTGAAAGAAACCATCATAAAACAATGATAATTTTAATTTTAATTTTATCCATCTGTCATGAATTGAAAGTTTGATTTAACAATCATTATCCATTTGGATTCCACTCAGTTTCGTTACCTTTTATTTATTTATCAAAATTAATTTTTTAAATATAATTAATATATAATTTATACTAATAATATAACAATTCAAAATATAAGTGATCAAAGTACTTCTAAAAGAAATAAACCAACTCATACTTATCAATTAAGTAATATAATTCTTTTCATTTTTTACAAGTGGATTCGAACCAGCGATTTAAATTATATATATATATATATACTTACGGAGAGTGGTTGAGAGACTGAAATAATTAGCAATTTAAGTATTGTAACTATATGTATTAATAATAAAGCTTATTATAGCAATTAAATAAGTAAGTATATATTAAACTATTTCAAGAACAGTAGCTACTGTACTCCCATAAATTAGAAGAAGAGTCCTGATGATACCATAATCCGGTATCCAAATTCTCAGCCACACCCAATTGCTGTTGCCAAGAAGATAGATAACAGAATTCGTTAAATTGATGGCTTATGTCCTGTAAAAGATCCGGCAAGTCGATAAAAGTGTCATCTTCTGATTCTTGGGTGTCATGAGAGGCCTCAGTTGTGTCCGGCCATTGAGGTTCAGGTTCTCCTAATTGACTTGATATGATTACATCAACGACTTCATTATCATTCTTGTAGTTCAAGGCAGCTGCTAGAGCAGCTGCGGCTTGAATATCTTTTGGGGAAGAACTTGCAGGACGAGGAAGTTTGTGAGCTAACTCTGGGAAATTTAGATGAGCTGAATGGCCTTTTATTGTTAAAGCTGCTATATCGTGAGCTCGAGCTGCCATTTCTGCTGTTGGGTAAGTTCCTAACCAAATTCTTGATTTCTTTCTTGGTTCTCGGATTTCGGATACCCATTTCCCCCATTGACGCATTCTTACTCCTCGATAATTTGGATAACTCGTTGCATTTTCTGCCTTCGCTTTCTTGTTGTTTCTTTCGTTGTTGCCTTTGTTTACTACTTCTTGATCTCTCTTAGAGCTCTTTGGGGAATTCATTTTGTTGGAGCTATTCATTGGATAAGAAGGGAAAGAAGAGGTCGAAGAAGAAGAAGAAGAAGAACATGCGGTTGTTTGAGCCTCACACTCCATATCTAACAACTCGATGATGCTTCCATGGAGGCGGAGGAGTAAGGGTAGTGATTGGACAAAGAAAAATATATGAGGCAGAGCTTGAAACAAGGGACAGCTAGATCTTAATTTTAGGGTACTTGAGTTCAAGGCATAGTAACATCATATATAAAGAAATGGGGCCTGACTGAACTAAAAGAAGAGGAGAGGGAATTTGTATCTTAGTCATTGAGTGTTGCATCATAATGCAGGTTAAAATAACAGTAATAAATTTCAATATTTTTAAAGTATCCGTATAATACTAATAAAACAATATTTCAAATGTCTGAAGAATTGGGTCAAATTGCAATTCAAAAAAATAAAAAGAAAGAAACAAGAATATATTATCTTGTGCTGTCTATTGTTTCTTGGCTTCACCATTGACTTATTATAGATACTTGCTCCAATAATTCAGGATATTTTCCAAAAACATTTCCCATATGCATATATATTTGCTATTTAGAAAAATAAAAATTCAGGAAAACCCAAGTTGCTAATTTTGCAGCTCTGTTGGGGATTTAATAGTGGGACAACAATTTACCAGTTTAAGCCATGAATTTCACATTCAAAGCTGGCTTGGGTCCCGTAACAGTTCTTCTTTTTGTTTTTTTTTTTCATGCATGCAGTTTATATAAAAATTAATTATTTTAACTTTTTTTTATAAAATGATATCTTAATATTAAAAATTTAATTTAAACACTATTTTATCAAATACGCTAAAAAATAACATTTTTGACTGGTCTAAATCTTGAGATTGCTACTAAATTTTAAATATTAGTGGAATGTCTCAAATATAATAAAAAATAATATGGTTTGAACATGTATATATATATAAAAAAAAAAGTAGAATTTGTTCTCAAAAAAAAAGAAAAAAAAAAAAAGAATTTGAGGATTATTATGAAAATAGCACTATTACATCTGCAACTTCATAAACTCACAATGTGGTCACATTTCTGTGCTATATGTTAAATTGCTTCCTTTCTACCCAATTTCTTTTTGTCACATTAATTAATATGCCATGTCATCAAACCAGATTAAGATCTAAACTATTGCCACGTATGAAGTCTCTTCTCTCTCTCAATTATATTAGTATCAACAATTACTCTAGTATTAATATTTCATGTCACATGTCTAAATCATCAGAATATGAATCCAATTATATATATATATATAGTTGTCTTAAGGACCGGACACTGTCTCGATAAAAAAAATATTTATATATATTTAAAATCCAACTAATGCCACCAAATTATATATATAATTTTTTTTTCTTTTTTGTATACAATTTAGCACGAGCTACGTTGGGTATTTGATGAGGGTGCTTTCATGTGAGAATTTTTGGATTTCCATGTTATTAATTATGTTTAGGTTAGTTGTTAATTACTTAATTAATTGTTAGCTGTTACCTCGTAGGAATACTTATTTTATGAACAACTTGACATTTTCTAGTGTGTTATTATAGCTAACATTGATTATTTATTGCTCCAATTTGATGGTTAATACAAGTTAATTAATCGATACGATTATTTAGTAAAATTTTAATATAATATAAATATAATTGATATAATTAAAAAAATTATATTTTAATAATTATTTATTACTATTATAAACATCTATTTTTTAAATTTTTATTTTTTTATTCACTATAAATACCAATGAACTGAAATAACATTTTATAAGCAGAAGATATTATATGAGGTATCCACTTTAGTATCTGACTGCATTTTGAGGACATTAATTTTCACCTTTCGGTCTAAAAATACTAAAAAAAAAAAAAAAAAGAGAAGGTAGTGTCTAATTTAATTTTTTAATTAATTTAAAAATAAATTATTGATGCCAAAGAAGGAAAAATATTCTTGCATGGAATTTTTCTAAAATGGCCATTTTGTTCAGATATAACGAAGTATCCGGTCAATTTACTGGCATTCAAAAGTGGTACCCTACCAGACCGTTTAGAGGTTTTTTATAAATCTGATCTCATATTTAAAATTTATTTTTTCTATTAAAAATGAAATTTGCATCTTTTTCATAATTATCAAATAATAAAAAATTATAGATAAAATTATTATAATGGTGACAATAATAATTTATAATTAAATCTAAAACAAAATATTAAGATATAGATAACAATAAATTTTAATATTTATGTAACTCACAGATCTAAAAATTATTTGCAAAAAATGAAAAAAGGGAAGGGTGATCATCGGTGAAAAAAGGAAATAAAACTTTATAAGTTCTTTTTTTTATTCTTGATAGTATCAATGAAATGATAAGATTTTAATTAAAAATCTCGAATTTGAATTTTAGCTATATAGAGGGAATGTTTATCTTTGTACTTAAATAAATATTTAATAGACTTCGAATGCTAAATAGTTAAAAATTAAAAAATATTATTAAAGGTTAAAAAAAAAAATCCTCTTATTTTATTTTATTTTATCATTTTTATTTTTCTAGCTAGAGGGATATATCACATTGATTGCATACTAATTTTCTTTGTTGGTGGTTAATTAATTATAAAAAAGACATATGACCCCATTGTCGATTGAGATGTATAGTTTACTATTTTATTTAATGAATGGTGGTATCGTATTTATCATTTAAAACATTAGGAGGGTGAGATTTATTAATTATTTATTACCAAATATTTATCATATTTACATTTTCATATCTTTTAAAAAATTCGTTTAATTTATTTAAGTAGTAATAAATTATTAAGTAAATTTGTTTAAATTACACTAAATTATTAAAAAGTTAGTAAAGAGTTACTAAATTATTAAGTAAATTTGTTTAGTAAAGAGTTACTAAAACAATAGTTAAAGAGATCGAATTGATTAATTTATTAAAAAATAAATTAATTATAAAATATAAAAAAATAATAAATGAAGTATATTATATCTCTCTTTACCTTGATGAATGGTTTTAAATTTATTGATACGTATTAATTTAAATATTTTAAAATTAATCTTTATTACTTGGTATATTAAAAATAAAATCCGATGAATTTTCAATTTTTAAAATTATTTTGAATATAAAAAATTTATTTATAAATGAATTTTATATAAAAATTAAACTAAACAGAGCCTTAAAGATTCATAAATTGTGTTGTACTCATTTTATTAAAATTATGCCATTACTTTTTCAATTGAGGGAAGGTTGAGAGAAAATTCTATTAGAACTGACTTTGGAGAAGATGAAAAAAAAGCTTGAGAGATTGTTTCATTTGAATCCCGAATGAGTTGGTCCAATCGTAACAAATCTTTAAAAAATTAGACTCAAAATAGTATATTTTAGAATATTTAAATAAAATTATATTTATTTTTTAAAAAATTGATAATATTTTTTTTATATTTGCACGGTATATTTATTTTCATGTCCCATCTATAAATCTGATTAATTTTTATTCATTTTTAGAGGCAAAAGACTAGTCCAGAAGTGTTTGAGTTAAGAATGTCTTTAAACATTAGTTCTGAAAACTTTTTTTTTTTTAGGTTTCTTTTCATAAAAAAAAAACATTAGTTCTAAAAATTTAAAAATGAAATTATAGAATCAATTATTGTCTTTAATCTTCATATTTGGGCTGGCCCAATAAACCCACGACTAAAAGAGAAACGATATTGGGTTTAGAAGCCAATAGAAAATTTTTCTTTCGTTGGACGGTGAGTTTTCCATGTTGTCCGAAATTCTGAACGACAAGGGAAAGTTTTCGCTTGGATGGGTAATTAAATCATTCTTTAAACTAAATAATAGAATAAAACATTTTTCGACATTTTCAAATCTTATAAATTAATATTTTTTACTTTATTAATCATCATAATTATTGCTAAAACATTTTTCAGATATTAATAAATTTTATAAATTAATATTTTTTAATTTATTAATTATCTATAACCAGTTATCATTACCTCCAACTATCACCGCTAGGGATCGACACATTTTATAATTTACATTTTTATTTGTATTTTTTATATTTAAAAATAAAATTTCAATTATTAATATTTTTTGTGGTCTTATCACATAAAAACCTTAATATCTTTTAAGTAATATTTTCTTTGGAAAAATATTTTTCGTAAAAATATCTTATTTTACAAAAACATGCAGAGCCTAAATATAATCAAAAGCATTTCTACTATGAGTTTACACTAAATTTATTTATTACATTAGATTACGTCCCATTATAGGTTACTAAACATAATAAAGATCAAATCAAATTTCACAAAGTATTTTCGCTCGCACAATTAAGCAGTTCTATTCGCCCATACGGACAATGCATCGGAGGCCTTCCCCTCTCAGCATGTAGTCAAAGGCCTTGTTGATCTCAGAAAATGGTACTGAATGAGTGATGAACTTTTCCAATTCAA